>JAKTQX010000014.1:0-246902 GCA_030559035.1 Ogataea wickerhamii
AAGGGGGACAGGGGGCGGTGATTCTATTTTCCAGGGGATCAGTTTTTTTTGTTCCCTCTTTTCAGACCCTGTTGCGTTTTTCGCCCTGTTTTGTTCAGGATGTGTTTTTGGGGCACGGGTGAATAGTATAGCCGTGACACAAGCCGCTTAATTCTCTCCCCCCCCCACGTACTTGAGTTTTTATTGGCACTCTTTGCTGCTTGGCAGACCCCCCCTACACCCCCTCCGCTTGCGAATTGCGGTCCCGATCCCTCGACCAGGGTCAGTCACCCACCGCTGGACAGTCGTTGCTGGTTTGCTACAGTGGAACCTGGATCGCTTGACCATGTAGCTCTGGTGGGGAAGCAAGCAAGCCGTATGAGCCAAAAGCCGCAGGAAAAAAAAAAAAATCCCGAGCCGTGATTGTTCATTAATCCCGATGCTTGGGTATCGGAACGTTATAAAAGGAAGACCTCTGTTGTGCAGAGCTGCCCATCCTGTCATCGTGGTTTGAGCTGGTTCGCCCGCTCGCAACAGCACGTCCAGCATGTCGCACAGCAATGTCTACGATACGCAATCCATAGACTCGTCGCCGGCCCGGCACTCGTTCGACTCGCGGCTGTCCGGCGCGCAGAGCCGAGTCTCCTCGTCAGGTGTGCGCTCGATCGCATCCTCTTCAAAAAGCGTTGGATCCAGAGCCAGTTACATCTCCCACAGCATCTCACGGACCGTGAGAGAGCTCGTGGAACATGTGAGGGACGATAACATGCAGACAGATGAGGGGCTGCGCGAGCTGAGAAAGACAGAGCTCGGAAGAATGCTCACTAACCTCGACTTTGACGATGCACTGAGAATAGCGGCCGATCGCGTCGGCAATGAGCTCGGCGAGGCCGACCGTATTGACACAGCAACATCTCTCGCCAGGAAACTGTCTGCGGCAGACGGAGGAAAAGAAGAAGAAAAGCTAGCAGAAGCCGAGGACGAAAACAGAAAGGAGCCTGTGCCTCAGCCAGACGTTGGATACGCCTGGGTCATCTGCTGCGCAGAAACATTCTTAACGGTCTCCACATGGGGTGCCGTCAACTGCTTCGGGATCTACATCAGCTTTTGGATCAACAACGGATACTTTGATGGTGCCAGTGCGGTCAATTTCGCTCTTTCCTCATCCATTACACTATTTCTGGCTCAGGCACTATCGCCATTCGCCATACTCTCTTCTAATGTCGTGGGACTGAAGCCCACAATCTACTTTGGAGCGATTCTTCAGTTTGCCGGATTCATTCTATGTTCCTTTGCGACTAAATTGTGGCATGTATATTGCACACAGGGCCTAATGATTGGGATTGGGTTCAGTTTCATATTCAATCCTGCAATTACAATTTTACCAACGTGGTTTTCTAAATACAGAGCGTTCGCTAGTGGAATTGTTGTTAGTGGAGCAGGGATAGGAGGTGTGCTATTCACCATGTCGGGACTAAAACTCTTGCAAGATACCGGCAGCTTCAGGTGGCCATTGAGAATGACAGGAATTACTGTTTTCGTAATGAATCTCGTACTGGGTCAACTGATTAAAGAGCGAATCCCCAGAAAACGAGTGCGCACATGGGCCGAGGTAAAACGACAGATATCTATAATTCTCAATTGGAGAGTTTGCAAATTTTGGCCCGTCATGGCAATTTCACTCTGGTTTGGAATGGGTATCATAGGATACATCGTTATAACGTTCTCACTTGCATCATATGCCACGTTTGTGGGACTGAGTTACACATCTGGCGTCCACATGACAGCAATATTCAACGGGTGCCAGGCTATCGGAAGACCTATCATTGGGTTCACCGGAGACCGAGTTGGTAGAATTAACTTAGCATTGTCCCTCAATTTGCTTGTCGTGGTTCTAGTTCTAGCCTTCTGGATCAACTGTTCTAACGTTATCAGTATAATCTTCTTTTCCATATTAGCAGGACTAACTACTGGTTGGTGCCAGCTTTTGAACCAGGCAATTCTACCGGATGCTGTAACAATTAATATGTTCCCCTCTGCTTGGAGCTATGAGAACATCATTGTTGGAGCATTCTGCCTATTCAGCGATGTGGTAGCCCTGAGACTTCGGGACCATTCTTCGAAGCCATTTCTTCACGCCCAGATATTCTCAGGATTGATGGTTTTTGGCAGTTTCTGGTTTCTTGTTCCAGTCAGAGAGTGGAAGATTCGCAAAATCATCAAATCTCGTCTAGAGCAAACAGAAAATGACATCTCTGTATTGGAGGGTTACGAACCTGACAAGCTGCTAGAAAACTCTCCAGAACTCCTAGATTCAAGGCTACTTTTTGAACGCAAAGAGAGATACCAAGCCTTGTTATCGGGCGGGGCTGGTGGATATTTGTCTAGACTTCTGTATCCAATCAAAGTGTAGGTGAGTTATGACCCTCTTTCCACATTGATGGTGATCTCGTACCGGTTATTAGAATTCTCCGGAGAATCAAAGGTTGAATCTAAATCCAAGATCTTGATAAGAGAAGGAGATTTCTCGGGGGTTTTCCTTTCAGAGTCCTCGGTTTTCGACTCTAGCATGTCATGCATAAGACTTTTGATGATCTTGGTGCTGTAAAACAGCAGTTTCGACTCGTCATCATCTGAGGCTCCCTTCATCATAATGTTGAGGATAATAATGTAGATGTTGTGGTCAACTTTGGACACTAGACAACGGTTGATTTTGTAGGATGATTTGAAAATCTCTAGGCTCTGAACCGATTCAAGAATCCTGGACTCTACGCTTTTTGGAATAGGTCTTCCAAGAAGCAGTATGATGGATAATCTGTGAAGCAGTCTCCATGCGAATAGAAGAATCATGATCGCAAAGATGACGGTTGACGCTTGGTTAATTATCCCGATAGCAGCAGTTGCTTGAAATAAGGGGTAGAATATGCAGAATAGTGAATAAATCAGAGAAAGCAATCCTGTAGAGCTTTTGAGCGAGCTTCGAATTTCTTTGTAAGAAGAGTGTAGGAAGGAGTACTTATTAGGGGTGCTCAAAGAGGTGGAGCCGGCTTTCGGCTCGGCAGTTGTTGGCTTGCTCTCCTGAGAGTTCGTGTTATGTGTAGGGATGATTCTGGCGGAGATCACGGTGCTCAGGATGACAACGGCGAGTAATAGTTCGTAGAGCAGCGGGTGCTGATTTCCGCTATGTTGGGTCTCGTGTATGTGCGAGGCGTGCGTGTCTAGCGATTGGTGATCTTCAACAATCAAGCTGAAAACGATTCCTTCCAATATATGTGAGATCAGATCCAGCCCCACAAACAAGAGAGATACAGCCAAAGCGAACCCAAAAAGAAGCTCCAGTCTTCCCAAGCCGAAGGGAAACTTCAACGATGATTTGTTCCAGATGGGGAAGTTGGACATGACTTGCACTAGGACTACTAGAAAGTCAGCTAGGGCATTGTAGAGCACGAGATGCGATAGCGTGACAAGGCAGACGCTACTCAGGACATGAGCAGCAGAGTACGTGACACGACTGAGAAGTATGTGGTAGAAAGTGAAAGCGATCTTCCATTTTTGAGACACAGTTGGAGACAACACGATCTCTCGTAGAGAGGGCGAGGAGAATGTAGGTGGTGTGTCGACAGTCTCCTTTTTGTTCGGGGGCTCCTGGAACATGTTCATGGACACCGAGGAATGCTTGTAGCGGTGGCCTTTTCTGTAGGATGCTTTTGAGCCATTTGGAGGAGGCGCCAGGGAGGTGCCATTGAGCGTCAGACTGTCGGAGGAGTTGTTCATCATGACGGAGCCAAACCTGAAGGGCTGGTACTTCGTTGGGGATGATGATCTGAGAGGCGAGCGAGTTCTGACAGGAGATTTGGGTCTTAGAGGGGAACGTGCACGCGGAGCCAGCGTGGGAGTGGGGACGTAGGGGTGCTTTGCAGAGGCGGTGGTCGGCTGGCCGTATATAGGGGAGGAGTCATCGAAAGCGGTGTTTGAGTAGCGCGAATATCGGTTTGCCTTACTGGAGGGGGAGTGTGTGGGAGAGCTCAGGTGGAAGGGAGGAAGTGGGGATCTTGAGGGGGATGTGCTGAGACGGGGGGTGTCGTCGAGGGGCGGCGGTGGAGCCAAACTGGGGGTCCATTCTGGGGCCGTCACGGGTGAGCGGTTCTGTGGTGGCTGGTCTGATGACATTGCGTGGGGGGTAAAGCAGGACAGACAAGAGGGGGGTGCTTGTTCTAGCACATCAATTAGGTATGTCTGATTTTTTTTTTCCCAGGAAAAGTTTAGGGGAGTTGTATATTTATATACATGCACAGTGAGAGAATACATGACAAGGAGAAACAAGAAGCTTGTAGAGGACTGCGCGATGATCGAGGTTATTTGTAACGACAGGTAGGTTTACGACTGAGACTCCAAACGCTCTCTGGCGGCTGCTAACATATCTTCAGACTGGGCAAGAAAGTAAAGGTCAAGTGTCTGGGTAGCGACACCGTTGGCGACTTCAAGAAGGTGCTGGGGCTGCAAACGGGGACTGATCCCTCGAAACTGACACTGAAGAAAGGGTACATGATTTTCAAGGACCACATCACTCTAGAGGACTACGAGATCCACGACGGAATGAACCTGGAGCTCTACTACAGCTGAGATAGTGGCTCTGAACATACACACGAACATGCAGATTTGAAATAGTATACAGACATGAAGATCACATAAAGTACTCCACGTAGGGTGCCTTTTTGATGATGCGGTTTTCTGCGGGGCCCAGGAGGTCGTGCTCTACGGCCATTGAGTCGGAGTCGAACTCGGACGAGGAGCTGACGATCTTGAGGAACTCACGCTCGCTCTCGGGAGAAGCATCAAACACGTTGAAGCGATTGCTGTGTGGGTCAGAGGTGCTGTCGAAGATCTCGAGAATGGACGCCTTGTTGCCGCAGCGGTAGCAGTAGTTGGGCGCAGACCACACTGTGTTCACTTTGCCCTTCCAGAACACCTGGTAGCCTTCGTTGCACAGCTGGTGTGCGCGGTATATCCGCTCCGACTTGTTCACGTGCAGAAACTTGTTCACCACGTTGATTCCGAACTGGTAGCCCGCTCCTCTTGAAGATATGCGGAAGTTCAAGAGCTCCAAGTCAGGATCGCTCCACACTAGGTCGGCCATCGGCCCGTCGTGCGGCACCTCCTTGAACCTGTCGATTACCAGGATCGAGTCGATCGTCTGCACGTTGGGAGAAAGACCACCGTGAACACAGAAGAGCGTGTTGTCTATGATCGCTGCCAAGATCAAGTAGTCAAATATATCCGTGAATATCGACCACACGTGCGACCCAGACCCGTACTTGGTGAGACACTCCGTATAGAACCCGTAGTTGGTGGTAATCTGGCGTGACTCGTGATTGCCTCTGATCAGGTTGATTCTGCTCGGATACTTGAGCTTCAGCACAACCAGCAAGCTGATCGTCTCCACAGAGTGATAACCCCTGTCCACGTAGTCTCCCAAAAACAGGTAGTTGGTGTCGGGAGCGTATCCTCCTATTTTGAATATCTCCAGCAGGTCGTAGAACTGCCCGTGTATATCACCCACCAGCGTCACTGGGGACTGCACATGCACGATATTCGACTCCTTGATCAGCTGCTCCTTCAACTGGAAGCACAACCGGTCTATCACGGGCTCAGACAGCAGCTGGCCACGGTACAGCTTCTCCAAGCAATGGTCAAGTTCCAGCGAGTCTGGGTGGGTGTTAGTACTCTGCGCCGTAGGGGCACGACGTCAGGAGGCGTAGCAAGACTCAGCCCAGAAAACACACTTACAACTGGAATCTACATTCCCATTCATCTCAGACAACCGTAAGCTTCTCCTTCTCCTCCTCCAGCGACTCCTGTGCTTCTTCTTCTCCCTCTTTACTCTTCCCTTTCTGTCATTTTATCTTCTCCTAGTTGACAGTGCATCAAACAATTTTTTTTCTCTACAGAAACATTGACCATAGATTAAAATAATCTCACAAATCCCTCCATGTTTTGTTTGTCCTCTCCGCAAAAGACATCAGCACCACACACAAATCCCCTCTCCGCCGGCGCCACGTCATTTTCACCTGTGACTTCTTGATAAACTGCTACCAGCATACAGCATACTCCTGGCTTCAGAAATTGTGCTTCAAAAACCCGTCGATTACGGTGTCCGTAGCTGATCATGAGCCCCGACAGCGGCACCCCCGCTGAAAGCAACAGCTCTGGAACCATTCCCGATGATCCCAGTCCAGAAACCACATCCCAAGATCAGACAGCACCAGAAAGGACTTCAAAACACCCAAAGCTCAAAATAAACCTCCAGTCCCTCACAACAACTCCGGTTCTGCTATCCCCCAAGGGCACCCCACTCTCATCTCCTAACCCTACCGGAAGTTTCTCACTAGAGCAGCCAAAGACCGCACAGCAGGTCACAAAAAATACCAAGGGCTCACCAGAGGCCGTCCAGCGTCTGCCTTCCGCCTTTGGTGATTTCATCGGAAGTGTCCGTGCTGATCGTCTCTCTATTGATGATGTAGTAGATTCGGCACCGCCAACTAACTTCAACTCATCCATATCAGCTTCCCATTCCCAGACGTCTCCTGTCTTACAGAGACTGCCCTCTAATAAATCCGTCAACTCACCCTACGTCTCCAAAATAAACACCACCGGCACTGGAGTTACTCCTTCGGCATCAGCATCCTCAACATTGTCTTCGAGAGCTAGCAGAAGTGTTTCTAGCTTTCCGAAACCCATGTTTGGTTCTCCTGGTGTTAGCCCAGATCAGCCCCCTTCCATTGAAGGCTCGCGGTCTCACTCTTCTTCTATTCTGAAATCAAACTTCAACTCCAAGTACAGTCAGCAATACCAACAACAGGAGAAAATGTATCTGAACGGTATCACAAAGTTCAGAAACAGATATCGTGTCAATGATGACTACTACAACAAATCCGTTGATATCAACGATGACGAAGAGACTGTGGATATGACGGGAGACGATGAATACGAGGCATCTAAAGAACCGGAGAAAATGGACCAGGAACTTCTCATCCAGAGCGAGGAAGGTCGCGTGGTGAAAGACGAGAGTCGAGAGTTCGAAGCGCTGAAAGCATTGAGCAAACAAATTGGTCTGTCTGGAATAGACTGGGAAAAGCCCTCTGAGTATTCTCTTAATTCTGGAGTGTTGCTGGACATACTTAATAACAACGAGGATATCCAGTTGAAAAATCCAGAGGATAATGCAAACATTACAGAGAGACTTGAATGGCAATCAATGCTTCAGTCTGTGCTGACTGGTGACGTACTAACGGGCGAAAAGACTAAATTAATCAAGCCTTTCAATGAAGTGGAAGGTGAAAGTTATTTCAGGGCTTCCTACAAGGAAGATTTATGGATTGGAATCCGAGCGAAGCTATTTGGACGTTCAGAAGATGACCAGAAGAGACTGGTGCTATATCATAGAGGTTTGGTTGATGAAACGTTGGAGCAGATTATGCATTTTAAACTGGAGATTCCCGATGATATCAAATCTATATCATACACTGCTCAAGTGAAATTTGCATCTGATGCTGTTAATGAACTATTGGAGAAATTCGAAAGGTGCCAGGAACTCTGGAGAACACAGAAAGAGATGGAGAATGAAAAGCCGCAATGCGGCTCTCAAGAATTCATCAACCGTATGGACGCCCTTGTTGCCTGGACATCTGTTGCTGCTGCAATTGAAAGAGAATCTGATGTTTTGAAGAAGTGGGTTGGTAGAGACGATCTTGATATTCTAAAGACGCCTTCACCTTCTCCTGAGGTATCTTCAGACTCACTATCTAAGTTGGAAAGTCCCCTGGATAGTGATGAGCACGCCAATATTAAAGATGGCTCCATTTTCAAGGAAGATAGATCATTTGTGGAACGAATAATGAAAGAAAAGGACATCGAGGATTTATTCAACCGTCGGTTATTTGATAGCTTTGCTCATTGGACTTTCAAAGCAAAGGAATCATATCTTGAGTTTCGACATCTGTTTGATGACATGGGACTACCATCTTATGTCGAGAATCTGTTTGTACTTGCTGTTTTTCCTTCAAATCTTATGAAGGAGTTAATCAAGACAAGATTGGTGTATGCCAAAAAGTTGCGGAACCCAACCATGATGATGATTGATCAGGTACTTGAGGATTTCAAACTTTACATCAATTTGGCACTAGAAATTCGAACCTCATTTTTGGAATATCGCTCTCCTACGGAAGGCTGGCTTTCCTTACCAGACTACCAAAACACTCAGCTTGACAATGCAATTTTAGACTGTGCTCATCATTATCTGTTCTTACTCAACCGCAAGCTTTTGGATTCTCCGAAATCATCGAAGTCTTTCAGAACTTTCAAGGAACCTGAGGAGTTGGAAAGAGAATGGTCTTTTCTACAGAATCTTGGATTTTATATTGAGGGAGGTTCTGCTGAGATCGCTACTCAGTTTACAGTTCTAACCTCTAAGTTAGCAGGTCGATTGAACCAATATGTTCATCACCAATTCCAAGGACCCCCATATGATGGTACTCCATTAGATATACACAAGATGGTACGATGGTACACTTCCACTATGGAAAATTTCGGTCAACTGAGACGTAAGTTTTTCAGATTCAGTCTGATTTTGAATCACTATTTCCAAAATTCGATCCTCTACAACCTCAGCGGTGCTAGAATGAAAAAGTTCTTAGACATGTTGAAGGAGAGCAATCATGTCTTATACCATAGTCCTCTTTTAGCCGAAGAGGGAGTTTACGTTTTTGCCTCAGAGGCAATTGCCAGCAAACCACATGAAGTTGTTCGAGTTTTGAAAAGTACTCATCTAGGTGTTGATTTCAACAAAATTCCGAAGAGGCATTTTGATGTTGTAAATAATTATAATGAGCTAGCTGAGAATTTCCAGTCAGTTCCATATAGAGTTCCAGGCCATGAGATGGGTGACTACAATGATGGGTGCGAATACGTTTTAGTTGTTTATCCATCAAAGGCAATGATGTGGGACGGTACAGTCGTTCCATTTGATTTGAAGTCAATTCCGATGGCCAATGTTGACAAAGGAAAGGTAATGCTGGTTTCTAAGGGGGGACCCACTTCACGATTAGAGGAGTGCGGGGCCGTTTTTAGAGAATTTTGTGGCAACTCTCTCGGATCTATGATTAATAAAAGATGTTCCTTGCCGAAGGTTCAGCGAGACCTGCAGATGATATCAAAGCAATTCTTTCGAATGTCTTGCTTTGTGATCGATTCTATGCCCACAGTGAGAAATCAGTGTCGAGGTGTCAATGAATCCCAGGAGCTGGCCAACAATGTTTTCACTTATATTCGGGACCTTGGAAGAGATTCAATTAGAAGTTTTGATAATGTGAGGAAGTCTGCCTTGGTTCTCAAGATGCTTCAGGTGTCTATTGAGTGGCTCAGCTTTATTGTCGATGACTGTATACCAACAGATCAAAAAACTTTCAGGTGGTGTCTTTCTGCTTTGGAATTCGCGATGGATATCACAACAGGGTTCAATATATTGACTTTGGACAGCGAGAAGTTCTACCGATTGAAAGACAAAGTGGCTGGCTGTATGTCTTTACTGATCTCCCATTTCGATATAATGGGAGCCAGAACAAAAGAGATACAAAAGAGAAGAATGCTGAACTACGCTGCACGGTCTGGCAAGGATCTCTTTACTATGGATGATGAAAGTATTTGTTCATTACGAGAGCATATCATGTCACAGATTGCGAAAATTGAAAGCGAGCGGAGGACGTTACAGGCTGAACAGCAGTCTGTCGGAAGGGTGCTGGATGACAGTGATACCGATAACCAATATCTGACGTTTTTGGCATCGTCATTCTCCTCTGTTTCTATTAGATGGCAGAAGGGAAAATTCCTTGGAGGAGGTACCTTCGGATCAGTATATGCGTCTGTCAATCTCGATACTGGAGGTGCATTAGCTGTGAAGGAGATCAGATTCCAAGACAGGCAATCCATCAAGACTGTTGTTCCTGCGATCAAGGGTGAAATGACAGTTTTGGAGATGCTATCACACCCGAACATTGTACAGTTCTTTGGAGTTGAAGTTCATAGAGACCGGGTTTACATATTCATGGAGTACTGCAGTGGTGGGTCACTGGCAAGCCTCTTAGAGTATGGTCGGATTGAGGACGAATCCGTGATACAGCTTTACACGTTACAAATGTTAGAAGGACTGGCATACTTGCACCAGTTCGGTATTGTTCACAGGGATATTAAGCCAGAAAATATATTATTGGACCATATGGGAGTGATCAAATTTGTTGATTTTGGATCTGCAAAGGTGATTGCAATGGCTGCGCATGGAGTGAACGGCAACTCGAACAGTTCGAATCCTGCTTCACTGAGCTCGATTTTACATTCTGGGCGCAAAACTCAACCGTTGACAGGAACACCTATGTATATGTCACCTGAGACGATCAAGGGAGAGAACGTTGGAAAGTTTGGAGCCATTGACATATGGTCCTTAGGATGTTGTGCGCTAGAGATGGCGACTGGAAGACGGCCATGGGCGAATCTGGACAACGAGTTTGCAGTAATGTACCATATTGCTGCCGAACACCTTCCTCCTTTCCCGACTAGCGATCAATTGAGTCAGCAGGGGCTGGAATTCTTAGCAAAATGTCTGAACACAGATGCCACTAAGCGATTAAGTGCTGTTGAGTTATTACAAGACCCGTGGATTCAGGCAATTCGGAACGAGGCGTTCAGCGAGTCTGGAAACAGCTCTTCTACAGACCTTGCAAGTGAGGTCACTAGTGTGGCTTAGTGACGAAACAGACAGTATAATTTTATATAACAATGTCAGTGTTTTCCTGAGCCTTCAGGGGAGAAAAGCGCCAGTGGGACCAAGACTCGACGTCCTTTTCTTTCTGGTGACCCTCGGTGATCCCCGAGGGTACGTTTTTGGTTGAAAGTTTCCCCATGCTGGCGAGCTTGAGAAAGCCTGTTGGGTCAGAGTCGATGTCGAGGACAGAGTAGTCGACCTCATCGAAGAAATGTCTGATCCAGACCGTTTGGTCCTGTTCTTCCTTTTTGCGGAGTTCGCGCTGGTGGTTCTCAATCTTGGACTTTTCCAGATTGATTTTGTCATAATCGCCCTCTCTGATGGCATCTGCGACCTTTTCCCATGCTTTTCTGCTCTCCAATGGGTGCTGCTCCTGGATGGGTTTTACCTTGAGATGCTGAGGTTTGCTCTTCACCGCGTCGAAGAACACTGGGTCGCTGGACGTTGGGGTGCCGTTTCCTCTGATGATGTTGGACGTCTCCGACCACTGGCCACCAATGGTGTACAACGCTTTAGTCTTGTCGGAAGCTTCATGAGCATTCTTATAGATGCGAGCCTTGAAACTGTTCTTCTTGCCCGAGAAGTATCCGCGTCCGGAATACTCAATCACGGTGAAATATCCATTGGAAGACTGGATGTACGACTTCTGCTCTAGTTCGACGAAGGGCGCTGCCATCAGAATGCCCTCGATGTGCAGTGGAGGCAGCGTTATCAAGTACTGTTCTCCTAGGGAGTTGTACGACAGCAGGGCATGGCCGAACTGCCGCACGTTGAGCGCTGTAGCGGACATGGACGCCTTGACTCCGTTGTATCCCTCAAGAGTGGTATCGTGCTGCTTGTTTTGCACCGCATACGCTGTGATGGGTGGATGGTGGCTCACCTGCTCGCTGATGAGTGTCGTTTCGCCAAGGACTGCCTCCTTGGACTCGTCCGCCCATTTGCCCACAAACAGCTCACCCAGAAACGGGTTCAGCGGCTTCTTTTCCCCGCCCAGCGTCTCGGACCGGGAGCAGTACTGCGACTTGAGTGTCGAGATGAACCATTTAGTGACAGCAATCGCTCTTCTAAGCTCTACCGTGTCGATCTCATCCACTTCGTGAACCAGAAAGTTGGGCTGCAGCAGCAGGTCTGTGTGCTCCGACCAGTACTGGGAGTATTCGACAAGCGAGGTGGGAGAGAGGATGAATGGAGGGGCCGTCAGCGAGGACAGGTCGCCGTTGTACGATGCAAGCGACTTGACGAAGGAGGTCCACGAGGAAGTTGCTGCAGTCATGGCTAGCCGGGGATATCGGGACTGTCGGGGTTTATCCTCCTCTTACGGACGTAGGCCGGCAACACGTTTGCAACGCTCTTGGGATCGCAATCTAATCCTGATGTGCTCTCTACTAATCACAGGGGCACTCACTCGGTACACATCAAATACATGTTCGGTTCTGTTTGGAGAGTTGCCAAAAAAAAAAAAAAAAAAAGAAAAGGGATGAGACAAAGGAAATTTAGGATTACGTAATAAAAATATGTGGGATCTACACCCGTGCACCAGACAATTACACGTACAGTACAAAATCAACACACTATAAGTTTCATTAACACACAGAATAGAGTGAGCTCATTGGGGGCTTGCTTACCACCAATCGCCCTGGTCCTTCATGGCCTCAACCACCTTGACAAAGCCAGCAACGTTGGCACCTACCACCAGGGAAGGTAGCGTGGCCTTGTTGGTCTCTGCGCCGTACACCACCGCGGTTTCATAACACGTTTCGAAACAGTTCTCCATGATGGTCTTTAGCTTCTGGTCAACCTCCTCTGAAGTCCACTGGACTCTCTGGGAGTTCTGAGCCATCTCGAGACCAGAGACAGCCACACCACCACAATTGGCGGCCTTTCCTGGGGCGTACCAGATGGATGCGCCGATCGACGCGGCTGCTTTTCTCTCGGCCTCAAAGACTGCAATTGCTTCCTGTGTGGAGCCCATGTTGGATCCCTCCGCAATGAACTTGCAGCCGGCTGCAACGAGCGCCTTGGCTTCCTCGCCGGATACCTCGTTCTGGGTGGCACCTGGTAGAGCAATGTCTACCTGACCCACGTGGATCCATGGTCTGGCACCGTCGATGTACTTGACAGGGCTGGTACTGAAGGCCTGGTACTCTCCAACAATGCTCTTGAGAGACTTGAACTTGAGCTTGGCCTCCGCAACCGCGGCCACGTGCTCTTTGGTGATTCCGCTCTGGGAGATGATGGCTCCTTCAGAGTCGGACAGTGAAAGCACAGTACCTCCCAGCTCAATCACCTTGAGCGCAGCGTACTGAGCAACATTACCTGAACCCGAGATGGCCACTCTCTTGCCTGCAAACGACTCTTTACCGTCTGTAGCCTTCTCAATCATCTTCTCCACGTAGTATACCAGTCCGTAACCAGTAGCCTCTGGTCTGATCAGCGAGCCGCCCCAGGTGAGCCCCTTCCCGGTCAACACACCTTCAAACTGGTTCTGCATCTGCTTGTAGGCTCCAAACATGAATCCAATCTCTCTTCCTCCGGTTCCAATGTCCCCGGCAGGAACATCAGTGAACTGTCCAATGTATCTGGCGAGCTGTCTGATGAATGCAGTACAGAACCGTCTGATCTCGTTGTCAGACTTGCCCTTTGGATCAAAGTCCGACCCTCCTTTACCTCCTCCCATGGATAGTCCCGTGAGAGCGTTCTTGAAGATCTGCTCGTATCCCAAAAACTTGAGGATCGACAGGTTCACCGACGGATGAAGTCTTAGTCCACCCTTGTACGGACCCAGAGCAGAGTTGAACTGAACTCTGTAGCCCCTGTTCACCTGCATCTTTCCCGAATCGTCTTCCCACACCACTCTGAACTGTATAATCCTCTCCGGTACAGAAACAACTCCAATCACCTTCTCATACTCCGGGTGCTTCTCAAACAGCGACGACTGCTGCAAACTGGAGTACAGCTCGTTGTACGCCTGCTCAAACTCTGGCTCCTGTGGTTGTCCCATACTGTGTCTCTTTCTTCTTTGCTGTTCCGAGCTAGCTTCCTGCTGTGTCTGGCTCTTTCTTTTTTTTTTCTTGGGGCTCTCATCCAGCCTTAGTACCCCAGCTGGTCTGCGGATTCCAGACCCTTTTTATACTGCTGTGCACCATCCACACAATCCTTAACGTTTCTTGTTACTCTGCAAGAAAAAAAAAAATTCACAACCGGAAACTATTATTCCAGGCTGTGCCCCGCAACCACCTCGCTACCCATTGGGTGTAGATTGGCAGCATAGCAGCAGTTGATTGGCTGCTGATAGGCGCGCTACTTATTCCCGACGCCGGACAGCTCCTCTCGGCACCGGCCTAGCTGGCCCCATTGGCTACAGATAGCATGCGCATGCCACGCCCAGCTCGGAAATATCGTCCTGCGCTGCCCCATCACATACTTTCTCCGACTTCTTACTAAAAATCCGTTTCTGCTCGTCCTGCCGGTGTCGGCCGCTAAAATCCGCCTGCATCGGGTCCCCTTTGTCCAATATTGTCCGCCTCGCTCAGATCTCTGCATATAATAGCTGCTTTTTTTTTCTTGTGTTTTTTTTCCTCGTGCTATTGTATCCACCGTCCAGGATCCTCACACACCGACGCGCCGACCGACACGCCCCGCACCTGCTTGCATTTTTTACCTGGACCGACTAGTCACCCTCTTTTCCTCGTGGCAGCAGCCCCCCACCTCCAGGCCCGCACATCTCTGCACCAGCCGTTTCAAAGCAAAAGCAAACAAAGCAAAAAATGCTCCCTACCCTCGCTTTCAACGTACTACCTACTCAAACAACACAGCTCTCCGGATAGCTCTTTCCTCCCTTTAAAATCTCCGGTCTCGAACCGTCCTACAGCTTGGCCTTCTGAGGGCCGACAAACTTCAAAAGCTTCTCAATACCGGCAGCCTTCATGATATTTCCCTTGATCTTGAGCCGGCCTCCCATAAACAGCTTCTGAGCACTCGACTTGCCCCCAATCAGCCTTCTCAGGTCCCCGTCCGCGATCTTGATCTTGATCTCCGCATCTTCCGTAGGCTTCTCCGTTTTGCGCAGCTCCCCTGTATCCTTCGAGTCTAAAACCCAGTACTGAGACTCCTTGCTCTTCTTCTCCGTCACTTCAAACGATACAACAGATCCCAGGGATTTCAATGTTTCTTGTCTTAACGATTCATTACTCCCCAGAACCTCAGACAGCTTTTGGAGATACTTCTCGGACTTGAACTGGCTCATGGTGCTGCTTACTTGTCCGTTGTTAAGGATATCTAGACACTTGATCCTTCGTAAGCTCTACAAGCTCTGCAAGCTCAGTAAACTTTGCTGTCTCTTTTATACGTGAAACCCTTGCGCTTCACATGCTTTCTTTGACATGTGAAAATAAAAGCCAGTAAAATGTGGGGGTGGGGTACGTCGATCGACGCCGCATCGACGCGATGGCCTAGGTTTTCTAGAACTTTTGACCCTTGCCTGCTGTAATCTGAAGCAAGAAAAAAAGATGGCTAATATAAAGTAAGTGCCAATTATACCGGAGACGCAAACTACAAAGTAGTATTTGCTCATTGATCGCCATCTCAAAAATGGGTATTTTTAATCCAGAATCCGACAAGGATATCACCTCCGTGGCTACGCCACCACCATCGGCGTCTCCGTTCAATGATATCGAGTCCCTCATCTCTGCAACCAACGATATCACGTCTGCCTCTTTTTCTAGTCTTATGGACTGGTCAAACAAGCTTTTCAAAGCCGATTCTCCAGATATACAAGCCAAGGATCAACCATATGATCTCCTGAACATCAACATGGATACCTTCTTCAACATGCTGCCTGGAGCCTTGTTTGATCGTGATCTCCTGGGAAGATTCAAAAGCAGACTCGGATCGCAGGTCACGCCTTACGGCTACTGGGCCTATCCTGTGCCATCGCCCGAGCTGCACGCAAGCTGCAAGGATGCCGATGGTCTCTCGGTGTGGGACTCCAGCGGATACTGGAGATGCTTGTTTCCAAGAGCCAAGATACCTGAAGAGTACAGTAACGCTGTTTCAAAAGAGGATGTGGCCAATGATCCTAGCCATGAAAAGGGCTTTTTTTTCTCAAACTATACTGATTTCTTGACATTCAAGTCCAAGATGAACCAGATCGCAAAAGAAAGAAGAGAGCAGGACTGGAACAATTTCAAGAGTCAGCAGAAGGCAAAATGGGAGTTTTTGGGGAAGAAGAGAGACGACTTTTTCGCCAATGACGACACACAGCTGGAAAAGCTAGGGAAGAACGTTACCGGTACTTCGAAAACATGTTCATTCCGGACTCTGGACAACGGAGACGTTGAAAAGTACACGTCTGTCAGACAGATTTTCGAGGACGGGACCTCTGACGTTCGCGAGGTGAAGGAGATATTGGCAAGTAATGGCGAAAGAAAGACGCTTGATGAGAACGTTCAGAGCCTAGCGGCCGATGCAACTGATCCCTTTTCAGGACAGAAAAAGGTCGGCTGGTTTTGGGGCAGTTCTGACAAAAAGAACTGAGTTGGTGTATATGGCGTTTATATAGTTTGATTTTTCACATTTTTGGATACTTCTACCCGAATGCAACAGTATTGCAGTAGCTGACTATTAGTTCCTCGCCTACTTTGAAAATCTCAAAGAGATTGCTCAACTCGTCGTCGGGATTCGGACTCACAGAGTTGCTCAGATAGCAGTACACCTTCTGACCGAGCTTCATCTCCAGAAACTTGTAGATTGATGAGAATTTCGAGCTTCTTGATATCTTGAATACCGCGGGCCTCACTTGATTGATTGAACCTATAGACTTGAATCTTATTTGAACTTTGCTGGTTGCGGGCGTTGAAACGGCCAGCAAAGTAGTGGCAGTTTTCACTGGGAGCTTCGTCAACAGTACAGACTGGTTCAAGGTGATCTTGGTCTTTTGTGGAGCATCTTTGATGATTTTCTCTCCATTTTCCAGATACTCTGTTCCCTCAGGTCGCGAATCTGTGCTTGGTTCTTCTAAGGAGAGGCGGCTTTGGGTCGAATCTCCAACCTTGATATTCAAATGGAGCAGGGAGTGTGTGAGATCTGAGACACGCTCGTCATCTGCCATGTTTCTGTGAATCCGAGCTGTACCATAAGTCTGGAATGTAGAGGGAGCGTCACTTTAAGTATTATTATAGAAATGTCAAAAACAAAATATAACAAATAGTTTCTCAAGGGTGTGGCGCGATCGACGCGCCGGTCGTCGTCAGCTTATCTTCATTTTATTTTATTGACTAGTATATGCCTGAACAAGCTTTGTGAAATGGTCTTTCTCAGCACGGGCCAGCTTGTTGTCGTCATCGATCTCACCCACAATCGTGCACACAAGAGAAAAGTTGTTATACAGAAAGATCTCCCTCTTTTTCTTGTCAAAGTTAGAACTCATTTTGATCAGGGTGTTTTCGAATTCGTTTCTCATACGTATAATGGAACTGGTTAATGGCTCAGATGTCTCGATTTCGAATGTCAGGTTGTTGGAAAGTTGAAGGAGTGACATGAGAATCATACCAAAGTTCTGAGTGAGACTCAAAGGAATCATGATGTTCCGACTAGCGTTCTTGATCAGCACTGAGGAAGACACTGTTTTTTTCATGCTCGTACAATTGAGATCTATCAACGTCTGGAATCGAGGCCACAGCACAATCAGCTGCAGGTTCAAATAATCCTCCATAACAGGGATCCTACGGTGCTGGAGCTCGTACTCCATGGACTGGCACAGTCTGATGATTAGCAACACCCCAAACAGGTCACATGTCTCAGCCACTAGATACTTTGTATAACTGTGACCCAGCTGGTAAACAGGGCCAAAAATGATCTTGAAAAAATCAGACAGCTCCTCGTTTGTAGTCATTTTGAAAAACTCGTTGAGGAACAGATACTCCACGGTAATGTTGTCAAGCAGAGCCTGGTTGTAATTCTTGAACGCATTCTCTATCCAGTATTTTGTGTTATTTGTCTCAGCAATCTGCGCTAGCATTACGGTTTCGTCGGGAGTGCTGAAAACCTCAACCCTTTTTGTTACACTGATCAAATACTCGCTGACAGTGAGCTCAGATCGTGCTGAGGCCAGTCCGAAAAATGTTCCCGTGGTAGTGCTGGCCATCTCTTCATCCATAGATCCCAGTAGCACGTTCTTTTCCACCTGATGAACTTTCAGCTTTTCCAGGGATGAGAGATATTTGAAGAAGTTCTGGTGATAATACCATCTCATGGTGTATCCATATGCGTTTCTGAGCTCGATAGCCAGTTTGGAGTTCCTTTCCTTGAGAAAAGGGAATATCTCCTTCACGTCGAGCATTTCTTTCTGGATAACTTGCGAGGACACAGACTGTTTTCTCAGGTTCTTGATCTGCGTGGCAAGGTAGTCGCGGATTCGCTCAATGACCTTGAGCTCAAGGAGGTCCAGAAGCTTGACGAGGTCCGGTAGACTCTGCAGTTTATACTCCTTCTCGTACTTGGAGTACAGTTCACGTTTCTCCACTATGAAACGGAGGTTTTCAAGCCAGTGTTCGTCTATGCGCTCGGACAACACGGACTTGACGACGTCTGGGGGGATTATGAGATCATTGATGATAGGCGTGAGTTTGAGGTCTATTTTCTGCTTACTTTCGATCTCTGTATTGAGAGTGTTTGAACGTTTCTGCAAAAACTCCATTTCCAGCGACAGTTTGTTGAGATCAGCCTCGAACTTGAGTAGGTAGTCGAACAGAGGCTTCAGATATGTACGGGAGTCTCTTATGACTTTCTCAAAGCTGGCGAACTTAGCGTTGGA
Source organism: Ogataea wickerhamii (assembly GCA_030559035.1). Lineage (NCBI taxonomy): Eukaryota > Fungi > Ascomycota > Pichiomycetes > Pichiales > Pichiaceae > Ogataea > Ogataea wickerhamii. Next base: position 18,606 of record JAKTQX010000014.1, read on the forward strand.
CTGCTCGAGGTCGAGGTCGAGGTACTGCGGGTTCAGCGTGGACACGAGACGCAGCTCCTGGAGCGTATTGACGTCGCTGGACTCTTTCAGGGAATCGACGAGCAGATCCATGCCCTGCGCCGGGTCGCCGGACAGCTCGTCGAGATAGTCCACCTGCCATTCTGGGTCGAGCTTTGCGCGGAGAAGAGAAAGCGGGTCTGACGTGGACTGCTGTGTGTGTTTGGAGATGGACCTGCGGGAGATTCTGTGCGGGTAGTGACTGTGGGAGGAGAGGGGCACCGACATGGCCTAGGCGGTCTCGCTGGTACGCCGTGTGAGCAGCCTTCTTTCTCCTGTGTGTCTGTGTACTTATTCTATATATATACATAAGGGGAGAGAGAAGAAAAGTAACCAGTACATTTTCAAGCGATGCTATGCTGAAGGAACGAAAGCCGTTTATTTCGCTCGAGCCCCCCCCCCCCCGTGGCGGTGCACAAACACCGCCGCGCCACAGGTGGCTGTTGGGTTTATTTTCCTCTTGTACGCAGGCTACTGACGTCACCAGTACATCTTGCTCACTCCCTGCGACCTGCTGTAGGCCGCGCCGAGCAGAGCGCTACAAAGGCTGCAGGGAACAATAGTCACCCGTGAAGAGCAAGCCAGGCCAGACCGCCTGAGCTCACGGGTATATAGAGGCCCACATATCTGCTATAAAAATTGCATTGGCTGTCTCAAACAAGCTATGTACGAGCTGGAAAATCAGACTCTCAGAATCCACACATTCGTCAACACCTGCGCGCGGTGCCGCTCCAATCTCCCGCGATGCAGACTCCGGCGCAAACCTGCTCTCTCCCGGGGACCGTGCGGGCCGTGGGCCCCCAGTTCCCCGTGACTACCGCCGCCACACACCACGAAGAAGCCCCTGCTTCCACCGGGGACTCTCGCACGGGAAAAACAAATGCCCCCCCGCGACGATCGCGCAGAGGCTGTCTGACGTGTCGGTTCCGAAAGAGAAAATGCAGCGAGACAAGACCGGTGTGTGCCGAGTGCCAGAGACTGGGACTCAAATGCTCCTGGATCACCAACGGACAGGAGTACAAGAACAGGTCGAAGCGCAACCCAGATTTGCTGGCGAACGACGAGTTCTACGATGAGATCTTCGGGGTGATCAAGGTCGTGCGCGGAAAGATCGACCACAAGATCACAAACGGCCAGTGGGTCGTCGAGGGGGGTGACACCCCTGCACCAGAAGGATCGGGTCCTACGACGTCATCTAAGCCAGGTTTCAAAGCAAAGAGGTACCTACCGCCCCCCAGCTCCCGGTAGTTTCCCGGGGGAGGAACAGACGCTTCGCTGTAGCTGTTGGTCCATTTCTTCGATACTGCTCTGACGACAAAAAATCATATATACTCACTAATGTAACTATAACTATGTGTACAAACACTGGGCCACTGCCTGTTCAGCCGGGGAGACCCGGGCAGCATGATAAACTATATCTATTACTTCTACACACACAGCTGACCCCGACCCCGACCCCTATCCCGCTACTTGGTCTTCTTTGGCTCCTCTTCCTCACGGATCGCAATATCTGCAGCCTTGAAGTCCATGAAGAAGTATTTCAGACCTAGCTCAATGGCCCAGCTGACGGCAAAATCAAGCAGCATTGTCACAGTCAGTTTGGTCTTGAACAGAGACGTCATCTTGACAAATTGCATCGCCTCATTCAGCTCTGGCATAAACTCCGTGGACCCTGAAAAGGCCAAAAAAGTCACTCCCAAAAGTCCGTAGTACATTCCTCTGTTGTCACGAATAGACTCCCGGAATGGAGGTCCCTGGTAATTGATGGTGAAGGTGGACACCTGCTGCGACAACTGTATCAAAAACATGGCCGTGTTCAGCAGCGATGGAACAAACTCCTTCTCTAGGTCAATCTGTGGCTCTCTAGGCTCTAAGATATAGATCTCTCTTGTGATGTATATCAGCGATATCAAATGCACAGCAAACTGGCCTAAAATGGATCCCATGATATAGATATTAAAGATTCCCGGTTGTGGTCTTTCCTTGGACAGCTTCTCAAGAGATTTTCCCCTAGAAATCGAAAGGAAACATACACTCAACAAAAGACCAGAAACAGTGGCCTGGCCGTCTCCAAACTTGATTCCTGCCAAGTAGAGCACAGAGAGAGAGTATGCCGACACCAGACAATTCAACGCCAATATCTTGTACATTTGAATGGTAGAAACCAGCGCACATCTTCCTTGTCTGACTATGTGAACAACAGCAGACACATTGGCCAGCTTCGACGTGAAGGGAGCAGCTACAGATGCATCTCCCAGCTTCAAGGAAGGAGCTTCTTCCTCCTGTTCTGTCTCTTGTAGTCCCGCCATCAACTGTTCAGCAAAACTTGACTTCCCACTACCCTTGCTCTGGGATGGTTCACTAGCAGCGACAGGCAACTTATTCGCAACCTCAACTGCTTGTCGGATATTGTCTGTGATCACAGTGCCATTTTTCTCCAACGCAGCCAGATATCCTGGGTTCAAAGGACCTGGCGGGTACAGATGAGCAATAATGGGAGGAACCTTTGGGGAAGGTTTACCCCATCTTTGCATAATCTCACACTGTTTTTCATAGACTTTTTGATGGGCCTCAATCTTTTTATTCTCTTGAATCTTTTTCAGAGCATCCTCAGTTCCATTCAAAAGAGCAATACCAACGTGTGCCTGTTTCAAAGCTCCAACATCATTTGTTCCATCACCACACATCAAAGTGCTGTATCCCAAATTCTTGTAAGAAGTGAGAATAAATTCTTTTTGCGAAGGAGATACCCGGGAGTATACCCAAGTATATCTTATTAAAGACATAAGTTGCTTGTGGTCCATCAGTAAAGACAATGCATATCCGGTCACACAGATATCGTTCTTTTTCAAAAATTCCAAATCAAACTCCTGCGATACGTAGAATGGAATAACTCTGGATTCATCTACATTTCTCCAAACAAGCTCCGAATCTCCTGCATATTCCTTTTCTGGAAGGTCAAGGATCAAAACATCCTTGGTAGTGATTTCAACCTCCTTAGCAACATGACAAGCCGTCAAAGGGTTGTCTCCAGTAATCATCACACATCTGTGACTGGATTCATTGAGCATTTTGATCGATTCAATAGCATCATCCTTCATTGGACAGTGGAAAACAATAAATCCTGCAAATCTCAAGTCAGATTCTATATGCTTTCTATCAATTGTCTCAAGATTCTTGTCGGAGTTCAAATGCTTGTAAGCTAAAGCTAAAACTCTAGAACCAGATCTTGTGAAAGACTTGAACACAGCCTCATAGTTGTCAGGAGCATCTATCAGCATATCTTTTATTGTTTCTGGTGCTCCCTTACAACCAACCAGGATTTGATTCTTCACCTTGGAAATGGTTGAAGACCGTTTCAATGCAGAAGAAAATGGGAATCTTCGAACAATCTTGATGGTTCTTCCGTGCCCTTCAACTGAATTTTTTGCTTTATTAGCTAACTTCCACTTCGATGCCTTCAAAGTCTCCTTTTCCATAGGGTCTCCGACAATCTCGCCATCATCTAGTTTGACAAGAGCATGAACAGAACCCAATACATCCAGAGCCACGTCTGGGACTTCCTTAGACTCGGGCGTTGATAGATGCCTAATATCATCAGGCTTGAAACCAGCTAAACCTTCGAAAATAAGATCTTCTCCCGTTAAGGTTCCTGTTTTGTCAAAACAACAAACATCAATTCTACCAGCAACTGGGATCCGGAAAGGTTCAGTACAATAGATGTAGAACTTTCCCAGAGCAGCCAAGGATTGGTTGACAGCCATAGTAAGCTCCATAGGAAGTTCAGGAGGCACAACAGAGGTAATAACAATAATACAATCCAAAATAAGCTTGGACTGAATTCTACCCATCTTTGTACCTTCGACCCAAACATACCATGAGGCAATCACTGCAAACACCAACAAAAACAAGATAAACAAAAATGCTTCCTTGTTAGCCACAGACATGCGCTCGCTCGAAAAAATCATGACTCTCACCAGAGATCCTTGAGTGGTTTCAAAACCGGTTTTACCAACTAAAGCTATGGCTCCATTATCAGGAGCAAGCTTGATCAGTGGTTTTTCTGGGCTAGTCACCTGCAAGCAAGAAGTACCACCATGAAGGGCTGAGTTCTTGTCAAGCCCATCAGGCTGGTACAGATCTGCGTCATCACGTAGCCTCACGGACTCCTTCAATAATGGGGTAGACTCACCCGACAGCATTGCTTCATTGACAATACAGGAGCCATCAAGAAGAACAAGATCACAAGGGATGGACAAGTCGTCATGAGGGGTTCTCGTGACGGAAACAATATCCCCTGGTAGAAGATCAACAGTCGAAATTTCTTTCCAAGTCTTATCTCTATAGCACCAGATGTCGTAAGGCTTTATACCCATACTTTGAAATTCTGTCATAGTTGATTTACGCTGGAATACAGTTGTGGATTCAAAACCAAGGAGCATGAGTAGGGAGAAAATGGACAAATACCACATCTCATCCATCAACCAGAGTGCAATGGAGAAGAGCTGGAAAACGAAAAAGGGAGCCAAAGCATGTTCGATAAACAGTTCCACAAAGGTTGGAACGGGAATATCGAAAACATTCTTACCGTAAAGTCTTTCAAGTCTTGTTATGTCATCCGACGATATACCTTTGGACAACTTGACGTCCCGAATGCTGAGAGTGTTATCATCAATGGCAAAACTGGGAGGGGAAAACTTCTTCAAAGATTCAGACCATAGGTACTTTCTCTTCTGGTAATAAACGGAAAGCTGATTCGAAGACTGGTCATAGTTCAGCTTGCTGATTTCACTCACTCCATTATTGGGCTTGGCGCATAAGTAAATATGGGTGGCCTCTTTAAGGTTAGTCACAACAGAATACTTGAAAGAGGAGTTCAAGTTTAGATTCCAGTGGGGTAGTAACCAGATCAAAGAGTGAATCGCCACCAGTGTCAAAGTGTAAACAAATGTCCACTCTTTGCCCACAAAATAGGTATCATAGTGGTTTGTGAAGAGATTCCAATACAAAGGGTAAATCACTAAGAATGGAAATACATATGGCTTCCAGATCCATGGTTTAGGACGGAGTAACACAGACGACTCAATAGTGTCGCTGTTAACAAGATCCTGTGCCATAATTCCGAGCTTCTCTTACAGCGTGTATATATTATGCGAACGACCACGTGGATTACTCTTTCTATTGTAGACTCTGTTTTTAATACGTAGATGATATTGCAAACTTGTTCAACGAATTGCCTCCTTCGAGTCTTCCGTGTTATCTCTGATGAAAAATCTGTAGACCTGGGTGGTGTACGGATGTAACGAGGAGGGCTTTCTCATTCCTGTTCCCCTCTTCACAATGTAGCAGGACGCGAAATAATAATATAAATTTTTAGAATCAAGAGCAAGTAGCTATTCTTGATTGAATGACGGGAATAGCATTATGGACAAAAGCAACATGATAGCACAGTATCCCCTGGACGTAGAACTACCATGGTATGTTAAGCTTCAGGCACTATAACTGCACCAGACTACTAACCTATCGACAAAAGGGTGGAAAAATATCGTCCCTACACACTTCAGGAGGTAGTAGGTAACAAGGAGACTGTGGAGTCGTTGCGGCGGATAGCGGCTGAAGGTAACATGCCACATCTGATCATATCCGGACTGCCTGGAATCGGGAAGACTACCTCCGTACTATGTCTAGCGCGAGAGCTACTTGGTGACCAGTTCAGGAACGCGACGTTGGAATTGAATGCGTCTGATGATAGAGGTATAGATGTTGTGCGAACTAAGATCAAGCAGTTCGCACAGAAAAAAGTTCATCTTCCTGCGGGACGACACAAGATCGTGATACTGGATGAGGCCGACTCTATGACTCCTGGAGCCCAGCAAGCTCTCAGAAGGACTATGGAAGTCTATTCCAACACTACTAGATTTGCTTTTGCCTGCAATCAGTCTAATAAAATCATCGAGCCTCTGCAGAGCAGATGCGCTATTCTGAGATTCAACAAATTGGAAGACGAAGAGATCCTTAAAAGATTGTTGGAAATCATCAAGAAGGAAGACATTCAGTTTACAAACGATGGTCTTGAAGCACTTATTTTCACAGCCGAAGGAGATATGCGTCAGGCCATCAACAATCTACAGAGCACATACTATGGGTTCAGCCTGGTCAATTCCGAGAACGTGTACAAGATCGTGGACTCCCCTCACCCCATTGTTGTATCCAAAATGATTTTGAGCTGTATTAAGGGCGATTTTGACAGTTCAATGTCCATTCTGAAAGGATTGTGGGATAAAGGTTACTCTGGTGTTGACATCGTTAGTACCAGTTTCAAAGTTCTCAAGGGTATGTACGATATCGATGAGGATACACGGTTAGAGGTGATCAGAATAGTTGGTTTCACACACATGAGGGTTCTTGAGGGAGTATCCACATATCTACAACTGTGCTGTATGCTTTCTAAGATAGCCAAGTATTCTTGTTCGTACTGAAGAGGAAAATAAAAACATTCAGGCAAGAATTTTTATCAATCATTGAGACGCGTAAAAGTAGATAAATACTAAATTAAGGGGAGAATCTTTTCATCTTCAAGCAACAACATCTTTAAATAGAACAGTCTCCCCCAAAACACGACAAATATGGAACCTAGCAGTTGCATCAGAGCCAAAGAGCATCTCATCGAGACCTTTTCGAACCTCGACATGCTAGTCGCGCTGAGTTTTCAAACCAAAAGTGTAGCAAGAGCGATTAGACTGTCTGAGCTTTCAAGCACTTGTCCCAGCTTGAGCTGCAGCACCTTGATCAAAATAAAGAGCATATACAAAGAGTCCTTTGAACTACTACAGTCTGATGACGATCTGCTGATTGATGTGCTGTGCGAGGCGGACAGCGATGTCGTGGAAGCGAGGGCTCGACATATAACGAGATTGAGTATGCGTAAGGCAGAGTTCAGAAGAAAAATAAACGCGTACTATGATACTAAGGGACGCGATATCGTGCCTGTGAGTGTTCGCAAGGTGTCGAGGACAGTTTCATCGAAAGCACCGAAGCTGAATAAGCCTGTGAACTCCAGAACGAAATACGAGTTCCATGAAAAGAAGATGAACCACGGTACACTCTCATTATTAGACCGAATCCGGATGAAACACTCACAGAAAGGGGCACAGGATCACCCGGACCAGCAGCGAGATAGGATGCTACACTCGCGAATGATGGATATCTACAAAGTCATCTATGAACAATCGCCAAAGTTTCAGCACTCAAATATGGGAGTGAGCATAAAGAAATTATCGCAAGAGGTAGCTGACTCCATGACGGTTCCAATGGCTATTTCTGACATACAGGAGGTGATCAGAAAAGTCGCGCACTATTTAGGCTTGCCACTGGTTACGGTGGGTAAGATCACAATACTCAGAGTGGGAATGCTGGATCGCGAGAAGAACATTCAGGTCTTGACCCAGCGTTTGTGCTCAGGTGTATAGTAGATATCTGTTGATTGTGGCTGGTGGCTAGAGGCTGGTGGCTAATGGCTACAAGATGTGGCTAGCCGGTTGTTGGGCTGGGGTTGTTCTGTGGTGCAAAGGTGTCTCTGGAATTCAGCGTGCGTGAAAAATTTTCTCTGGTGGTTTTTTGCTGGAAAATTCTCTGAGGAACTGAACCCAAGCCACGCAGGCGAGAATTTGGGGCAGGAGGCACCGACCACGGCTTTCCCGGTGATTAATCCCGGCGTCTCCCGAAACTGTGAAAACGCAGCATGACACGTCCCGATGAGTGCGGGTGGCGTAGGACGGCAACATGGGGACGTGCCTGGTGCTAGCACACCTCGTTCTGAGAGAGCTTGATGGACTATTCGAGGCGGATGAAGAAAAAATATTTGCATGGACAGTTTTTTCATCAAGTGAAAAATAAAATAAGTGCTGGTTTTTTTTTATAATTCGCCTTCTTTTCCATGTAGAAGTGGTTTTTTTCTTGTGTAAGACTAACAAGCATCACAATCAGCTTAAAACGACGTCTAAGATGTTAGCTAACTTTTCAAGAAACCTCAGAACTGTAAGTGACGAATTCAGCAAAAGGAACACGGCCAGGTGGCCAAGTTCCTCGGTACTTTATCGATCATTGGATAAGCTGTGGATACTAACATAGGAATACAGAGAGGTCTGAGAAATGTCAGATACAACTCCAACAAGGTCAGCGGTACTGTTATCGGTATTGATCTCGGTACCACCAACTCTGCTGTGGCTGTGATGGAGGGTAAGACTCCAAAGATCATTGAGAACGCTGAGGGTTCAAGAACCACTCCTTCTGTGGTTGCCTTTACCAAAGATGGTGAGAGACTCGTTGGTATTCCGGCCAAGAGACAAGCAGTTGTTAACCCTGAAAACACACTTTTTGCCACCAAGAGATTGATTGGTAGAAGATTTGAAGACGCCGAGGTTCAGAGAGATATCAAGCAGGTGCCATATAAGATTGTCAAGCACACCAACGGAGATGCCTGGGTAGAGGCCAGAGGAGAGAAATACTCTCCAGCTCAAATCGGTGGTTTTGTCCTCAACAAGATGAAGGAGACCGCAGAGGCGTTTTTGGGCAAACCCGTGAGCTCTGCTGTTGTCACTGTTCCTGCTTACTTCAACGACTCTCAAAGACAGGCTACCAAGGATGCCGGTGCTATCGTGGGCCTTAATATCGCCAGAGTGGTGAACGAGCCTACCGCTGCAGCTCTTGCTTACGGTCTGGAGAAGACCGACTCCAACGTTGTCGCTGTCTTTGACTTGGGTGGAGGAACTTTCGATATATCCATCTTGGATATCGATAATGGTGTTTTCGAAGTAAAGTCCACTAACGGTGACACTCACTTGGGAGGAGAAGATTTTGATATCACCTTGGTCAGACACATTGTGGATGCTTTCAAGAAGGAGAGCGGTCTTGATCTATCGAACGATAGAATGGCCATTCAGAGAATCAGAGAAGCTTCGGAAAAGGCCAAGATTGAGCTATCGTCTACTGTCGGCACTGAAATCAATCTTCCTTTCATTACCGCCGATGCCACTGGTCCAAAACACATCAACTTGAAGCTTTCAAGATCCCAGCTCGAGCAGCTTGTTGAGCCATTGGTTAAGAAGACCGTTGAACCTGTCAAGAAGGCACTCAAGGATGCTGGATTGAACACCTCCCAGATTTCTGAGGTGATCCTTGTAGGTGGTATGACCAGAATGCCAAAGGTTGTGGAAACCGTGAAAAACCTTTTCGGAAAGGAGCCTTCTAAGGCTGTGAACCCTGATGAGGCCGTTGCCATTGGTGCCGCGATTCAGGGTGCTGTTCTATCTGGTGAGGTTAAGGATGTTTTACTTTTGGATGTGACTCCATTATCCCTAGGTATTGAGACCCTAGGAGGGGTGTTCACTAGATTAATTCCTAGAAACACCACTGTGCCAACAAAGAAGTCTCAGGTGTTCTCAACTGCTGCTTCCGGACAAACTTCCGTAGAGATTAGAGTGTTCCAGGGAGAGAGAGAGCTGGTTAGAGACAACAAGCTCATTGGTAACTTCACTCTTGCCGGAATTCCTCCAGCTCCAAAGGGAGTACCTCAGATTGAGGTTACTTTCGATATTGATGCCGACGGAATTATCAACGTTTCCGCGAAGGACAAGGCTTCTGGTAAAGATAACTCCATCACTGTTGCCGGCTCTTCCGGTCTCTCTGATGCAGAGATCGAAAAGATGGTTAGCGATGCCGAGAAGTTCAAGGAACAGGATAAAGCCAAGAAGGAGGCGATTGAGCAGGCCAACAAGGCTGACCAGCTATGTAACGACACCGAAAAGTCTCTCGAAGAGTTTGGTGACAAGCTCGATAAGACTGAGGTTGAAAACGTTAAAAAATTGATTGCCGACTTGAGAGAGGTGATTGTCAAGGTCAACAGTGGTGACGGTGTTGAGTCTACTGAGGTGAAGGACAAGTTTGAGGAGTTACAGACCGCTTCCTTGAAGTTGTTTGAAAAGATGTACAAAGACCAGGCTGCCAACGATAACTCATCTTCCAGCAACGAAGAACAGAAATAAGTGGCATAATGATTAATTGATTTTATGGTTGATTGACAAGCTGCTTGAGAAAACAATGAGTAACGGAGCCCCATATGAGGAAGGAACCCTTGCTTATTGTATAGTATGATGAGCCGTGATTCGTTTGTGAGCCCACCATTTGCTGCAGTCGTTCATTCGTTCGTTCTTGTTCGTTTTTTGTATATATAGTTCCCTTCTATGCTTCATTTGTAATTAATAAGGGAGACAGGAACGAAATACAGTGGTATATTTTCAAGATTCATTTTTCAGCGGTGAGCCGGGCTTTATTTAGGCAGAAGGGTCGTGTAGTATATTCAGTTGTCAAAAGTTTAAAAATAACGTATTGTCGCATATTTTGATAAGAACATATGGAGCTGGGAGCAACGGCGGCGACACCAGCACTGTCAGATTCCAGGATATCATGTACAAATGCAACTCGCTTACTAAGCTGATATTCCTCAGTGTCCTGATAGCAATTGGGTTTCTGAATATTGTATTAAGCTGTGCTCTTTTCAATAACTGGCTCCCTCTCTTTGTGGTTGCTATATTCCTCATAGCCCCTCTTCCAAACGCCCTTTCCCAAGCAATTGCCTCCTCATACGAGTCCGACTTTCTCACGGACGGCTCAGGGGACACAGCTCCTATTTTGGAGTTCCTGAAGTTCGTGACAGGGTTTCTGGTGCTTAGCGGCTCTTTATTACCCGTTGTTTTCTTTCACAACGGTCTTATCGGGAAGTGGAGCTTCATCTTGAGTCTAAGCGGGGGATTCATCATATACCTTAGTATATTACTGTTCACCGTGGGCTTCAAGGAAGACTCATACGATGATTACGACTTCTAGAAATCAAAACAGTCATTAGATAATTTCTAAAATGTTATCGTTGATAATTAATGCGGATTCTGTTGATGTCATTAGCGTTGCAAATCAATCACACACATCTTTTCAGACTTGGGCCCCCCGTATAATATAGCCCACTTGGTACCTTTGGATGCCTCTTTGGAAAGAGCATTATATATATTTGTGACGAACGACCGCGGGGTGGAACTAGAAGCCCCGCCAACCTTTCTCTTCCATTCATCAGGTTGATCAAGAGAGGTGGTTGAGATCATTTCCAGTACTTCGTCCCGTGCCTCAATTGTGAATATCGGCGACTTGGATAGTACGTCCACGAGCTTTGAAGAGGACTCTGCTGCCTGGTCAACAATCGCCCATCTTTCCTTTTTGTTGTTCTTTTTATTTGCTCCTATTGCATTGTTAGGGACAACTGTCACTCGCTGTTTTGCATCTGAAAGGGTGCCAGTATCATGAGTAGCGGCATTTTCCGTCAGGTCGGAGCCCACTTGTTCCTGGCTCACAAATCCGGATTGCTGGTATGAGGACTGCTTTGGAACTTGTTCCTCCTGTAAGATACTGATCACGTCCGGTAAGTCTACCTCAATATCAGTCTTTGTCTCTATGTTTTTCAATCGCAGAGACTTGTACCGATTATTCTTGCAGTTTATCAGCATATCAAGACTGGTTTGGGGCTTCACAATGAGTAACCATTTCACTGATTCATTGATAGCGTAGTTCATCATGTCCTCAATAGTCTTGCAATTTCTCACCACGTCAGCACTGATAGAGCATGACCACAGTTCGTTCAGCAAATACGGAACAATCTCCTTTAGCAAACTCCCAGTGAATATACCTACCAGGACGTGACATTTCTGTAAACTCCAGTTGATTGTTAAAGCTTCCTTTTGGAAGCTTTGCTTCTTCAGACCCTTACGGGTACTGAACATCTCCTGATAGCGTTTCATGGAGTTGAAGAGAAAATCCCACGCAAATCGCAAACCAACAGCCCTTGGGAGAGTATTGGATGCTTTATTCCTTGCTAATGATCGTATTAGACTATCATATCTGCCTCCCGCACATATAATGGACCTGAACTTTTCCTCATAAATAGCTGAAAAAACAATTCCATCCTTGTAGAATGCGGTGTTGTAAGCATTAAACGGACTAATCTCAATGTTCACTTCAACATTCAACATCTCCAAGTTTCTCGCTACCTTGCTAATGTAGCCCAGCGCATCATCGACTCTTGTCAGATATGGGCTATCGATCATCAGCTTGTGCAATTTCGATTTTGCTTTTGGGAAACTCAGGCTGAAGTCAAATTGTTCCAGCTCATTTAAAACTGTTGACGATAAATTGAGATCTTGCTTTAGTATTGACTTAACCTCTTTCATGGTCTTACTGAATCCAACCTCAGAGAGCATTCTCGCTACCGCATGTCTTTGAGCATTTTCAATTCCAGAATACTCAAAGATCACATCCAACAAATGACAGTGATTAAGAAGAATCTTGACGTTGGAGGCCTTGATAAAGGGAAATATTGATATGATTTCACAAGCAATCTTTATGCATTCGGAATCGTCAAATGGCAAGTAGTCGACGGCATCATTAGCACCGGATATTATATCAAAATCTATCTCCTTGAATCTCATTGGCCCTGCACTTTCATCTCGCTCAAATGAACGATAAACATCTTCTATGCGATAAATTTTGTGGACAGCGAATTTCCTTCTGCCGAGAGATCTTGCTAAAGGCAAGGTGAGATCATACGGCAGTTGCAGCACCGATCCAGCTCGATCCAAAACTTGATACACCGGATAACTGGTATCGTATAGAGGGTTTTTTGGAAACAAGACCGAGTCGCTGTCATCAAATCTGATTGCTCCGTGTTTTCGGAAGACTTTCTCAATTTCTTCAATCATCTTGCATCTAAGTAGGTAATCAGACGGCTGCAGTACCTTCTTGCCTGCATAATCCCCAAAAAGAAGATCCCTAACAAAACTATAAGGTTGTGAAAAAAGAATGTTTCTAGCTTGGTGATGCCAAGCAGATGACGGGTCAACCAGCGCATTCAAGGCCTCCTTCATAACGTCATCTTGTTGTTGAACTCTGAGCAGACCACTAGACAAAAGCTGTTCTGCGGAAGGTCTTCTTTCCACATCATGATTGAGGAGCATTCTTATTATTTTCTTTTCAGTTGCCAGTCTTCCACTATCAAAATCAGGGGGGAACACAATGGACGTTGTTCTCAAATTTCTAATAGAAGTGTATCTTTCCATTGACGTTGCCAAGGGATAGATCATTTCAAAGAAGATTATTCCTAAAGAGTACAAGTCAACTTTTTCATTGTAAGATCCACTGCCATCCATCACCTCGACAGCAACATAAAGTGTGGTACCAATATCTGAGGTTAGGTCTTCTGAAGATTTGGTGATATCTAGCTCCTTAAGGCTAACTGCGGGGAGGTTATGAACATTTTTCGCAAGTCCAAAATCCCCGACTTTCACATTCTGATTCACATCAATGAAAATGTTCATTGGCTTCAGATCCCTATGAATAATGCCTTGAGAATGAATGTGACTGAGCGCTTCTAACACCTGGCGTAATATTCTCCAATAGTTGTCGGAGTCCCGGGATAGCCCCTGATGGATTAAATCGAAAAGTGTCCGGTTCTCGCAGTACTCCATTTGAATAAACAGAACGCTTCGTTTTCTTGGCTTTGCTTCTGTGACATTAGTTTTGATAACTGGCTTGGTCTCGGAAGACAGACTAATTTGGGATCCAGAGCCAAAGGTGAAGGCTTCACTAGCTTCATTTTCGGAACACCCCTGCTCACTATCTGAGGAATCCCTTTCATTGCTATCCTCATCACTGAAATCAAACTCCATGCTTCTATTGACAGATGTGGAAATGAAGTCAGTAAAATTTTGACTATTGGTACGTGTTGGAGTGAAAGAACGCTGCTCGTGCTCTTTTTGCGGAAAGACATCTGAGTTTTCATCTTCGTCGTCTGAGGAGAATAATACACTACCCGCCTTCGCTGGTATGAAATCATAGTCATCTTCCAACCAAGCAGCATAATATCTAACGACGTACTGATGATTCAATCTAGCTAATAACATCACTTCGGTTAGTATTTTGGATAGCTTATCTTCAGTGTGTCTGATCTTCTTTACCGCATAGAACCGGCCGTCTAGTTTGTTTCGAACCTTCACAACTTCCCCAAAACCACCTCTTCCCAGAACTCCAACTTCTTCAAAATCTTGGGCATAACGTGAATAGGTCCTGCCTTCGTAAAAATATCTAGAGGGATTACTGAATGATTCCCGCTTCTGCCTTTGTCCTTCAGGAACAGGCAGAACTGGGGAATCACAAATATCGCTGAAACCTTTCACCGCAAACACATTACCTGTAGTGGCTGCAGGAAAGCTTTCTGGATAGCCGTTTGATTCTCCAGAAACCGCTGGGGTATTTAACACTTGTAGAGGGGAGACATTGAGGTTGAGTCTCAGAAACTTAAATGGCAATAGTTCTAAAGGGTCAGGCCTCTTTTTTGTACGAGACTCAAAAACATGGGCAAGAAACTCATGTATCGTGACATCTAAACTATTGAAGCTGGTTAAAAACTCCATAGGATTCTCGAAGTCATAGATTATATTCATACCGAATATCATTTGCACAAAAACAACACCAAGGTCCCAAACATCAGTTTTTCTTTGTGGCTTTAAGAACAGCCTCCTGTTCTTCAAGTTAATCCTCTCGGGAGCTATCCACCCCGACTTTGCAAAAGGCATGAGGTCGTTGGATTTTTCCATTTCTGTGTTGGGGTAGTTGTAGATCATATTAAGCAGAGTGTATCCATAACAAGTGCAAGACGCTTTCACCTTAGCTTGCCCTAACTCTTCAGGAGGCCACACTTGAATAGAACCTGCAACAATACCTTTATGTATCAGCCCCTGCTTATGTAGATATTCAAGACTCTCCAGAAGCTGAATTGCCCATTCCCTTGCAGTGCAAACGTTGATGAAAGAAATAGTTGACAATAATTGATCAAGGCCACCTGTGTAGTGTGAGAGGATCCTGATCTTCCAAACACAGACATCCTCGAGCTGTAAGGATGCCTTCTTGCTCAATTTCTTCGCTGCCGAGTTCGTTATCGAAATTTCTCCACCTGAGGTCCTTTCTATCTTTTCAATGCTGAAAGCATAGACACGATCAATATTTTCATGCCTGAGCTCGCTAACTGCCTGGAGTTCCCTTTCAAGATATAATATGGATTTCTTTCCTTCACTTGTTTTCCAGAAGGGATTCGTCAACTCTACTTCAGTGAGTAAGAATTGTAGCTGATTTGCAGAAGTATTCCTGCTTCGTTTCTCCTTACCATTGGCATTTTTCATTGCATCCTGAAGCAGTGAATAGACAGGGGAGGATGCATCAATGTATGGCTTAACAAGAAACTGTCTTGAGACGTCTTTCAAAAGTCCTGTGGGTTGAATTGGAACAAGGCCAGTCACAGCTCTGAAAGTGAACTGCAAATAATTGAAACTCGCGGCGATCGGCTTATCAAAAACAATGTACTGATCCTCCTTCAGATCATTTGGATCTGTGATGACATTCAAATCGTCAACCTTGGTTGGATCATCATTTCGCGTACCCCTGTTCCCGATCAAGCCCCTCTCGGAACCAATCGCACTTGAAACTGTGCTGTTGTTCTGGTTCTGAGAGTCTTGATCACGGGAGTTATGATGATGTCTTCTTTTTAGTTCAGAGGCCACCATCTCATCAAGCACTTCCTGCTCCCTCTCTATTTCTATTTCTAGTTGCTTCTGCTGCAGTTGTTGCTTTTGCTCCATTTGCTCTTTCTCCTTCTCAAGTCTTTGTAGGCGCTCTTCTTCCAAAGATTCATTTTTAACCGTAGACTGAAACTCGTTCAAATAATCAACAATTGCAGCCGTCAAAGAATATATCATTGGAGCCCCCTTCTCTGCCTTCATTATTTGGTTCATCTCCTTTCGAAGAAAATCCATCTGAGAGGAAAGTATGTTCTGTGGCTTATTCAAATTGATCAATGGAAGTGTCCGTGGATATGTTGAGGTGAACTCTACAGATAAGATCAGAGAAAGGGTTGGTTTCTTGCTGGGATCGGATGTCAGTTTGATGTCAAATTTTGGAGATGGTTTCTGGTTCCACGCGGAACTGGTAGGTGTTTCATCAACAAAGTTATCAGGATATATAGAGCGAAGCACCTCAAACTCCTCCGTTTGTGTCTGATAATAATCCTCCATCTTGTAAAAGAATGTTTATCTACGGGTAGATGAAATAATGATTCTGGATACGGGATGGTATTTCTCAACGAGAACTCAAGATAGGCACGTTCTCCCCGTTTCTCACCAGATCAGCTGACAGGTTAGCCTGCCTCTAATCCAGCCTTTTAGGGTTGGAATTGTTCAGAAAACCTTTAGCGAGATAAAGAAAGCTCTATATCTTAATGCCTGACCATCTACACAAAATATTGAAAGGACTTCCTCTCTGTTACCCGGACATATTGAACCTACATTTAAAAAAAAAAAAATCATATAAGTGTCTAAAGCTCCTTGGAGCATTGAACGTATATAAAAGGCAACCCCCTATAGAGTGACTCTTGGAATAGACTAACTTCTTTTGAAGGCATTTCACATCATAATGACAGGTATGTTTGAATATCACGTTGCTGCACTTTGTTTTTATCTTTATTCCCACGTTTAGTATTGTGAGAAGAATAACTTTGAACATTATAGTAGTTGACTCATGGATTTGAAGGAAGATTCTGAGAACGATATTTGTCATGAGGTTAAAGATAAGCAAACAATGCTCTGCAACGCTTTTTGGAAAGTTTGCACTGAGAAACTCAGGATAACTAATATGATTGTACTAGATAACAATCCAGACAAAATAGATGCTGCTACGTTAATTTCAAAGCTCTCGATAAATAAGGAGATTGGAAGTGATATAACGACGCAGGCAGCTGTGAGTAATGATACAACTACAAAAGAGGTGGTCCCTGATAGCAAGAGTCCTGTTGAATCGAACAGTGAAAATCCTGCAGGTGAAGAATCAGGCAAACCGACAACAGAAGAAAGTGACCCCGGGAATTTGATCAAAAGTAGCTATGAGGTGAAGGTGAAACTTGCCGATTTGCAGGCAGATCCAAACTCACCTTTGTACTCGGTAAAGTCTTTTGATGAGTTAGGTTTATCTTCAGAGCTACTGAAAGGTTTGTACGCTATGAAGTTTTCAAAGCCTTCGAAAATCCAGGAGAAGGCTCTCCCTCTTTTGATTCGGGACCCTCCAGAAAACATGATTGGCCAGTCACAATCTGGTACTGGAAAAACTGCGGCTTTCTCTTTGACAATGCTTTCTAGAGTAGATGAGAATGATCCCTCTGTGCAGGCTCTCTGTCTATCACCATCCAGAGAACTTGCAAGGCAGACACTTGATGTTGTCTCTCAAATGGGTAAATACACCAAAGTTAAGTGTCAGCTAGTTGTACCGGGTGTTATAGAAAGAGGTAGCAGTGTGAATGCACAGGTCATAGTCGGAACTCCCGGAGTCGTGGTGGACTTGATCAAGAGACGTCGAATCAATGTAAGCAAACTGAAGTGTTTTGTCTTAGATGAAGCTGACAATATGCTAGATAGTCAGGGATTGGGAGATCAGTGTGTCAGAGTGAAGAAAGTGATCCCCAAGACCACTCAAATTGTCGTATTCTCTGCAACATTCCCTGATCATGTTAGGAAATATGCCGAAAGGTTTGTCCCTAATGCCAACTCTTTGGAGCTTAAGCACGAGGAACTGAATGTCGATGCAATCAAACAATTGTATCTAGACTGTAACTCTGAGAGTCATAAATTCGAAGTTTTATGTGAGCTCTATGGACTACTTACCATTGCCTCGTCAATCGTTTTTGTTCAAAGAAAGGAAACCGCAAATTTGCTTTACGCCAAAATGAAACAGGAAGGGCACGCTGTTTCGATTTTGCATAGTGATTTAGACCATTCCGAGAGGGATAGACTTATTGATGACTTCCGAGAAGGAAGATCAAAAGTTTTGATAACGACTAATGTGCTGGCAAGAGGTATTGATATCCCCTCTGTTTCGATGGTGATTAACTATGACGTACCAGTGGATGCCAAAGGTAACCCTGATCCCTCAACGTATTTACACAGAATAGGGCGAACAGGTAGATTTGGAAGAACTGGTGTTTCGATCACATTCATTCACAACAAAGAATCCTATGAGAAGCTACAAGCTATCAGAAAATACTTTGGTGGCATAGAAATGACAAGATTGCCTACAGATGATTGGGATGAGGTGGAGAGAATCGTAAAAAAGGTCATTAAATGATGCTGCCTGTGTTTTATAAGTATATACTGATGTGAATGAACTTGTCACTTTAGTGATCGGTCACTTGGAGAAGAACTCAGAGAAAGAACACGGTCTTTTATCGTTGCCAAACCATCTGCCCCCTTTTGATTTGAGCACATATCGGAAAGTGCACTGACCCCACTAACTCTGTTCATCTTCATGAACCTTTCAATGTAGTCCACTGCTACACTGTAGGAATGTTCTTCAGGGTTATTATGTAAAGCACCCACTGGCGTGCGTTTCCGTAACTCTTCTGCAACAACGTCTATCAAATAGGCGACTCTTCTCAGACGGTTGTAGTAGGTAGTTTCAGTGGATTTCCATGTGGGATAGTTGGTTATTATCTCAGATACCGATGGTTTTCCTTCTGAGCCAACAAACCATAACTCATATAATTCCCTAATATTCAGGCTCTTATTTGATTTAGGGCCCCTCGGGAGTCTAAATGTCAGTATCTCTTCAGGCATATCCGTTTGTGAGATATCACGCTCCTTTGGGGCCCTCTTCCTTTTCAGAATCATCCTCCTGTTTGAGGACAAATAGACACCATAATTGACATGACTCTCGGGAAGTGCTGCATCTGCTATGTTGGCAATTCCGCTCTCATTGACAAGCATAGGGTCGACGATATCTCCAGCTTTGAAAGGAGCATCTTCATCCAAACTAGAGCTTCCAGATTGTTCCAATGAGCCAGCTGGTGTCTGTAACGACTGCACAAGTTCACTTCCAATCTGCGCTGTTCCTGAAATCAGCTCTTTTGTATGTTCTCGATACTTTCGCGCTCCCATCTCATCGTTAGATTCTTTGTCTGCAGTCAACTCTTTCTCTTTTGTCAATTGATCCAAAAGATGCTGCATGATATCAATGGACTTTACTAGTTCATCTTCAGCATTTTTCAGTAAGCTGGACTCAATCAGTACCTGAGATCGAGCCACCTCTGATATTCGCTTTTTTAAATAGTGCAGTCGTGAACTGGAAAATGGGGACTCTTTCAGGAAAAGTGTATCAATGATACGATCTGAACAGCCATTAGGACTGGGCTCACTGGATTCAGGGCCACCTATGGAAGTCATGCTCTATCTAGATCTAATCTCCCTTATCTGACTTGAAATCACCCATAGCCAAATTTGAAGACAAAAAATAAACATAGCATTACTCTACGATTTGAAAATCCTTATCGATTTCCGGGTAACAAAGTTCAACACGCTAAACCTATTTACATATACTGTCACCAAAAATCAATACATACTCTCAAATTAAAATTCATATCTAAAGTTGACGTTCTCTACGTCAGTGAGATCAAGGAACGTTGCATCTCTCTGCAGATCCTCTTGGCTGAGCTGCGCACTTTTATTGTCTCTGTTCTCGTTTTCTTTCTTGACGACAAATCGTAGGACTATGCACAGCAAAACAACAACAGCAAGTTGCACAATCAGTGCAATCTTTGCCGGGGTATAATTGGGAGCATCTTGCACTTTGAACATCTGCGGTCCAATAATGTTCCCAATACAGAAGGCAACCAATGTCATAACGTTTCTGGCGACCCTCTTAGTGTATCCAGATGTATTGACTGAGTTCCAGTTATAGAGCATTGGTAGAATAGCAGGAGCGCAGTTCAGCAGGTAAACTCCAAACAGCTTACCCACTCTATGGTGATTGCCAAGAGCGAGAAGTAGGATTGCTCCCAGTATTGACGGTAAACATACTAGAGCCATTATGTAGCATCGTTGACCAATGTAGCCAGCTAGATAGGTACAGACGATGGTAGATATTATGGAGACAGCTCCTGAAGGCATTTGAATAATTGTAGCATGCTCATTGCTGAATCCGAAAGAAGAAATGATAACGGAAGAGAAGTTAGAGACCGCCCCATTATCAATCATGGATAGAAGAGTAATGAAAAATAGCAGCCAGGTTTGTTTGTCTTGGAGAAGCAACTCCTTAATTTGGTAAGCCTTGTAAGATCTATTCTGCATTCCAGTCTGGTTTACCTTAATGTGATCAATGACTAATTCTCTCTCTGCTTCCGTCAGGAACTTGGAGGTTAGAGGGTCGTCTGGAACGAATAAGATCACAAGAATCCCGACAATGAAAGTCAAAATTCCCATAAAAATGAATAGAATTTGCCAGCTTTCCAAGACGGTAGAGTGCACATGCTGGAAACCAAAAGATAACAAAGATCCTAAAAGCTGACCCGTGCCAATCTGCATATACCATAGTCCAGTTCTTCTCGACTGCTCCGGTTTTGTCCACCACATTCCAGTTATCACAATAAGACACCCCGCTACAGAAGCCTCAAAAACACCGAGGAGGACTCTCACAATCATTAAACCAGCGTATCTCTTAGTGGCAGCATGAAAGCAGATTATCATTCCCCATAAACTAACGTTAGCTCCGAGGAACCTGGCAACAGGTAGCTTTTGAATCAAAAAACCCGATAAAGGCTCTGCAGCAACATATCCCACATAGAAAATGGTTCCTAAGTTACTGAAATCGTTTCCAGCGAGGTGCTTTCTGATACCCATCACGGAGGCATAGTTGATTAGTGTCTTGTCGAGATATTGGAGAAGGTAAACGACCATAAAGAAGGGCATAATGCGCAAGTCTATCTTCCATCGTAATTTTCTCATGTCTGACGAGCTCAGCTCATGTCCAGATCCAGAAACTGCATCGCTGATAATATCCTTATCTGTTTTGTCTAATGATGGGACCTCGTTTGTTTGCACCATTAGACTCGACTTATTATCTTGTGCTTCCTTCATCTTGGACCTTCTGCACTATCCTTTGAGAAAAACTACAAGCAGCTCTTCAGCCTCTATATCATATGTCAAATGTTGTATCTTAAATAGGTTCGTAATCTTCTGCACTTTGAAGGATAAATACGCTATATCGCTCCAGCAGTGGAAATCGTACTTCCGCCAATCTGTCGAGTAAACAACTTTCTATATAGATAAGGAAAATCGGATAAACTGCTTCCGCACCCCCTCCCCTCGAGATTGGGAGGATGAATATTTAGCGACAAAAGAATCGTATCAAAATCGCTATCTATGGCCGGTATCGGACGAAAAACAATAGGCTCGATATCAAGGGTTTTCGCGGATACAACATATCCGTGCGTAAAAGCATATTAGATTACACCACTATTTGAAAGGCATATAATTGTCTTTTCAAAACTACACTGCATACAGCTAAACCTACCAAAATCAGTGCTGTATCATAATTTTATGCATATGTATCCGTATCATCAAAGAACTTATTCCAGTCAAAGAACATGCCTTCCGCGAAGCCCGAGTTGAGTATTTCCGGAAGATAGTTTGTGTCTAGCTTCATGTCGATATCCAGCGCGGCATTTGCTGGCGAAAGGGGCATGAATACTTCTGCCTCTTGCTCTATCTTATCTGACTTTAGATCTTTCTCCGAGATGATGTGGTGGTTCGCAACCAGGGGGACATCATTCATCTTGAAGTACGTCAATAAAAGCCCAATATTATCACTGGTGTCTTTCATCGTTCCGGTAGAATTGGTTCCAAATTTTTTGTTGATGAATTTGATGTCGTTTATAGTATTGAGAATGGTGCTTAAATCTATCGAGAACTTTGAAGTCAAAATCTCCAAAAGGGTGCTGTACAACGGAGAGGTTGTATCGATCGATTTACCGACTGTCAGAGTGTAACCCAAAAGCAGAACCATCAGAGCGTTGTACGCGTAAAAGAAATCATAGTACAACAGTCCGTTGAAAAAACCACAATTTACAGAGAATTTGATCACTTGGGTAACATCGATTGCAGACTTGATACCATAGCAAAGGGTTTTCACAAGCGGGTTATCACCGCGGAGGGCACCATTCATTTTCAGAGTGATGTACAGCAGATAGGGCATAGTGAGGGAAATAAACAGAAAGTGAAACTGAAGATGCAACTTGATGTGATATCTTTTAGGTGACACCGACTTGTAATTCTTGAGATCTTCACTGAGATTTGCCTGCCAGCTGACCAGCATGTTCTGGATTCGTAAGACATTTTGAACATTCTCATCCGACCACGGGTACTTGGCTTTATACAGAAACTCTCTGTTTCGCAAGATATCGTACATGACTTTAAAGAGACTAACAGAGTTGATAAACGTCCCTTTAAAGAGCAAGTCCTTGGTATACTCTAGCTTTGGTAAATCCAAATCAACCTCTTCTAACGAAATATTGGGCAATCTTCCCAAAATGGCACAAATATTCAGCTGGAGGCGGAAACATGACCACCACACCACCCTGATATCTTCCTGAATATCTAGAGGGTACCTGTTGACCACTGAATTCTCATGGAATCCCAGACTTATGCACTTCAGACAAGATAAACTTACAAGAAGCCAGCACATTTCCCTATTTTTTTTGGTTTCATAATAGAGTCCAGTTAAATACTGCATCCTTACCGAGTCAATCGAGCCTGCTAGGAGACAGCTGGAAAGACACTGATTAACAAGGTCAAAGTAGATTTCCACTGTCTCGTCTGACTCAAACAACAACTGCTGCGTTTCTGCCTTATGGGCTTTTGAGAAGTGGAAATCACGTCCCAAAATCCATACTAAATAGAAACAACAGACTTCTTCATCAGGAAAATGGGCTGTCTCACCAATATCCATTTTCTCAATCTTCTCGTAGAATATAGAATGACGCTCTCTGAATTTAGATTCGACGAATATAAAGTAGCTTTCATGCAGTTTTTCAAAAAAGATGTTCACATACAGGTCTGCTTCTTCTTTAGGTATGGCTTTAGAAAAAAGACGATGCTGTTGGCGCGGTAAAGTGTGTTCTCCGGTGAAGCTAGTGTGAGTGGCTGTCTGTGTCGGAGAGATTGGCTTGAGGACTGCGGCATGCACTGGCTCGCCAGAATCTTCGTAAGTTGTGCGCTTTCCTACTTCTATCACCGCATCAAAAAGACCAGCTGTGCCTTGAAGCTCGGGGTGCCTTCCCTTAGCCTCAAACTCCCCGACAGGTATAGACCTTGAAGCCAGAAGGTCGGATTCTGCATTGAAAGGAGCAGTTTCTTTCGGCAGATTCACATGAAGAACATCCGCGATGTGAGCAATGTTCTCCATATTATTTGGATCACTCTCCGGAAACATTGCTCGAACTATCTTGACTAAACATTTCAATTGGTATCTGGATGTCTCGCTAACGGAGTAGAACGTCCGTTTTTTTCGGGGAATCGTTGTGATACATTCCAAGCCGCTTTTATCACATTCAGTACAAGGAGCCGTCGTATCATATTGCACCCGTCCGCTTTCGACTCTTTTACAACGTCTTTTCCGGAGTTTACACCGGTCGCAACTGGAAACAGCCCGTTTACGGTCATCCAGAGAGATAGGATTTCTCGATCTGGTCATCTTGAAGTGTTGCAAAAATGAGACTCCTCTCTAAAGCCATTTATCTAGCGTGCTATTTTGTTATTCGTTATACTGTGCTACAGCACTTGCTATATCAATGTAGTAGCTGCAGAATTTACAGTTTTAGGCTGTTAACTGAAAAAACAACTGGAGCCCTTATCGTGCTCGAAAGCTGCGGCCCATTCCGAAAATTTGGTAAAAGGTGCGGAAATTGTACTTCCGCTTCAAACATCTTGGGAGCTTGTTGAATATTTCAAAAATGACTAATATAAGACGTTTTGAGAAGACAACATAAATACTTGAGCTCGGAATTCAGAGATAGATGAACAACGGCTATTTGTAGCCGAGAGAGGATAGACGTAGCTGATCCTGCTGTTTGAAAGAAGGTCTGCTCCCAATAAACAATATGGACGGTCCTACTAGATCCAGACGGTCTGCTGTTTACTCAACCAAAGGTATGGTTTCTTCGACCCAGCCTTTGGCTAACGCTGCAGGAATCAGAATTCTTGAGAAGGGAGGCAACTGTGTAGATGCCTGTATTGCGGTCTCAGCGTGCATCTGTGTGCTGGAACCAACGTCTACAGGAATAGGTGGTGACTGTTTTTCTCTATTTTATGATAACGTTAACAAGAAGGTACATGGCCTCAACGGTACGGGACGCTCTGCAGCAGCTTTGAGTGTTAACTGGCTGAAGGAAAACTATCCAGATCATATTCTTCCTTCACTGAGACTGAAGGAAGACTCCATATTCAAGGTCCAAGTGCCAGGAGCCATTGCTGGCTGGTGTGATGCCATTGAGAAGTGGGGAAGTGGCAAGGTTACCTTGGATGAGATTCTTCAGCCTGCAATTGAATTGGCTGGCAACGGATATGTTGTGTCACAGATTAGTGCAAATATGTGGCAGGATGCGGAGGGTAAGTTGCTCCGACTCAATGGTGAGAACAAGGATCTTGCAATTTTCCTACCCAATGAAGGGTTCAAAGCCCCGGTAAGAGGTCAGTTTTTGGTCAATAAGCCTCTTGCTGATACTCTAAAAGCGGTAGCTAAAAATGGTAAGAGGGCCTTTTATGAGGGCTCAATTGCCTCTTCTATCGTTGATGAGCTCTCAAGAAGAGGGTCCCCAATGACATTGAAGGACTTAGCCGACCATACATCTACTTTTGTGGAACCTATAAGCTATTCTTTTCTTGGACACAAGTTGTGGGAAATTCCTCCGAACGGCTCTGGAATAATTGCTTTGATGACATTGGGTCTTATCGATGCATTGCAGACCAGAAACAAGCTGGATATATTCAAGATGAGACATAATTCAGCAGAATATCTCCATATGGTAATTGAGTGTCTGAAATTGAGTTTTAGGGATTCTGACGAATGTGTGAATGATTACGAGCATTTTATACGAGAGTATAATGTGGACCAACGAGATCTTGCGCACTCTATTTTAGATGCTGAGTATTTGGCTCAACGTTCACATACGTTCAATTCTGAGAAGACTATGGTAAACAAGGACGTCAAGCACGGAATTCCTAACAGCATGTTCAAATCGGACACAGTATATTTCTGCGCTACTGATAGCGATGGAAACGCATGTTCGTTTATTAACTCCCTCTACGAATCATTTGGCAGCGGCGTTATTGTTCCAGGCAGAGGCTTTGCATTGCATAACAGAGGTGGAAACTTCAATTTGAACCCGAAAAGCAAAAACTGTCTAGAAGGGTCCAAAAGATGTTACCACACGATCATACCAGGCATGATTACAACACCGTTATCTGACTCCAAAGAGGAGCTCTATGCCACCTATGGTATAATGGGAGGATACAACCAACCCCAGGCTCATGTACAGGTGTATCTGAACATGCTTCTCTTCAGTATGGATCCTCAGGAAGCGTTAGATGCCCCCAGAATCTGCCTTTTTTCTCACCCTGATTACGAGCACACTGATGAAGGACTGGGAGCCGATGGCCCAATGAGCCGTCATGTTACTTGTGTCGGCATTGAAGACGGAATCGACCCAGAAATCATAGAACAGCTGCAGGCCCTAGGCCATGATGTCAAGCTGTTTTCAGGTAATGAGAGAAAGCTGTTTGGGAGAGGTCAGATCATCAGAAAAGAATCGGCCCCTAGTAGCGATCATCTCGTCTTCTGTGCTGGAAGTGATCCTAGAGGAGACGGGGCGGCTGTCCCATCGATATAGGGGATGACCAAAACAAATCAAAATAGATCTAAATCCCTATCTCCGAAATAGTAGACGGAGTTTAACAAACTCCTGCAATATGTCAAAAGGGAAAACCTAGTAAAAAAAAAAATCTCCGCTTTTCTGACAAATAACTCAAACAAAACAGCACCTAATAGTTTTTTAATGACGCTTCTCAAAAGTTGGTTAGCTCATTTTTGATCGCATTCGGAGCGCCGTTCAAAACGTTCTTATCAGTATATATTTGGCCACAGCTCGCCCCTTAACTCAAAGAGTAGTTACCAACAAACCAGCAAGAAAACAAGTTTAGACGTTATGAATTGGGATAAAGTACCAGAATCTTTCTACACACGCCTGGGTCACTCCGGCCTCCAGATTTCAAAGGTGATTGTGGGATGTATGTCATTTGGAACCAAGCAGTGGGGAGATTGGGTTTTAGAAGATGAGGACCAAGTCTTTGCCATCTTGAAGAAGGCTTATGATGAGGGTATCAGAACATTTGACACTGCCGATACCTACTCCAATGGTCTCTCGGAAGTTTTACTGGGGAAGTTTATCAAGAAGTACAACATTAAAAGAAGCAAGATTGTGATTTTGACAAAATGCTTTGCTGTTGTGGATGAAGACGATTTGACTCATACATTTACCAATAGCCACAAATTTTCTGCGCACGAGTTTGTCAATCAGACTGGGTTGTCGAGAAAACACATTCTGGATGCGGTTGAGGCGTCTGTCAACAGATTGGGAACCTATATTGACCTTCTGCAGATTCACAGATTTGATCGTAACACACCAATTGATGAAACAATGGAGGCCCTCCATGACGTAGTCAAGTCCGGCAAAGTTAGATACATCGGTGCTTCGTCAATGAGATGCTATCAATTTGTCAGTATGCAAGCTTCTGCTGAGAAAAACGGTTGGACGAAGTTCATCTCTATGCAGAGCCACTATAGCTTGCTTTTCAGAGAAGAGGAAGAAGAGCTAATTGCCTACTGCAAGGAAACAGGCGTGGGACTTATTCCATGGTCTCCTATTGCGGCAGGAGTCTTGGCTAGACCATCAAGCTTGATTAGTGGAAGTACTACCAGATCGAGCGATGGCAGCATAGCTCAGGCATTTAGCATAACTGACGCAGACAAGGGTGTTATTGACAGGGTTGAAGAACTGTCCAAGAAACACGATGTTCCCATGGCTGCCATTGCAATCGCATGGGTGATTGCTAAGGGCCACTATCCGATTATCGGCTTCAATAAGGTTGAAAGAATTGGTGATGCCATTAAAGGAATCACGTTCACGCTTTCCGACGAAGAAGTCAAGTACTTGGAAGAGCTGTATGTACCGAAGAAGATAGGGTGGATGTACATGTGAACCTTCTTAGTGCTTTCGTTATGAAACTTTGTCTGGCGATGATGCCTTACGGTAAGGAGGATCGAAATAATTAGTAATCTACGGGCTCTGTGATCCACCCGGTGAATAAACCACTTTTCAATGGTTGGTACAGCCAATAAGATAGCGAGATTGTATCAGATGATCCTTATCTATGCTCTATATACAGATTAAGGGCCATAATTTTCTTTAGTTGTGATGCAATTGTGGCAGATGAAGCTACTTAAGTGTTCGGGAGTAGCCGTGTGCAGAAATCCACCTTACCTGGTCACGTGACTTGTAGCGTTTGATTTTTACCCCCCCACAAAAAACTTAAAAAAATTATTTCACGCAGCTCCCACTATCATAGCTTGGGAATGCCGTAGATCTGAGATCTTCGAGTCAGCAGAATACCGAATCAGTACATTTGCGAGTTCCGCTATATCATTATACCCAGTTTAAGGGTAAGTTCATAGTGAAAAAGGCGCCAAGATCAGTATATGGGTATGAATAGGATTTATTTCAACCTGGTCGTTACCATGTGGTTTATTTGGGAGCCACATGCCCTAATTGCCACAGTTTGCTATTGAAAAAAATTAGGACCCTGAACTTTTGCGTTATCGTATTACAAGCGGGGTATTTAAGGGGAAAAGCGGGCACCCTCCCTAACGTGATGTGATTCACGAAGAGGGTTTTTCTTTCCTCGTCTAATTAAGATGTCTGATATTAAAGTAGTCTCGGATAGAGAGTCGGTCATCATTAGGGAGACCAGTGATGACACCACCCCAGATATCAGCTTTGCTGAGACGCCAGCTAAACAGAGTTGGAAGGGGAAGATCTGGGACTCATTCGATTACCCAAAGGAAGAAAGATGGTTCATGTTCAAGTTGGACTGCTCTTTGCTGTTTCTGGGTAGTGCAGGAGTATTTCTGAGATATCTGGATCAAACAAATATCAACAATGCCTTTGTTTCTGGAATGAAGGAAGACCTCAACATGTACGGAAACGAGCTGAACTATACTGCCTCTCTCTGGTCCGTTGGATACATTCTCGGTCAGCTACCAGTGTCAATCCTTCTCACAAAATTCAAGCCTCACTATGTGTTGGCAACTATTGAGATTATTTGGTCTGTGATTACATTTACGACTGCTTCTGTCAAAAGCGTAAAAGGTCTTTACGTCCTTAGATTCTTCTTAGGATTGGTGGAGAGTGGCCATTTCCCTGGAATAATGTATATTTGCTCTTCCTGGTACAAGAAGAGTGAGCTATCGAAAAGAAACTCTATTATCCAGTTTTGCACTGGTGTTGGTCCTATGTTTAGCGGGTACCTACAAGCGGCCGCTTACGATGGACTGGATGGAGTTGGAGGAAGACCTGGATGGAAATGGTTGTTTATTGTTGATGGTATTATCTCTCTACCACTTGCTGTCCTCACTCTCTTTTTCTTGCCAGATATTCCTCGTGTCCAAGATAAAACAATTGTCTTCACGGAGAAGGAGATAAAACTGGCTAAAGAGCGAGTACCATACGAAGTAGAACTCCACATTACTTACAAGTTAAAGGACATCGTTTCGTGGGTTAAGACATGGCACATCTTTGGCTTTTCTATCATGTTTGCCTGTGTGTGTTTGTCATCTCAGATCACCGCCGCACTTCCTTTCTGGTTCAAATCATATACTGGCGAGTTTTCCGTCTACCAGATTAACGTCTACCCCACTCCGCTATATGCCATTCAGATTGTGTCGACTGTTTTTGTTGCGTATATTTCTGACGGTCCTCTGAAAGGCCGCCGCTGGATTGTGGTTGTGACTTTGGCGATAATGATGTTCCCGATCTATTTGAGCTTGGTTCTGGTTCCAGTTCATCCAAAGAACAGAACCTCCAGATGGGCCCTCTACTATCTATGTGGATTAGCTGGAGGACTTGGTGGACAGATCTGGACCTGGGTGAACGAATCCTTGATTGGTGAACCCCTGAAGAGAGCATTTGTTTCCAGCTTTATGAACTCCTTCGCCTACTCGTTCTTAGCCTGGGCCCCGATTCTCCTTTTCCCTACTAAGCACCAGCCGTTTGTGACGCACGGAAACATTGCATCTACGGTACTGATTGTGGCCACTGCGGGCTTTGCCTATATAATTGCCTATATACAAAGTCTCAAGAAAGAGGAGGGCTTTTTCAAGAGTGTCTTTGTTTCCGAGTCAGTCGAGGAAAATCACCCTTCGCTTGAAGTTGAGGAAAAGTCATTTTGATCTATAGCAAACACGAATACTTTTTCTCCTGTCACTGCAGAGCACGGAACTGAAGCATTACTAATGCGCCTAGAAACACTTGGCTACCAAGATTGCTTGTGCGCCTCAGTTGCACACATAAGCGCCACACATAATTTTCTAGCTGCTAAAGACGGAATTACTAGTGAAATATTTCAGATCAGAGTGGCTCTACTTTGTGATGAATGCATACTTATCTGTGAGAATGATCTGCTAACGCCTCAGACTGTGACACCCCGCGCTTTAATGCAATCGCTCTAGCCAGACGTCATCCCAATTAGGAAGCCGCCGTCAAAAACTGAGGCTGCGGCTAAGACATTTTGACGCGAGTTGGAAGCCATAATGTCCGGCACGTGACCTGAGCTGCTCATATGTCAAGTAGTATATAAAGCTCCTGGTATATTGGGTCTGTCCCCAGATCCGGTCCTCGCTGTGCTGGTGTTACAGAGTACAGTAAGGACCACTATGAGTGACAAGGCCAGCGTTGACGAGGAAATCAGAGAGGTTGCCTCTCTGGAGAGTCCGTCTGATGTGGTAACCGAGCCGTACATCGACCTAACGGTGGATCATTCTGCCAAGAGAAGTAAATGGTTCAATGTCGGCCGCTTTTTCTGGGATGGACTGGACAAGCACCCGCAGGAACAGAAGTTCCTCGTAAAGTTAGACTGGTTTTTGCTTAGCAGTTCCATGTTGGGTTACTTCATCAAAAATCTTAACCAGTCTAACATCTCTACCGCCTACGTTAACGGGATGAAAGAGTATTACGAGATGAACAGCAACCAGTACAATTACATGGTGACTTTATGGACTGTGGGTTATATCGTTGGAGCGATTCCATCAAACTTGATTCTACATCGTATATCTGCGCGGTTTTATCTGGGTGGAATGGAGATTTGCTGGGCTATCTTGACAGTTCTTATGATAACTTGCGGCAAGGATAAAATCCAGGGAGTCTATGCTATCCGGTTTTTCATTGGATTCTTGGAAGCAGGATACTTCCCTGGACTCGAGTACCTTGTTGGATCTTGGTACTCTCCTCAAGAGCTTTCCAAGAGATCTTCCTACTTTGCTGTTTCTGGAACTGCGGCTAGTTTGATTTCTGGTCCTCTCCAGGAAGCAATCCTCAGAAGATTCAGACACTCTAGTCTTGAACCTTTCAAGTGGATGTTTGTGTTTGACGCTGTGATCTCGCTCCCTATCGGAATATATACGATGTTTGCTGATCCAAACACCCCTTCCACAACCGATGCATGGTACTTCAATGAAAAGGATAAAAAGGTTGCTTTAGAAAGAAGAAGAAGAATCGGAGCCCAGTTGAATACTAGACAAAAGTACACTTTCCAAAAAATCAAAAGCTTTTTCAGTACATGGCACATCTACGTGTTTCCAATCCTATTTCTGTGTTACAATAACTCAGGTGCTGCCATTTCCCAGCCTACATTCACTACATGGATGAAATATGACCTCAAACTTGACTCAAGCAAGTATAATACTTACCCCTCCATTTTATATGGTATTGGTATAGCAGTTACAATTGTACTCTCCTATTTCCACGATTACATTGGGGGAAGAAGCAATCATTTCTTTGTTGGAGCCTTTTTCGTGCTTATGACCTTCGGTTGTTCCGTACTTTCCGCTTGGCATATTCCTCGAGGACTACACTGGGCAGCCTATTTCATAGTTGGAGTACCTACCTCGTGGGGCCAGCCTCAGATCTTTTCGTGGGTCAACCGTCTTTTGTTCCAGGACGATATGAAGCGGAATTTCGTTGTGGTTTGTACCAATACTCTAGCGTATGTCACCAATGCATGGGTTCCAATTTTAGTCTGGAACTCAACGAAGGCTCCAAGGTATTTCGTTGGGTTCACCTACACAGCCTGTCTTAGTTCGCTCGGGTTGTTGACAACCATAGCAGTGTGGTTCCTTGCAAGACGGGATGCCAAACTCGCTCTCAAGCAACACAAGACCTATGCTGGTAACATTTGAGCTTGAAAAGTTGGCTAAGTGCCAAGACGTTTGACAGCCGCAGCGCGTATTCTTTATTTCTTTTTTTTCTCTCAATCACCGAGTCTGGCAACTCTTTTATCTTTTGGGATGTGTTACTGATTACATGCCTTTGTATGTTGGATATAGATGTGGACGGTTTACTTGCAGTGAGAAGAATCCTTCTGCTTGAAACTTATTGTTTTCCAAAACTGATGGGAAATATCGGATTGTAGTGACGTAGTTCAAGGTATGAGAAACTCTTCTCGGAATGAGGAGCCAAATCTGAACGATTCTGTTGAAAACACACTTGCAGTGGAGCGGCATGACTGCTCCTCTGTCTCCCGGCGTCTGGGTTTTCGAGGGAGCGGGGTCGTTTCACTGCCGTAGAACTACGTAGTGCTTATTTGTATCGAGCTGCTTTACTTTATCAGCTTACTTGCTGTGTTCATTCACACGGCGTCCGAAGAGAGGACCATATCAACGGAACTAATCATGGCTTCAGGACGCGTTGTTGGTGCTGCAGTAACATCATTGTCATAGAGTCCAGAGTCCATTGACAATGATAATATGTGATACAGGTAGGTGTTCCCAACTTTGTGAAACATGCCGCTCGCCGAACAGACCAGTATTTGCAGAGCTCGAGACGGAATAATATGCTACTTTGGGACAAAAAGTTGTGCCATCGGTGTAGGAACCATTGAAGGACCTAGTAGATACTCTCTTACTAAGTAGGAAGCCACAGTATCTGGTCATACTTCAATAGATCTCGGCTGTTTACACATGCCACCAGCGATAAAAATGTGCTGCAAGAGCCGAATTAGAATACATTATATCCTCAAAGTAAGTCGAGTTAAGAGATAGAGCACTGTAGCCATGGCAAATCACGTAAGCGCAGACTGACGACTGCTTTCAGAGCTTTCCCTAACGGTGTCAGCAGATTCAATATGTCTGGACTGCTGATATTTCTGGCATGCCTCTACCTCTTCTTCTGTATTTTGGGAGCTCAAGGAAACCAGTTTGTGTTCAGGACCGACAAAAGTGATCAGAAGAACAAACGCAAACACTGCCCCCACGAATATAGACATCACCTTTGCATAATCAAATGAGTCTTTTCCCTTCACATTTTTGATAGGAAACTGGTCCCCAATAGTAGTCTCGATAGTAGAAGAGGCAGATGATGCTAAGTTTCCTAATTGATAGGCAACCCCCACCACAAACGATCTGAAGTCAGGAGGAGCAAGTTCAGATAAGTGAATAGGAACCACTCCCCAGGCACCCTGGACAAAAAACTGTAAGAAAAAAGCACCAGCGTTGATTGAAGATCCTTTGATAAAGGCCCATGGATAAATCAAGGCACCTCCTCCTATACAACAAATGATGATAGAAAGCCGTCTACCAACGAAGTTTGAGAGATGTCCGACGGTAATACCTCCTGAAATAGCGCCAAGGTTCGCAACACAGTTGGTGACTGTGGATCTGTCTTGCGAAAAGTTATATTGTTCTTTGAGGAGAGTGGGGTATAAATCTTGAGAGCCATGTGACATAAAGTTGAACCCAGCCATGAGTAGCACTAAATACACAATCATTAGCCAGTACACCTTTAAAGCTCCCACAGCCTTTTCTTTGAAAGATTTCTGGGGAATTCCGTGCTCTCTATTGAATTTTTCTGTCTCTTGCTGGCGAGAGAATGCCTCAGTGTCAGGTAGCATCAGCCTGAATACAACAATCACAACAGAAAAAGAACCACCTAAAAGATAAAGTGCCTTCCACTTCATCTTAACGTTATCTGCAATAGCTCTTGTAAAAACAACAGCTAAAAGATAGCCAAAAGCATATCCCTGTTGTAAGAATCCAGAAATGAAACCTTTCGCCTCTTGTGGGCAATCATCAAGAGCTGTAGCTGCCGCGTTACCGTATATTCCGCCTAACAAAATGCCAAACACAGCACGGACGCCCAGAAATTGCTTATATGTCTTCACACCGTACGTCCCAAACTGGAGACATGCCATGAGCGCAATATTGAAAGCCAAAGGGAATTTACGACCATATCTGTCGCCCAAATATCCAAACACGAATCCTCCTATTGAGCGAAGCATGAGAACCAGCGTGATACCCCAGGTGATGTCTTTCACAGTCTTTCCAAACTCAAGAGCGAGCTCAGAAGCATTCAGCGAAATAGAAAAAAAATCATATGCATCCCATGACCACGCAAGGAACGCAGAAGTGATCATTAACCACTGGCGGGAATGAATTTTTCGTAATCCAGGAAGAGGGTTCAATAAATGCCTATTTTCGTTGAACATCTTCCTTGAGGGAACTAAATCGGTCACTCTAGTGGTGATGTAGACCCCAATCGATGCCCATCGGAAGTCCGGCTTGTGCATTGAAGCCGAATCATGTGCCATGCCAGACTGCTCATTTTTGATGCTCTTTTCTGAAGACCTCAACGATTCAATATCGCTCATCTTCAAGTATGCTGAAGTCCACTCTCTGAGTAGCAGCGCACATTAAACCCCAAGTATGGATGGCCATCCAGTTCTTTATATTTCATCAGGAAGTTTGTGCACCCCATAATAGATCTTGTAACGCTTGTTATTGTTCCGTGTTTTTGTCGGTGCGGAAATCCCAGTTTTCAAGTCCGTAAAAAGTCCGCAGCCTC
This sequence comes from Ogataea wickerhamii, assembly GCA_030559035.1. Taxonomy (NCBI): domain Eukaryota; kingdom Fungi; phylum Ascomycota; class Pichiomycetes; order Pichiales; family Pichiaceae; genus Ogataea; species Ogataea wickerhamii. The sequence continues at coordinate 52,792 of JAKTQX010000014.1, forward strand.
CGCCAATTATAACCTGTTATTGTCAGATTTTTGGCGCAGGGCTTTGTTGTTCTCTATTGTTTCCCCTGCGTGTTTCGAGATCACGGAAAATTTATATTTCTTACTCATTATGGCGGCCATCCGAGGAGACTAACTATTGTATGATACTAGCACACGGCCGCACGGATGTGAAACGGAACGTTTATCATAGGAAATCATGATTTTCCCGATACCCACAGAAAGGACTCTACCTTTTAGAGATTGAATCAAGCCAGTGAATAAGATTTTTGCAATTCGAGAGAGATTTGGTGCTAACAATTGCACCGCCTTCATAAATTGACTCAAGACAGTTGCGGAGAAATGAAAGGTCCTGACTCCAAAATCTGATAATGATATCCTCATTTACTTCAGAAATGGTTTTCAGACACAACAGAATCGAGTCGAGTACCGTACCATCGTAGGATACCATTATGGCGTGGCATTGTTCCACAACGATAACCATGAGGTCACTAACAAGATCCACAAGCTCAACACAAGATGGAGTGGCACATTGCAAAAGGATCGATAAGGTCTGTAAAAAGTGACTGTTCAATAGAGGAGAGAACTGGCCAATCTGGAAACCATTTCCGGTTCTGGAGTTCACGGCCTGTTGCACTGTAGTAAGAGCAAAAAAAAGTTTGGGCAACTGCCTATTGATAAACGATGTGTCCTTCTTCTTTTCGTGAACTAGTTTCTTGCGTGTCAGATTAGAGGACATTCGAGTCACTTTTCCACTGATATTGATTCTGTCGATAGCTTGATAAAGTGCAGCCAGCTGCCTCTGCTCAAATTTATTTTCTTCAAGTTCCGTAAACTGCTGATGAGATTTGTCAGACAGCCGCTGTGGGCCCACCCCCTCAATAGCGGATTTTCCCACGACCATTTCGTCCTCATAGCCACATAATTCTCGACAACTGAGCCCCAAGCAACTCAAAATCTCCAATCTTCTGCTAAGGGATAAATCCCCAGTGACAAAGCTGTTGAGAAGAAACTTAGTAGCGGTTTCAAAAGCTCCGATCGTAACAGCAATAAGCGATGACAGTCTCCAGGTCTCAAATTCCTCAAAGTCGAAAGGGTTGTCCAGGCTCAGCAGTATATCAAGTAAGGGGTTGACATAGAACTTGAGCTCCTCACTATTTTTTTTGGTTCTCACCAATTGAGGCAGTATAGCAAATGATATACGATGTTTCTCAAATGCCTGTTGGTCGTTCTGCGAGTCTGATTTCAGATAGCTAACAAGCTCCTTGATATACACAGGGTTGGCGACCGTTCTTTTCCAGGTCTGGGAAGGAATCCCGTCTTCATCGTCAGAGTCGTCGGCATCTACCTCCAACGACGGCAAGCTGATCGTTCGCGCAGCCTCGGTAATAGGAGAGATATCCTCCGTTTTCTGAACCACGCCGTCGCAATCTTTTATCAGAATTATGGCGTCCGTCAACGTGACGGTAACATCCTTTGGCATTTCGCCTACCGTTTCCAAAAAAGCCCTCTTTCGTGTAGTGTGCTCAGCGATTGAAAACAGAGGCTTTCCATCGTTCAATCTTTCATGAATAAGATCACCAACAATCATCCCTAGCGACTGGACCCTGCTTAAGTTGGATTCCAGCCTATTGCTCACCGAATTGAGAAAAATAGGCTGGCGTGAGAGCTCGTCCAGTTTATCCACGGGACAAAAATGTATTGAGACAGTGATAAATTTGGTCAGATTCTCCTGGCTACTGATCACTGTCTTTTCGATGTAACTCTTGTTACCGAATTTTGTAACAGATTTCTTGAGATGACTATACACCAAATCTGGTGATTGACGGAAACTTAAAAAGAGGCATAGCTTCATGGTATCAACATTCCCGGATTCAGAAACAAGATTCAAGGCATAATCCCAATTTGCTACATTCAGGCGTTCCAATAAGCTCAGGTATGCAGGAAAAGAGTCTTTGGTAAGGCTTGAAATCAAATATTTGATCAGATACTTGAGGTAGACCAGATCTGGTTCAGCCTTATACCTTGAGGCGACGATCTCATAAATCCCCTCGTCCTGGAAAACATGTCTCATTAGATTGCAGTCCATATAAAAAGAGGCATTTAGAAGCTTCCAAAAACTGTGATCATTTGGTATGCAACTATTGGAACCTAATATATGCTCAAAGATAACTCTTGGATACTGCTTGCTCACTTCATCGAGCAGATGATCTCGGGATTCCAGGTATACCTCGTTCAAAACAGAAGGTATTTTACTGGATATTAGAGAACTCACCTCCATCATCTCAGCTCTGGAGACTGTTTTAAAGATATTACCAAAGTTTTGAGATTGCACAATATCTACCAACAGGTGGGAATAGCACAACAACGTTACGTCTGCTTTGATTCTAATAATCAATTGACTTATACCCACCCTGTTGGTCATCAATGCTACGATGCAGTCTCTTAAAGACAGATCGGCATTATCATATACGTCGGGTACAACAACTCGAAGTAAAACAGAGGATATGTCAAGTTTTGTGTGATCACTGAATCCCGACACCTCCCAAGATGAAAGAAGCTTCAGCAGACTCAGAAGCTCTTCTGAAGACAAGGGGGACTTCAAAGACCCCAGTATTTCGTGAACCTGTCTATTTGTATCGGCATTTTCTTTCTCCAGCATCTGGGGTAACTAGATCTTGCTAAGACTGTATGCCGTTCACAACAGAGGTCTTTTATTCTCTACTGATTTACATTTGTTTTCCTGTCTTCAAAAAAAAAAAAAGTTAAACTGAAAACATATGTATCACTAGATGTTATAACTCTTTATGTGATATACGTATTGATGAGATGAGCTTAGATCACTCTCAGTTGATACCCTTTGATCATACCTATATCCTATACGATCCTGCCAACTATTTGAGCCTGGTGATATCAATCTTTTCGATCGCTCCAATTCTTATTCTGGTATTTCTGTTTTCATGGTTCTTATTAACAAGAGAGATTGAAAGCTGTATTATAGCATGTGGCTTAGTCATCAATGATATCTCCAGTTGTATCCTGAAGAACATCGTCAAGTCTGATCGTCCGATCAACGGCCAAATATTCAAGAAGGATGGGTCCCTTATGTATGGGATGCCATCGTCTCATTCCCAGTTCATATCATTTTTCGCGTTCTACATAGCTCTGAAGCTATTCTACCAATGGCCTCGAAAGCTCAAGTACTCCACTCTCACTCTTTCTATCGGTACTCTTGTTGCTTCGGAGGTTGCAGTATGCTATTCACGTTACTACTTCGAGTATCACAGCATAAAACAAATATGGATCGGGTGGTTATTCGGTATTACTCTAAGTTCAACCTTCTTTGTTATTGTCTCTGTTGCTAGAGACATCAACTTGGTGAACTGGTTTTTAGGTTTGAGAATCAGCGAAACACTCAATCTTAAAGATACATTCCACTCTCCAAAACAGTATATGTCGCTTAAGCAGGAACGTCTAAAATGGAAAGAGCAGTTCTGCTGAGCAAAATGATTATCTTCTCTATGTTCCCTTGGAGACGGTAACTTTTGGTGGAGGCGGTACCTGGTGGCCATCCTCGACTTTCCTGTTGCCATCTATCTCCTTCGATTTTGCATCTTCCTCTTCTAAATAGCTCGCAATCTTGTCATCACGTAAACCGTGATGCTTAGTAGACTTTTTGCTCCTCCGTGGAGGAGAAACCTGTTGTTGCTTCTCGAACGAGGGAGCATGTACTGCAGGTTGTAGAACATTATTGGTTGCACTAGGAAGAAAATCACGTTGTTCCTCCCTTTCTGCTACGTTGAACAGCACCCCTCCAGGGCTTAAGTCTACATCTGAGCTGTAGCCACCTTCTGCGCTAAACTTTCCAACAACCTCAGGGACTCTGTGCAGCAATCCGTACCCGATATCACAGCCCAGCAGGCCTCGTCCATTCCATCCGTCATGTGGGTAAATAGTAACAGGCCTCACAACATCGTAGTCGTGATTATACACATACAGTACGACGGAGAATGGTCCTCGATTGATGTCAGTTCCTTGATCCGGGCTGTAGGGATTATCAGCTCTTTGTTGAATGTTTCGCTCTTGAGCTCTCCATTTTGTATACAATGAGTTCACTACCCTCCCCAGCAAATCTTCTCCTCCTGTGGCAAGCAACCCCCCTTCACAATTGAGAATATATTCATCGGGCATTATTCCTGCAACATAAGCGGGGGAATTCGGTAACACTTTCATGACATGCCATACATAGTGAGCAGCCGACAGAGGTGACAGCTGTAGTGTCAGCTGTAGCCTTTTGAGGTGAGAGTTCTCGATGATAGTAGAGGAGACTTCAGGCGTTTTCCCTCCACCCGATAGGGCAATTTCGTCCAGCCGATCCTTTTCAGGGCTGGTAAACTCGTGGTTTGGAATAACAACATCTCGGACGATACCCCCCTTAGCGGACCATGTTCGGAATCGAACATCGCTCTTTTTGGTGTTGACCTCTGTGGCTAGGAAATTCAAGAATGTAGTAAAGTCCACCGCATTTCCATCGATCGTTGATTGAGAAGTCTGAGAAATATGGTTATAATCAGAGTATGGATTTGAGTCGAGAGCCTGGCCTTGCCGGATAAATGCTAGTATATCAGTGTCATTGACAGCAATAATAAAATCAAACCAGCTCTCAAACCCGTACTTCGAAGCAAGCGAACCTTTATCAACAGCTACAACTCTCAATCCTAGTTTATTCTCTGGATTATCGTCTGATAATCCTCCCACAGAAGAGGAGTGGAGGTAGCTTGTGGCTTGCGTCTCTATTGTATTCACAATCTTCCTTGCAAACCCAAACATCTCAAAAGCTGTAATATAGGGACAACCTGTGAACGATGCTGAATATCTTGGGATAGTCAATCACGTCAGAAATGATTCAAAGAACCTCAAATGTTTGTATAGCTGGCACGAAAACAAACTAGGAGTCGAACTTCTGCAATACGTCGATCGACGGGTTGAGGTGAACTTCTTCTTCGGGTTGAAATTTTTAGCTAGCACCATTACAAAGATCAGAAAGCCTGGGGAAATTTTATTTCCAAAAAGACCAAAATCAAGATGGAGCTTTTATGAGACCGTTTATGTGGAGAGCTTGACAAACTCTTACTCATATCGATTCAGTGGCAGTGCAAGACGAGTGGGGTTGCTGTTCAGAATAGCAGGATTCTGCATCGCTATTTTCGGGCCAGTGTCGCTCAGAAATCCTGGAAAAGAAAGATGGAGAGTTCTGCCAAAATGTCAGGATCCAAATTTCATACCCAAATTCTCAAGGTAGATCCTCTGTCCATCAGCTTCGACAAGATTACAGGAAAACTCACAGTTTCTGATCCGGAGTCAGATGAAAGTCTTCGGAAAGCTGCAGAAATTCTGACTCAGACCAATGATGTGGTAGCTTTTCCAACAGAAACAGTCTACGGCTTAGGTGCTTCCAGCTTAAACTCAGAGTCTGTTAAATCGATCTTCCGAGCCAAGAACAGGCCTTCTGACAACCCTCTTATTGTTCATGTTTCGTCCGTGGAGCAACTTAAGCGGAGAGTGCTGGTTCCAGGACAATCCATACCCGAGATATACGAACCTTTGCTTGAGAAACTCTGGCCTGGTCCCTTGACAATTCTGCTTCCGATAGAAAAGGGCTCTCCGATCTCTCCAATGGTCACTGCTAATCAACATACCTTTGCTGTTAGAATGCCTAGTAATCCGGTCGCTAGAGCACTGATACAGATTAGTGATACTCCACTGGCTGCACCTTCAGCCAACGCATCAACAAGACCATCTCCAACTTCTGCAGCACATGTTTATCATGATTTGAAAGGTAAGATCCCATTGATATTAGACGGGGGGTCATGTGATTTTGGACTGGAAAGTACCGTGGTTGATGGTCTCTGCGATCCTCCACTTTTACTGAGACCCGGAGCCGCTTCGCTGGAGGAGATAAAGGCCTTCGGAGGCAAACTCTGGAGCTCGACTTTGGTTGCTAAAAAAACGGCAGAAGAAGCAGAACCAGTCAGAACCCCTGGAATGAAGTACAAACACTACTCCCCAAATGCTAAGGTGATTTTGTTCGTGGGCTGCGGTAATGGAAAAACCAAAATCAACGATTACATTGATAGAAATGACCTAGGGGCTGCAAAGGTTTCCCTTCTAAGAGCTAAACATTTTCTGCCAGCTAATCTTATCAGCAATCGGATTGATGATGAAATGATATTAGGCCAAACTGGGGACGAGATACAGCGCAACCTATTTGGTTTTATGAGAGATCTCGATGAGCGCGGCTTTGATTACATTTTTATAGAAGGTGTTGAAGAAACTAACGAGGGACTCGCTATAATGAATAGACTGTCGAAAGCAGCCTCAGAAACTATCACCAACTAACAATCTGAAATTGAATCCTAGAATCCATATTACTGTTAAGGTATACACAACTATCAACTCAAAATTCACCCCCTTCGACATAAAACACTTTTTACTATAGCTCGTCGTGAGAAGCATCGCCAGAAGCTTCGGTTTCTTCGGAAACATTCTCATCAGGGACACTGGCTTCTCTAATGGATAGCGCATCAATGCCATGAGCGCCCTTTTCCAATATGAACGCAGCTAGAGACTCGAGAGTTCTCTGGCCTTCATATATAACAGGATCAGAGCCGTCTCCTGGGTACAGCACAATGGTTGGGTACCCAGTCACATCGACACCTGCAACGTCATTGGCAGTGTGGTCAATTTTGGCTATGACGATCTTCTCATTGGCAGTGGTATCATTCTTGTAAATGAGGGCCAGCTCCTCGTAAGTTGGAGCCAGCCTTTTACAGTGAGAGCACCATGGAGCATAGTACTCAACAAGCACATCCTTATCCGAGTGAGTAATTGTATCATGCTCGTATCCAACTAAACGGTATACACCCTCTTCCTGAACCTCTGGGACAGGTTCGGATTTAACAATTGGCTCAAGCTTTCCAGCTCTGAAATCGTCAACAAATTTGGTGATTAGCGAGTTCTCTAAGCTGCTGTCCTGCGGAATACCGTACTTCAAGTTCTTGCTGACATCGTGAATAGCAAAGAGAGGAAACGTCTCCTGCATGTTAAGGTTTTTTGCATGCATTCCATATTTTTTGGCCTGAAGTCCCACAAAGTTGAGTTCCCCTCTGAATTTTTTGGCGAGAGGGGTGATGATGTCAGAAACAGCTGCCCTCTCAGACTCTTCGTTCCAGAAATAATATGCCAGAGGAATGTTGGCATCAACATAGGATTGGAACGTACCACCGTTGATCTCTCCAAACAGAGGCTTGGCCTCTATGCTGATAAACTCCTTGATATGCGTATCATCAATAGTGTCATAGGAATACACTGATGCGTCTTCTAGCTTTTCGCTCGGTCTGAATATCACATAGGTAGGCTTGCTGCTATCTTTTGAATACTTTTCCAAATATTCCTCATTTGAGGTGGACAGAAATAGGTAATCATTTCTGAGGTCATTGGCAACCTCATAGAATGTCTGATTAGCAGCAGCATCAGACCCCTTAGGAACAACCTGCAGGACCAGAGCCTCTGTCAGCTCGGCAATGGTATCCAGAAGATCGGCCGAGTCCTCGACGACAGATACTGCTGGAAGCGACAGCTTAGTCATATAACTGACGATAGCGTCTTGTTCTCTTTGACCCTGATAGTCAGCAGGTTCGTTAACGCCTCTAAAAACCTTGAGGGTAGGATATCCCTTGATACCGTACTCTGTGCAGAGATCTCTCTCTTCAGTACAATCGATCTGAGCAAGCTTGATCTCTTTCTCGATCAACTTGTCGGCAGCAGCACTAAATTCAGGACCTAGCTTTTTACAATGGCCACACCATGGAGCAAAGAACTCAGCCAAAACGAGTTGGTTATCCTTAATGAAATCCGGAAATGTTTCTCCAGTCAATTTAAACACAGCTGAATCAGGAGAAGCGATAGCGCCGTCATCGTCTGCATAAACGACGCTAACACTCACAAGAGCCAGAAGTCCCGTCAATGTCAGCAGCTTCATTCTGTGTAATTCTTCGATTGTCCCTTTTTCGAACTATTGGACTTAAGTGAATCTTGAATCTTTCAAATACTGTATATACGTATAAGTGGAAAGTGCTGGCCTTTCCAAACTTAAATAGGTACATATATGTATTTTTTTTTCATTGCGCCCAAACTTTAGTAATCGGCACGTCTACGTGTTCGTTTGTCACGTGGGTGGATTTTCATGACCTACATCACGTGCAATTACAGGTGTCGGGTGTGGTCATTAGGGGAAACTACTCTTTACAAGTTAGAGGTCAGATTTAGCTTATTAAGAAAGGGAGTGATTGCTTCTTTAGGGGATTTAGATAGCGCGAAGTTAACTGCAACTTAGAGTCCGATCAAGAGTATAGAGGCCTGGTTCTGCAGCATTGGATCTGGAACCTGGATGAAATAAGGCGGATATGCGACCAAAGACAAACAACGGAGGCAAACAAGCGAAAAGAGGACCGCAAGAAGACGTGGCTGCTGTTCTTCGAGAAGGATTACCGAAGCCCTTTGAGAACGCTCCGTCGATCAACAATGAGCAACTAATGAAGCTTGTGATGCAGTATTTGGTTGGTTTGGGGGGCGACTTCAAAGGGGTTTCGAGCGCGCTTTCTGAACTCACCGGTCTTCAGCTATCTGATAAGCTAACCGATAAGCTATTTCAGCTTTTGAGGAACACAGAGATAGATTTGACCGATGTCAGTTTTATAAAGGAGCTACGTAGAATAATACGTGAGTTGATAGCTGAAGATGACACTTTGGGGCCGAACAACTCAGAACGGACACTTTCTGAGGTCGACGATCAGATTCAGGGACTGATAAAGAAGCAATGGTTTCTGGAAGCCTTAATGCTTGATAGAGATACCAGTGAAGCACTTAGAAGATTACGAGTTCTTAACTCAGAGAATTCTGGCGAGCATCAGCATAGTAGTATGGTGAAGAAAATGAGCTCTTTGTTGGTGCTTGCTGAGGAAAATGAGAGTCAAAATCCGGATAGTTATGGGATCCGGGATATCGAAGAAAACACGACTATCAGGAGATTATTGAAGGATCTTGGATGGGAGGCGGTGAATGATATCAAAAGGTCCCGGGAGCTGCTGATGACGGAAGTTGTTTCATTGCTGCCATCCGATAGGATAGTACCACCTAATAGGCTTAATGAGCTTATCCAGCAAGCTCTTTCTTATCAACAAATGACTGATCCCTACTATATCCCTTCAAGAACTATTGGATCACAGTCTTTTAGTCTTTTCAAGAACAACACCAACAGATCGGCCACTCGTTTCCCCAAAAATCTCAAATATAAGTTGGAAGATCATGCTAACGAATGCTGGTTTGTGAAGTACTCCAACAACGGCAAATATCTAGCCAGTGCTTCTGTTGATAAAATCATAACCATCTACGACGCAGAGGCAAGATATAAAGCCTGCAGAGAGCTCATTGGTCATGAAGGTTCCATAATATATCTATCGTGGTCTCGCGACGACTCAAAGCTTATCACATCTTCGTTCGATCAAACAATCAAAGTTTGGGATCCTGAGACAGGGGATTGCTTAAACACCATATCGAACAAAGACTTCTTCCACTCTAACTTACGAATATGGACCATTGAGTTTTTAGTCAAGACGGACAACTTTGTTTTAGCTTCTCCTGACAGGAAATTAGCAATTTTCAATTTGAATGGAGAACTTGTCTACGATTTCAATATAGAGTATAGGGTGGACGACATTGCCATCATAAATGATGAAAAATTACTGGTCATTACACATTCTTGCCAGCTGTTGATTTATGACCTGACAAACCCCGAATACGAATTGACCAGCATTGTCAGTATCGGGAAAAAGCTCACGTCCATTACCAAATCTCCTGGGGACCCAGATCATTGTCTTATCAACGTAAAACCAGATGAGTTGCAATTGTGGAACGTCAGCAATTCTGCGCGGCCCTTCTTGGTGAATAAGTATTATGGCCTTCAGCAATCAGATTACATCATCCGAGGATGTCTAACAGATAAGAATCTTGTGTTGAGTGGCAGCGAAGATGGACTCATCTATGTGTGGAACAAAAAATTTGGCAACTTGATTGAATGTCTGAAAGGACATAAATCTTTGATCAATTGCATCGATTGGAGGCCACAAGATATGCCAAATGCCGTTGATGAATATGAGTGGGCCAGTTGTGGGGATGATGGAATCGTTAATATATGGGGATGATGTATGACTCTAGTTTTTGGCCATTTTGAGCAGTGCTCATTTGTGATCTATGTGTATATGCTTGGGATGTCGCCATATATCTTACTAATCAGCGAGAGCTTGAATCTGTAAATCAGTCATCTAGATGAGTGTACTCGGCAGCTTCAAGCACACTGGCTTCTGCTAGACCTCTTTCAAGATTTATGAGATGGGAAAATATCGGGATCGCAGCCAGCAAAAGACCGAGTAAGATCCAGAAACATTTTCGAATATCATGAGTGTAATCAATAATAAGTCCAACCAAGACGGGGCCTATAATGGAGGACCCTTTGTCTGTAATGCTGAAGAGGGCAAAGAATACCGATTCTTGCCCTTTGGGTATCAGAATGGAGTATAAAGAGCGTGCCACCGTCGCAAGCCCACCTAGCGAAAACCCATACCATATAGCCAGAATGTACATCTCTGCAGGCTTGTGGAGACCAAACAAACCATACAGTGGGATTACTGCAGCCCAGCATACAATGTAAACCATTGTTGTCTTCAGCTCTAAGTTGAAGTAGGGCTGGATCACATTGGGAATCAAAATAGAGCCTCCAATAGCAGACAACATTGTCAAAATTCCGACTTGGGATAGCTGTAAAGTGCTCATACTCAAGTCTGATCTTGCAAAAAGAATGGCAGTGGAATTGATTGTTGTCACTGAGTCTGATATAATGAACCATCCAAGAAGAAACAGAGTTATATCTTTCAACTGAGAAGCAACCTCTACAGCAGAAAGTATTGTCTTATAACCGTGAAGGACGTAGGCGTTCAGGACTTTGAGACGGTACCATGCAAGTTTTCTAAAGTACCTCGACTCGTTACGGGTGGGGAACTTGGTGTCCAGTCTCAAAGGTTTCGAGGGTCTTGGTCTGAGAAGGATGGATAAAGGTACCTGGAAAACAAGCCACCAGAGACCGACCATTCCAATAGCCACCTTGATTGGATATACCACAGAGTCGACATTTGGGTTGTGCTTTATTCTGACAATCTCTAGCATTGTCAGTATCTGAACTATTAATGCCGCAATGTATCCTAAGGCAGCGCCTGATCCACTAATTTGTGATGAGATATCCCCAACAACTTTCAGTCTTTTGGAATCTGAAGGTGTCAGGTTCCTCACCGACTCGTGATTATTGACCAACAGAGATAAGAATGAGTTTCCACATACATTCACTCCACCAAACGCACTGTTAGCAAGAATCGCTAATATGGAGGCAATATAGTAACTCTGGGATCCCAATAACCAATATGACATAGTGCTTACTGCACCAATAACTCCAAAAAAGATGAGTAGTGTCTTCCTATGTGAACCTCTATCGGCAGCTCCCGACATCGAAATCACGAGTATCGTTTGAAACAAAACAGATACAGAAAATGTGTAAAGTGCATATGATGAGGTATCGATGTAGAACGTGCCTCCTAATACAGGAAGTACGCATGTTGTATCTTCAGACAACGCGCCCAGTCCTTTAGTAGTGAGGCCGTCAGGAGGGGAAGGCGGGAATGGAATCTCTGGATTGCTACTTCTGTTGCATGGTGTCAGCTTGTCACTGAATTTGACACCGTTATCCCGAGCGATTTGTTCTAACAATAAAGGAACATAAGTTCCTACAGCACTCACAATGAATGGCTCTGCTGCCCATCCATAAAGACACCAACCTATAATTTCAGACCTGGTTGTGACTGGTTGTATTATGTCATGTTCCTCAATGCTGCTATGACGCACCAGAAGAGATGTAGTGAGCTCATCAGTGTCAAGTGAGTGTCCAGAACCATCTGCTTCTATACTCATAGTTGAGAGCCAAATGTTTGTGGAATGTTCCGAGAATCGGTTCCCATCAAATAATTTCAGAGGTAGGGGGGTGATTCTTTATTTGTTATACTGTGATGTGAGTCCCCTTTCTGTCTATACTGTACCTCACGATCCTAGCTGGTTGAGGACTAAGAGCATCATTGAAGTTTGGCGAGCTGCCGTAATTGTGTGAGTTATTCTAATTTATTATTATATGCATGTTGAAGACGACCGACGCTGACCGTCGTTTCTGCTATTAAAAATACCGTGCCGATAAACACTAGTTCTCTCCAACATGTTTAAAGATGAGAGAAAAAACATAGTGCTTGCTAGTAATTTGCCACCAGTATATACCAGAAATAAGGCCTACTCCAAACCACTTATAAGCGACATAGATTCTTGTGGGTAGACATGGATAGACTTCAATCTCTCCTAGGGGCCCGAATGGGCGGTTTGGGAGGAGTGCAACAGCAAGATCAGCCTGCAATTGACACTGCTGAAACGGTATACATTTCTTCAATGGCCCTTCTCAAAATGCTGAAGCATGGACGAGCAGGTGTTCCCATGGAGGTCATGGGCCTCATGCTGGGGGATTTCATTGACGACTTTACTATCCAGGTGGTGGATGTGTTTGCCATGCCTCAGTCAGGAACCGGAGTGTCTGTAGAGGCTGTTGATGATGTTTTCCAGACTAAGATGATGGAGATGCTTAGACAAACTGGAAGAGACCAAATGGTAGTGGGATGGTACCATTCTCATCCCGGGTTTGGGTGCTGGCTGTCATCGGTTGATGTAAACACCCAGCAGTCGTTTGAGCAGCTGAACCCTAGATCTGTGGCTGTGGTGATTGATCCTATTCAATCTGTTAAGGGTAAAGTGGTGATAGACGCCTTCCGATCAATCTCCTCGCAGACACTGATGCTTGGACAGGAACCTCGTCAAACAACCTCTAATGTTGGTCTTCTAAACAAACCTACGATTCAGGCCCTCATTCACGGGTTGAATAGAAATTATTACTCGTTGAACATTGACTACCGAAAGACTGTGAAAGAAACAGACATGTTACTTAATTTACACAAAAAGGAATGGACCACCGGGCTCAAGCTACCAGATTATCAAGAGATAGAGTGCAATACTTTGGATGCATCCAAAAGCATGGTGAAAATTGCAAAGCTTTACGTGGAGAGAGTTGTTGAAGAGAAGGAGCTCTCGGAGGACCAACTCAAAACGCGGTATGTTGGTAAGCAAGACCCAAAGAAGCATCTAGGAGAAACAGCAGAAACTCTGATTGAGGAAAGTACCGTCTCCATTGTGACCTCCAACGTTGATCGCTTGGCTATTCAGTAATATATCTAATCTTGCTGTCTCTCCCAGAATTGCAAGTATGTTTGACCTAAAAAAATCAACTCTTTTTCGAACGGCTTCACGCTGAGATCGTCGATCTCTAGCCAATCTTGTGTTGGTTTATCTAGCAGCTGCACTTTGTAATGATAAGCGTCCAAACGGTTGTCAGTTGCTCCCTCCGTCTCCTGCACAAAGGTAGCCTCTGATTTTATATCGCAAACAATATTGGCCACCAGCTTGTAGTTTCGACCATTGATTGTTAATAGATCTGGATCAAACTTCACTATTGTAGTATTGTGATCTGAACCGCTGATACCACTGAGTTTATGCTGCTCATTGCGTCTATCTATGTGGAGGATGAGGATTCTAGGGAACCGCACAATGCTATATTTCTTGGCGGAAATAAGGTCTTTCAGCTCCACTTGCGGAACGCTTAGTTTGGATCCATCTTTGAAAAGGGTAACGGGTGGTAGAGTCAAAGTGAGCATCCAAAATTTTATCTTTGAGTCATTCATCAAGAGTTTACCTTGAAAAATGCTGCTTATAAGATGGCTATCTAGTCCCTGTGATAATTCTGAGTTCAGATTCGACATCATCCACAGGAGAAAGTCTTTTGCTTCACATTGGTGATGTAAGGTGAACCTTTTAGCTGATCGTAGGGAGATGTACTGCATGAGCTCGTGTGAAGAAAGGTGAGGCTTGAATAGATAAGGAGAGTAGAGTTTTTTTGTGAGTAAAGACAGTTTCTTTGTGAGGTCCAATCTACCAAACGTCTGGTAGCCGAGAATCAGATAATCCCGTAGAATGCTGACATGTGATAGGGACAGAAGAATGACGTTGGAGTAATCGTTGAGGCCAATATTGCTCATTCCAATGAACCCCGGTCGGTATTTGTTTCCATCGAGGTCCAGTTTTTCTGATGTATCAGAGGAAAGGGCAGCGACATCCTCCTGACTGTACTCAGGATTCACAAGCCGCCTCACGTCCGCTAAGGATTCTGACGCACGCTGGTCCAGTTCATAGTTTTCAGGAAGAATGTAGAACTTGAGGTTATCGAAGTTGATGAAGACGTGATGGTTCTCGTTGATGGAATGAGAAAAACACTCGGTGTTCACGGACCGGCCTCTGAAGTACTTGTTGCATACAAGACAGCCATAAATACTGGAGCTTGAGAGCGATACAGAGCAGATCTTCTCGAAATCAAAGTCCAGCACTCTTCTGTTGACCGTTTCCAGATACAGCGAAGACCCATCAGCAGAGGGGTCAGGGCGTTTTATTTTTGCTTTTTTGGCATCTCCATCAGACGTGTTATGAGCTTTGCGTTTCTCAGGCCTACTCATTGGACCTTATTCGACAGCTGCTGTCTGGCGTGCGCTTTTCGGGGTTTGAACTATTTAGTGTATAAATGCTATCTTTTAAATAATACAGAAGAAAAATTACACAAAAGATCCAGCAGCTTTATTTGCAACTCCTTATCTTCAGCATTACGTACAGCTACCACGGAAGCTATCTGCCGTAACAAGTACAGACTCTTGGCACAGAACTACAACCAGCAATGTCTGACGGACCACAAGAGCTTACAGGGGTGAAATATCCCTCAAAGAATCACGCATTGAAGGTGAAGCAGCATTTTCTGGAAAAACAGCCAAGCGTCAAGGCCTCGACCGCTTTTTTCATTGCAGGAGCCTCCTACAAACTGTACCCTTACTGCGACCAGCCGGGGCCTCTCAGGCAGAACAGATACTTCCACTACCTGACAGGGGTGAACCAGATCAGCGGCTGTTTTGTGCTGTATGAGCTTCACTCGGATCAACTGACACTTTTTCTTCCCGATGTCGACCAGGACGACGTAATGTGGAGTGGGATGCCTCTTTCTATAGCGCAGGCCAAAGACAGGTACGACGTTGACGAGGTTCTGTACGCCTCCGAGGTGGAGTCTAGACTGCAGCAGCTGCACGGCGCAGGAGTCAAAATCTACACTACAGATACAGAAGAGTATAGTGCTTCGGCTTTCTCACAGTACGTAACTGCTGGTGAGAAGGATTTCTTCTATGCTCTGGACGAATCCCGGCTGATTAAGGACGCTTACGAGATTGCTCTGATGAAGCATGCAGCCAGCATCACAGACAACTGCCATTTTGCGGTGATGTCTGCGTTGCCTATTGAGACTAACGAGAGACATATCCACGCAGAGTTCGTTTACCACTCTTTGCGGCAGGGATCCAAGTTCCAGAGCTACGATCCCATTTGTTGCTCGGGCGAGAACTGTGGAACACTGCACTACGTCAAAAATGACGAGTCTATTGGCGGCAAGGAGTCGATTCTGATCGATGCTGGAGCAGAATGGGAGTGCTACGCTTCTGACGTCACTAGATGCTTCCCTGTAAATGGAGATTGGACTAAGGAGCATCTGGAGATATACCAGTCAGTACTGGATATGCAGAGCGCTGTCCACGCGCGGATCAAGCCCGGCGTAAACTGGGAGGACCTCCATTTGTTAGCTCATAGAGTGCTTATAAAGAGTTTCCTCAAGCTGGGGATTTTCAAAGGAGACGCGGAGGACATACTTCGAAGTAAGGTGTCGGCGTGCTTTTTTCCACACGGACTGGGGCATCTTCTTGGAATGGATACCCATGACGTTGGAGGCCACGCCAATTACGATGACGAAGACCCGCTACTGAGATATTTGAGAATCAGACGGGTCTTGCAGGAAGGAATGGTGGTGACAAATGAGCCCGGAATCTACTTCTCCAAATTTCTGATGGAGCCAGGATTGAAAAACCCAAATCAGTCGAAATTCATGGTTCAAGCGGTAATTGACAAATATATGTATGTGGGAGGAGTCAGAATCGAGGACGATGTGTTGGTTACTGGCGACGGTTGCGAGAATCTCACCAAGATCACGAGCGACCCGGTAGAAATCAGCAAAATCGTCAAGAAAGGGCTAGAAAAGGGCGCTTCCAGCTTTCACAATGTAATATAATCTGGTTAGACACCACATCTGAAAATGCTGGACCGCTGGTGTCTGAGCTGAATGGTCTCTTTCCTCTCCAAGATGCTCAACGCTTTCTCTAGAGCCGCTATCGAGCATGATCCCCTTTCTACAAACTGTCTTCTCAGTGTGCTGTAGGAGGTGGACCATCCGATCGGCAGCCTTCTCTTGATCTCACTCTCAATCTTATGTATATCAGATGTGATTTGGCCGTTATCGGAGTTTCCCTCGTTCACAGCATCCATAGTGGAGGCATTGAAAAGTCTCATAGCTTCTTCAACATGCTTTTCTGTAGCAATTGGCGACAGCTCAAGTTTGGCCAATGCTTCTGTGATTCTAATAATAGCTTCCAACTGACGGATAGTGATTGGAATTGATGATCTCTCAGTAGAGTGCGCCTCCTTCAGTTTCACCTCTTTTCTAATACCAACAAAATGAGAAGAGAGAATCTCGCTGGCCTCACTTGATAGACGAGGAGCACATTTGACTTTGCAATACTGAATATATCTCTTCATTTTCTCCAGTGGGATCTCTCCCTCGATTTGTTGCTCTTCAGATCCACCGTTAGTATGTATGTTCATAACGTGCCGGGCAATAGACATATCTTTCTGCTGATTGTGATCATCCTTGACAATGAAAATCATGTCAAATCTCGATAAAATCGTGGTTTGGAAGTCAATATTGTCTCCTGGAGACTTCATATCGTCATATCTTCCGAATATGGGATTGGCAGCTGCCAAAACAGATGTTCTCGAATTCAGAACAGTCGTAATGCCTGCCTTGGCAATAGATATAGTTTGTTGCTCCATGGCCTCGTGGATAGCCACTCGATCTTCATCTCTCATTTTATCAAACTCATCGATACATACAACCCCTCCGTCAGCTAGAACCATGGCTCCTCCCTCAAGGTAGAAGTCCCGGGTAGTGGGATCTCTTTGAACCGATGCTGTAAGACCGGCAGCAGAGGAACCTTTACCGGATGTATATACGCTAATTGGCGATACTTTTTCGATGAACTTCAGTAATTGAGATTTGGCAGTACCTGGATCACCCAAAAGCAAGACGTTGATATCACCTCTTAAGCGCATTCCGTCCGGGAGCAATTTCTTCGAACCACCCATTAAGAGGCAAGCAAGAGCTTTTTTAATGTCGTGATTACCATAGATTGAGGGAGCGATGGACTGAGAAAACCTCTCGTACAGATTTGGCGATCTTGACAAGCTGATAAACTCGTCTTCCTCCTCATCTGAGAATGCAGCACTCAAATTTCCAATTTCTGCATCTCTATCTGTGCTAATACCGAGGACACTCATATAAGGATTTCTGATGGCCACGTTGTTTGTGGTTGGCCCATTTCTAACTTTCGCTTGATATATGGAGTAGATTCCTACTATATCACACCGTGTTCCCGGAATCACTCTATTACATAAGTATCTGTCCACACTGAGTAGGATATGTCTAGGCATTTCCCCGACTGGAACCATATCCGTTGTCTCTTGAAGCTTCAATATTTGCTGGTCGATGAAACTGGATTTGTCGTGGACAATTAGATAAGGATCTGGAGGACACTGGTTTCTTTCTCCATTGGGAGGGGTGGAAAGACACGATCTTGGCAGATGAAGAGATCCGAAACTTGAAGGAACCTTCATTCTTGTCGTGTGTCTACAGGATCTGCACATCAACGTTACATCTGTAGCTTTGGAGTTCAAAGTGGAAGCAGAAATGACAATTCCTGATATTTTGACGATCTTGGAAATGTGCTCAGAGTTGAGATTTCTGATAGACACTTTGCTATCGTTCGAGAGTAAGATCAGCTGACAAGTAGGGAAGTTCAGTGGCACGTCCTCATTGGATATATGTGTGATTCTTCTGGCAATCTCCGTAATGGCCTGCTCTAGTAAAGGAACAATCTCTGTGGGATCATCCATGAGCTTCTTGTTGAGCTCATCGTGGTAACTGATTAGATGTTCATTTTGGACAATCAACTGGTACTGTTTGACCAGAATGTTTTCTCTCAGTTGATCTCTATAAACGAACTGATTGTTGATTCTGAATTCCAAAATAAACCTCCTGAAGGCCTGGATTATCTCACTGAATTGATCTCCAGATGTAGCTTCTCCCGGAAGCACAGAAGTGCTGTAGACATCGGCTCTTTCAAACGACATGTTCGAGTGTTCTTTCGTGGTGCTATCCTACACTAATAAACATCCGACTCCAAGAGTTAAGGATATCGCTTCTGACTTTGTAGAAGAAAATGAAAGACGGGTCACTGAACGTAAAACACAGCAATTCCCTTTGGTTTCACTTCAACTCAAAAAAAGTTCGCGTTTTCTTCCCCTGCACCATATTATATTTCCTAAAAGGGCAAATTTTTATAGGAGAGAAAAAATGGGACGCGTCATTTCATGGGGGGGTGTTTTTTTTTTCCTCAAAGCTTTAAATCCACAAAATACCAGCAACCACAGGATACACTGCTACTTCTCAGGCCGATAAAAAGCGGTATTGAGACCTCAGACAGTACAGTACTCTTCACTATATTAAGTCGTAACGGGACGGTACACCAACCGCTGCCAAAATCGAGAGGCCCGTCCGCAGGAAGGTCGTCCTCTGACGTCCAGGTAACTGAGGTCACGTGCTTTCTCTTCCTGAGTTCATCTCTGGAAGCCTTGGAAAAATCTGTGAGCTTTACAGTTGGTACAGTCTTAATGAAGGTACTCAACTTGGCGGTGTTTCGAGGCTTCTCACTCAATTTGAAACGACTGCATGGCAACTGTACTCTTATACTCGCATCCTCAGACCTTATCAACGGGTTTCCGAACCGATCAATAGTTTCGTGCGTCGCGAGACTAATCTTTAGTTCCTCGTGTAATGGATTCATAAAACACAGCAGGAGTCTGGTCAGACCAGGTCCAGCAACTTTTGAAGGTACTGGTTGGCCTATGTAACGACACAGTACCACTTCTGGTAAGACTTGGATGGCTTCGGTCTTGGAGTTTTGCTCCAAACACGTAGATCTGCACACTTTACATCGTAAAGATATTTCAGTAGAAAGTAGTTGTGACTGAGGCAATTGTACATACTGACTTTCCTCTACCGTTTGATCTAAAGACTCTATAGGGCACGGTGGAAACTCATTGGTTTGCGACATTCGCGCTATTTCAAGCGATGAAAAGTGCGACGTCAAATCCTCGGTGAATCGCGGGCTACTTCTCCCTATCATATACGAATAGTCGTACTGCTTAGCGTAAAACTTGGCCAATTGGTCAAATCTTTTATCGGCATGGTCTTTCTTCAATCCACTTATGATCGAATGCAATGACTGGGGTTTTGTTACTATGCCTGTGGCAAACTTCCAGGAACAGTTCGAGCACTGGAATACAAACTCTTTTCCTTGCGTCATACTTGGAATCATATTCTGCTTTTCCGCTCTGGCAGTCACAATTAATCTCCCACTGCATTTTGGGCAGCTGAAGCAGTTTCGCCGGCAGTACATGTCCTCTACCGAAGCAATTCTGTGACATCTGGGGCACCATTTCTTTGTTATTACACGCTCGGTACATCTGAAGCAACGAATTGAGGAACATTTCTCACAATAATGTAGAGTTTCTAGTTTGTGTCTCGCGAATGAATCGGACAGCGTCAGCGGTGAAGTTTCCCCTCTTGTCACAATGGGCTCGCTGCATGGACAGTATATGAGTACGCCCATCACGTATATATATCACATACATCGAGGTCTAATGGTTTCAATGAGAACACTACGCTTATCAATCAAGCTTTAATACCTTTCCAATAACTGCTGGGAGCTTCAAGAAATTATGTTGGTGTACAGATGTGACCCCAGATCAACACACCTACTACTTTGTCTGGCAAAAAAAGATTACCAAGTTTTGAAGGCAATTAAACTCTCTTGCAAGGACAGAGGTTTCCAATTGAAGGATTGTAGTTTGAGAGATCTAATGGTTGAATAGACTTCAGCTAAGATATGCATTTGTTGATTGGCTGGCGGGTGCTCGTTTGCTGCTGTTTTCTTTTGGCCTTCGTGTCATCGGAAGTAGATGTCGGAAAAGACCAACGAGATGTGCTTAACACAGAGAAACCCCAGTATCTCAGTTTCACTGACTCGTTAGAGGTGATTATCAGCGAGGAGGCTGATTTGAGACGTGAATTGGACTTTCTACATCAAGACTTCAATGAGACTGATAACAACCTTGACCAGGGACTCCGTATAACCCTGACTGTTGATTACTATGAAAGATATGAGAATATGAAGACCAAGGTGTGGCTGGGTAAGCTTTCCGATAACCAGAAGCTGGCTCTTCGCAGTCTAGAATGGCTGGCGGAGCATGAGGATGACGTAGAAGCTGCTTTTTTGCTTGCAGATATCAATCTGTTTGGCAATTTTTCCCTTCCAACAAATGCCACTACCGCTTTGAAATATTATGAAAAGGTAGCTTTATTAAGCTCCAACTCCACAGCTAATTACTTGGCTGGGTTCATTCACGCCACAGGACTATTCGGCAAAACCGACATGGACCAAGGAAAAGCCTTGCTGCATTATCAACTTGCTGCTGACCAGGGTAATATTAAGGCTGCTCTGTGCCTGGCTTATAGATACTATAAGGGCATTTCAGTTCCTCGAAATTATGAACTTGCATTGTATTATTATAGCATGGTGGCTGAAGTCTGCTATGAGTACCTGACAAGTGGCCCACCGGGGGGTCCAAACATTGATACGTTCAACATTAGAATCGGTGACTTTCACGAAGGATTGTATGGTGAAGGTGCCAGTGATACAATTCCAGATTCTGTCCGATTCAGCAAGAAAGATAGCGGTGTTGGATTCAGTGACTATCATTCAGTTGATCCGAAATACCACTTTTTTCTCGACCAACTATATCTCGCACGCCATCATTATAATGGTGACTATACTCGAGAAAGAAACTACGCTGAAGCATTCAGTGCCGCGTATAGGTGTGCGACTGAAGGTACAAAACTGAAAGAAGTGAATCACGCCTTGGAGTCCAGAAAGGGACTCGGAATGGCCAAAACACACTTCACACATATCGATAAGATTATTGGGGAATGTGCGGCTACTCTTGCCCATATGTACTTGAGAGGTGAAGGTACAGAGCAAGACTGGGAGGAAGCCAAGAACTGGTTTGTGATCTCTAGCAATCTTGTGTGGATACCTGACGTTTACGCTGAACTGGGTTTGATTGCAGAGAATTTTCAGGAAAAGAACGAGTACTGGAACGGTCCGGAAGAACTGTACCGCAAAGCATTTGATGCTGCACCACGTACGGGCTATCACCTGGCACGGCTGTGGTATAAACAGAATGTTGATGACTTTTTCTCCCTTGTGAAAGGCGCTGGTCGCTCTATTCATCCTGAGGCACTCTACTATCTTGCACAAGGATACGAAAGAGGAATCGATAATACTAAGACTGAAAATCTTCTTGCACTGTATAAGAGTTTTGTCGAAAAAGTGGAGCCTGTTGTGAGCGATCTGAAATGGTCATTTGAGCAGATCATCCATCACAACAATGAAATGGCCCTTGTGGGCTATGCCATGGCAGCAGAGCAAGGGTTCGAAGAAGCACAGTCGTCAGCAGCGTTTTTGCTGTACTCTCCTGTTGGATATTTGGAAGATCCTCCAAACGTCCCTTTGGATAGATTTAAAAGTGCTCTCAACTATTATAGCAGGTCTTCAAAGCAAGGAAACGTGGACTCGACAGTGTTTCTAGGAGATCTGCACTACTCGGGACTGAAAAATAAACAGCCTGGCAATACAGAAGAGTACATGTTTGCTCCTGATCTGAAAGCGGCTTCTGTTCTTTATGACGATGCGTCGAGAATGGGTAGCAAACAAGCAAAGTTCAATTTGGGTGGCATGTACGAGATGGGACTCGGAGTTGAAAAGGATTTCAACCTTGCCAAACGATATTATGATCAAGTGTTACTGTATAATCCGGATGCGTATATTCCTGTGTTTATTTCACTGTGCCGATTGCACTTGAAGAGCTGGTGGTATGGGGGAAACTCGCATCCAGAAGAAGAGGATAGCAGGGGTTTCGAGAGAAGTTGGAGAGACTGGCTCAACATGTATAGCAGGTTGAGAGAGAAAAGGCAGCGCCAGATCGTAGAAGATACGGAGGTTACGCAGAACCCAAATGCAGGAGAAATGAGAGTGACTGGACAGGATGATGCCGCAATTAACCAAGACTCCGGTTTCTACTATGAAGCTTCCTATGACGGGTCTATGGACGATTTGATTCTCACTGGAGTCATATTTGCATTCATTCTATTTGCAGCCTTCAACAGATGGAGAGCTATGAGGAACCAGAGAAGAGAGCGGGGTAACAATAATAACAACGACAACCATAACGAGAACAACGCTGGTAACCAAAACTTTCGATTCCAGATGTTCCTCATTCCACTGTGAGCACATATATAGGGGACAGGATGTTACTCACTGGTCAACTTCTCCCGCGGACTCCCACTTTCCGGCAAGATTCTCCTTCCACAAAGTGATCTTGTTGTCTCCACCACTGATAGCCAAAACACTACCACTAAGAGACCAGCTGGCTCTCCAGCATACGTCTGGGAACTTTTCATCAGTGAGAAATTGTTTTTTCCAGGGAGTTTTGGAGCCTGTGGTTTCGTTTGTCCATATAATGACTGTTCTATCCTGGGATGCAGTTGCAATGTAAGATTTCGACAGAAGCGATGGACACCATGCGACATCTCTCACCCAGTCCGAGTGTGCACTGAAAACCACCTCTTCCACATAGTTGTTAACCTGCGGACTGTACTTCCAGATCTTCACCAGGTTGTCGCAACCTCCGGTCACAAATCTTCGTTCCTGCACGTTGTCTTTCTGAGGAGGGGCCCATGACCCAGCATTGACACCAATCGCGTGTGCCTGGAATACCAGTGTCTTTTGAGACCCGTCTTCCATGAATTCAACCACAGACGCCTTGCCGTCGCTCGAGGTGCACAGTAAGACAGCACCATACTCGCTGGGAGCCCATGTTATACTATTGACTGATGCCTGGTGAACCCCGTGTTCCGCAATATTGGACCACACCCCATTCTCCTCTTTCCATATAAGTACCTTCCCGTCATAAGAACACGATGCTAGAATCACCCCGAACTTGGGATGTGCCCACGAAACCTGCCAAACAGGTCCATCATGTCCTCTCAAAGTCTCCACCAGCTTGTGGGTCTCTCCGTCAACCTCGAATATCTTCACCGTTTTGTCCGACGAACATGTGGCTAGTCTCTTACCATAATAGTCGAGCACTGCGTCGTGAATCAGGTCGTCGTGCGCGTTTCCGATAGTTACCTGTTGATGTTAGTATGTTTTTGGTGGTAGATGTCATTTAGCAAGAGAACTCACCATTTTGGCTCGATAATATGAAGCAGCTGTTCTGTGTGGCTACTGACCAGCTTCCAACGCCCCCAGATAACTTGTTCTACAGCTCAATCTATATTCTTGGTGAGTCAAATCAAACTAACTATCTTTTCAGTTTTGACTATAACGTTCGCTGTCGTTTCAAGGGGAAAATTGAATGAAAAAAGACAGCAGGGCTGGTGGTGTACGGATGTGTCCCACAGCAAAAGATCCTGTGCTGCGCCACCGACCCGGCTTACAATACCCAGCCACACTCTCTTCCCCCCCCCTGCTGGTACAAAAAATTAGACAATACATTATTAACTAGGCCTATTTGGAGGAAAACATCCACACTTAGGTATCTCAATCAGTCTCTATAAGTCCATACGCCTCCAAATACTTCAGGGAGTCTGTCACAAGGTCAAACACCCCTGTGCTGTCGTTGTCGTCAAACCTCACCTTGATTTCACTCTCAATCTTGACTCTGCCAACCTCAGAGATCAGATCTGCCAGAGCTCGTATTAAACACGGTGAAAACGAGCAGTACCATCTGTGGTTCCAGGCCAGAAGTTTGATGACGAGCTCGAGTATCTCGTCGTTGATTGCGTTGATTTTGTCGATGTCCGTGATAGAGGCCTTCTGATGTGTATCATAACTGAGCAGCTTTTTGGAAGACTTGACAGAAAATCGGCCTTTAAGAGCCTTTTCAAAACACTGGGCAGCCTCTCTCTCGTGACATAGTCGGTCCGAGACTAATCCTAGAAGTTCCCATTCCAGTGTGCTTTTGTTGAGTTCCA
This sequence comes from Ogataea wickerhamii, assembly GCA_030559035.1. Classification (NCBI taxonomy): domain Eukaryota; kingdom Fungi; phylum Ascomycota; class Pichiomycetes; order Pichiales; family Pichiaceae; genus Ogataea; species Ogataea wickerhamii. The sequence continues at coordinate 77,390 of JAKTQX010000014.1, forward strand.
TCTGCTGCGCTTCAAAGTGCATGATCTCTGCACGGTACATTGTATATGTTCTGAGGTCTTCGTAAAGAAGCATAAACAAGTTGTCAAGCCATCTTTCACACAGTCTCTTTTTTCTGAACTCCGAGGTACCATTGACGGCAACGTGAGACGATGCCGCAGACCCGTTATCCAGCGACGTTTTCCCAAAGTCTCTTCTAAACTCCTCTTCCATCACAAATACCTTGGTTCGGTACTTCAACAGCGCTTCCCAGCCTGTTTTATGCACAATCTCAGTCAACAGCTTGTATGCCTTGGCAAAGGTCGACTTCAGCGTGGCTGCTGCTAAATTCAAAAGCGCCTGGTCCACCTTGTTGTGTTCCACTGCAACATCCATGGAATTCAGAGTCGACACATCGTTGAGCTTCACGTCCATTGGCAGCGGTAGGTGTAGATCCTCCGATTTCGGATGATTTATTCTCTTCAAGTGATACTTATCTTTGTGGGTTACCATGGGACACGAGTTCAGCGTCAACAAAGCCTTTTCGTAGTCGCCGAGAGTGATATAGACTTGGACTAGCAGCGCCCACGGTCTGAAATTAGATGGAGCAGAGTCCACTGCCTTGACTGCAATTGGAAGAGCCAGGTCCTGTCTTTCTTTGCTCAGACAGTATTCGGCCTGGAGTATGAGTAAGTCACAATCTATAGGGTTGAGCTTCACGCCCTGGTACAAAACAGAGATCGCCTTTATTTCCTGATCGCTCATGAAATGTACCTTAGCGACCAGGTAGAGAGCTGATCTATCCTTGCTGCACACTCTGTCTAGGATTTCAAGCGCCTCAGTATAGAGTCCTGTCACCGCCACACATTTGATAAACGCATCAACCATATAATTACTCGCTGACGTAGAAATCTGCATATCTTCAGAGCACCCTAGCTTGTTTCCTTCAAAGTAAAGCTCTTCAAATGCGTTGAGGAATACCAAAGCGTTGCTTTTCTCAATAAAAGGGTTGATTTTGCGGATCTCCACGATCGAGGTGAAATCGTCCGGGTCGCTGTCTGCACTGATAAGAGCCCTCACAATGGCACTCACATATGTTTCTAGCCAGAGCTTGTCGGTTTCTATCACCTTTCCTCCTTCGGAATCCATCATGAATGCTTCAACTTTCCCAGGAAAGCTGCAGGTGACGCGCACGTCGATCTTCGAAAACGCATTGTAGCTACAGTATGTAGCCTCTGTGACCTTCCAGGGCTTGGGTCTTCCGAACCAAAGTTGCGGCTCTTCGCCAATGATATTGCTTAGCGAGTTCAACAGAGCAGCGATGGTGGCTGTGTTCATGACATCTGCTCCTGTGTAGTAGAAAAAGGTCCCAATCTGCTGAGTTTTCGAGCTTGCAGATTGGTTGTGTTTGGTCAGGTGGACCATGTCAGGGGGGCCCAGATCTGAGATGCTACTCAAAATAGATGTGCGCTCCTCCAAACATTCGCCAACCGTCTTTTCAATGACTCTGTCCAGATTAGTTAGTATTTCAAGCTCTCCTGAAAGTGTCACAAGGAAAGCTACTCACTCAGGAATTGACCCCTGCGTCACATAAGTCATTGCGCAAAATAGATTGGGGCAGTCTCAAGCAGTAACCGGGGTGATGCAGTGCTTGCAAAGTTACATGGACCGAAAACTCGTCTCGCTCGATCCGCATTATAGACAGTTGTCCATAAATAAAATAGCGTTTTTGTGTGAGTGTTTTTTTTTTGGTCACACTCGCCCGACGAGAGCTCGCGCCGATCGACGCAACATCGATACACCCCGTGACGCTCTCGCTACCACATTCACCATCCTTCAGACATCAGTTTTCTGCTTCTTCGTGCTACGCTCAGACTCCTTCGAGCTCACATCACGCGACTAGATTCTCACAACATGTTAGTACACCAACGCCATACGGTTCTCTGCGCTCAAAAACTTACCTCGTCTTGCTCATCGTCGCTTAGTTCCCAGTCCTTAGCAGTGAGACAGTACTTCTCGGGTGGAAGACGGATCCCCCATGCAGGCATAACAGGCGGTAGAGGCTTGTCGTTCTTCTCAGCAGCGAGCTTCATCAGCAACTTCTTAGGCGGTACCGGTTTGAACTGGTAGTTTGTACGAGCAGCAATCGCCAGTCGTACATCCTCGTTAGACAGCTGCGTGTTGTACGACCCCGGATTACCTGCGTTCCCCACGTTGGGATGCGCATGGTCGTTGTATATGACAGCATCCTGTAGCACGCCAGACGTATACCGGTACGCAAAATCCATCAATTGCAGAGGAACATGGTCCTGGTAGCTCTGGATTCCCTGCGTAGCAAATATCAGGTGCAGCAGTCTGACGTCGCGGGGGATTTCGGAGCTGCCGGTGGCCCCGTTTATGTTGGACGAAGCTCCCGTGCTATTCCCCCACGATCCGTTGCTCATCGTGGTTTGAGAGTATCCGTTACTGAGAAGAAGTTGCTACTCTGATTATTGTTATTTTATTTTGTGCTCCCGCTTTTTTATATTTTTTTTCAAGTGGGACAGATAGATGGGTGAAGTAGATGATATCACCGATATTATGTACATATAGATAGCACTAAGACAACCGCTCAGACTGCTGTACCAAAAGCGCCAGGGTTCTGCAGTTTCAGCATGATTGCGTAATGTGACCGCTCAAACTGCTCAAACACCCTCCTCACGTCGAAGTCGTACTTCAAACTCTGCACATAAAGTCCGTAGTCCGCCGAACTCGAGACAAGCTTGTCCACAAGCGTCCAGTTTGCGTGGTCCCGTTGCGCAAGGTAGTTTCGCACAGACTGACGATACAGTGCTGCTCGGAACATGTAGTCTTTGAGGGCGGCTGGGCTGATGCCCTGTTCTATGTTTTGCGGAAAGGCAGGCGGTTTCATCGACTCCAGCTCAGCGACAGAACATTTGAGATCGGATCGGGTCAATGCTGGGACAGAATGGGACCCGGGAAATGGGGCATTGACAGCACCGTAGATCGGAGTCTCACCTTTATCAGTGGAAAGCTCCTCTTCTTCCATCTTCATGCTCACGTCTTCATCCTCGTCCACGTCGTAATGATTCGAGGAACATTTTCGCTTTTTACTGCCTGTTCCGCCCTCAAGAAGCTCCTCGATGGATGACATGTCAAAGTCCCCATTTGTCTGGGTGAAAGGTGGCATCTTCGAAAAATCAAGATTGAACAAGTCCTCTGGAGGATTGGCTTCGCCTGTTGTAGTTTGTTGCTGTTGCTGCTCTTCCTCTTCTTTTATATCCTCCATAAAGACGTGGCCTCGCGCACGGTCGCCGGAGTTATGTGTGTCAGTCTTCTGGGGTGCTCTCCAATAGCGTGCTTTGTTCTGACGGGTTCGCCTTGAGGCATTTCCAAATCTGATTCCCTGTGATCGAGGAGTGTCATTGTCATCCAGAACAATTGGGTCTTCCTTGGTGCCTGAATCCAGAACAATCGGATCCTCGGGCGACCCATCTGTTCCGTTATTAGCAGGCGATTGGAAAGTGAAGCTTGAGGAAGTGAAATCGTCACTCATCAAGTCTGTCAGGTCAGGCCCCAAATTGGAGTGGTAGCTACCTGGACTGCTCTTGGTATCTGAGGATTGGCTTGAAGAGTCCAGTCCGGGAGCATTCTCCTCATCGTGCTCAGAAGAATGCTTGGACCCGGGCGATGCGTCTACACCGCCATTAGAAACAGTATCCCACCTGCTGGCTTTGGTACCCCCATGAGTCTGTTCTGTATTGGACACTTTGACTGCGGGAGTCTTGCCCATGTATGTCTTTTCGGTAGACGTGAACGAGTAAGAGGACTTCGATTTGGTCCAGTTTCCATCGTTGGTATTGTGAAACTCCCCAGTTGGGTTTTGACGTGTGGGGTCCGGCGGACTCTTCTCGTCATGCTTTGTATCGCTATCGTCGGTTGACTTCGCACCGTACCGACTGTGGTGGTAGAACTGGTGTTGCCTTGCCCAGCGCATTCCCTCGTTTCTTCTATTGATATCTTCAGTTCTTCTGCGTACCTCTTCATCTCTGGCCATACGATATCGCTCCTGGCTTCTCCTGAACTGCTCATACTGTTGCCGCGCGGTATAGTATCCAAATGATGCAAATGATGGGCTCTGGAACCAGGACGATCGGGGCTGTGGCCGGTCTCCAGCGTACCAGGAGCTACGTTGTGAGGTTCTTGATTTCTGATCGTATGCAGCCCGCGATTCGGGGCTCATCAGGACATTGTAGCTGTCGTTTAGCTGTTTGAACTTCTCTTCGGCGTCCCTGCTGGAGTTCTTGTCTGGATGGTACCTCAGCGCCATCTTTCGGAACGCCTTCTTGATCTCGTTCTGAGAGGCGTCGGAGGACACTTCTAGAACCTCGTAATGGTTCAGCTCAGAAGACATCTTGTAGGACACCAATGCCCTTCCGGGATCTCCCAGAAACTTGTCGCTAGGTCACTCTGTAGTGAATATATATCTGTCTGTGGACCCAGAAACTACCCAGCGCTGCAGAACCAAGCCAGGCTCTCTCTCTCTCTCTCTCTCTCAAGGGGGCTAACAATCCCAAAAATATATAATTTTAGCTGTGAATAAACACACTACTTTCGCTCTGGTAAAGGAAAAAAAAAAAAATATTATTTTCTTACTCACATTACGTAACTGATCTTGTTTGTTGCTCCTTAATGATTCTCTTCTCAAGTTAAGGTATACACATACTGTATTACGGGACAGATAGTCACACTATTGCATAAGAATGGCTTCCCCTGTGCTCTTCTGGAAGTTCCCTGTGACGTCCCAAGTGTTCTACAGGACCAAGTACACCTATGCGCTGGTCAACTTGAAGCCGATTGTCCCTGGACACGTTCTGGTTGTGCCTCTTCGCCGTACGCCAAGACTGAAAGACCTGAGCAGCGAAGAGTCTCTGGACTACATGAGCACGTTACAGTTGATCCACAGGTTTATTGAGTGGGTGTACAAAGCGGACTCGCTCAATATAGCCATCCAGGATGGGGTAGCTGCAGGCCAGTCTGTTCCCCATCTTCATTGCCATATCATTCCACGGTTCCTGGCTGACGGATACGGCGATGGCATCTATGAGATGCTTGAAGAAAACGAGAACAACCTGAATGGGTTTTTCCAGACTGTCACCAAGAAGATGGACATCCAGAATGACGAGGATAGACATCCCCGGCCCATGGGGGTGATGCATAAGGAGGCTTTGTGGCTACAGGAACAGCTGGAGGCCTTCATCCAGCAGGAAAAGTAGCATGCTGCTGGTTCATCTTATGTACAGAATATAAAAAATCATATATACCTTCTATGGCTGCTGCTGCTGCTGCTGCTCTCTGTGCAGCTTCTCCCAACGCTTCTTCTGAATCATCTCCTGAGCATTCTGTTTCTTGAACTTCTTTCTCAGCTGCGAAAGTGCAATTCTATCCTTCACCAGCTTCTCAGCCTGATACACCTTCTGCCTTCTCTCTCCGCCATGTTTCTTCTTGGACACACGGATCTCAGACAACTCAAGCCCCTGTCGGTACTTGTTTTGCCAGTCCATGATATACTTTCTGGCCCTCACGTCCACTCCCTTTGCCTTCATTTCAGGAGAAGGCATCTTCCAGAACGTGCTCCAGTCTTTGTCAAACACCTCTGCATGCTCTGCAACCCCGCGGCCTATCTGCTGCAAAAAGCTTTCCACATTTGGTACTTTGTCTGTAGGTTCTGGAACACCCAGTCGCTGCACTCGGCTGCTGGTGCCTCTTATGAACATGCCCGGTGTCCTCAGTCCTGCAGTGAAGTTGCGGAGACTCAACATGATTGCTGCAGTGCTGTCTGTCTCCTTACACTATGTCGACTCCTTTCACTAAACTACAAGCTATAGGAGCTGAGAGTTGCAACTTTCATTGAAAAAGTCAAGAAACAAAAATGAGTGCCAACTGAAAACTTGTGTCAGTAAAGCCGAGTCGCCGGTGCACAGGTGTCATAACTAGCATGAATATTTCAGCTGTGAGTTCATCTCACTCTTTCAGAGTTGACACCACTGCAAAGAACCAACAACACCAAAAGCACAGAAGAATGGCTGCTGAGAGCAAGCAGGATGAGTTACAATGGAGGTCGCCCGAGTGGGTGAACATGTTTGGGCTGCGCACAGACAACGTCCTCGAGTACTTCTCGCAATCGCCCTTTTTCGATAGAACTTCAAACAATCAGGTACTCAAAATGCAGAACCAGTTCACGGATTCCGGATATGCCAGTAAACCATATGACATGCTACTGCAGGACCTTCGGAAAATGAAAGGGGTGGAGTTTGTCATTGCTATGGTCCGGGAGCCGGACTTCTGGATCGTGCGCAAGCAAAACAGACTTGGCGAGAGTGAAACCGTGGTGCTCGCAGACTACTACATAATCGGCTCCAACGTGTACATGGCCCCTCTGATCCACTCTGTGCTGGCAAGCAGATTTCTGAGTAGCACGCTGAATCTCAGAAATGCCATGGGCCTGCTGCAAGACATGCCACAGTTTTCTCTTTCCAATGGCCACCAGTACCAACTGCAGCCCCCGCAAAGGGACACCTCAGCCAGCGCCATATCCTCCTCCAGCAAACTCCCTGACAGTGCCGCAAACGCCTTCACCAACCTGCTCAATCTCTCATTACAAAACCATGCTATCTATCTCGATGATATGCCCGAGAGTGGCATAGACGAGACGTCTGCTGCTGCTACTGCTGCCACCGCTGTCGGTGGTGTCAACACAACAACGACAACAACGCAGCAGCTGTCCACAGCAGCAGTTGCTCCCGTAGGCTCCACTTCGGCTATCACTTCTGTCTCCGGCCTTACTGTAGAGGCCTCCTCACAGCAACGAGCAGCTGCTCAAGATCGCCCTAAACACTCCATTGCTGACGTAATCCAGGAAAAATAATATCCAATATATACTGTACATAGACCCGCTCCCTGCCAGTCACGGGGCACAGGCATAAAAATGGCAGAGCGTTACCCGGTTGGAAGTCTGCGAATAAAAGCGTTGGAATTACCAAAGAGAAATATAGCATTATGAGTATGAAATAAGATTTTGAATGTGACATTTGTGACAGACCGTTTGGTGGAGAAAGCTAGCCAAAATAGCATGAAGGCATTCAGAGTGTTGAGACAGGCACAGGAGGTGCTTATTAGACCCAACAAGGGTAACCCTACGGGGTTGACAGGGGTTTATCAGCATCCAAACCCACGTCCTGTTTTGATCAAATTATATGAATCTACGCTAACAAAGCTGGAGGAGAAGTTTCCAAAGCACTCTGTGTACAGACAGTCAGTGGAGTCTCTTACTAAGTCGAGACTTGCTGCTGTGCAGGCGAATGAGGTGATTGAGAAGATTGAGGAAACGATCGGATGTGGGCTAATTGAGGAGGTGATTATTCAAGCAAATGACGAATATACTCTTTTACATCAGCTGGCTGACTGGAAATGCTGGGAAGAGCTTGAAGAAAAGCCCCTCGAAGATCAGTGGGTCTACTTTGGGAAGAAGATCTAGAGGTTGATCACTATTTATTGCTGTAGGAACCTTCAGAACAGATATAGCACAGTTTATACAGAGGAGAAATATTATTAAGTAACACACCAATTGTAAGCCCGGGTCGATGGACGCGTCGAACCGGGTAGAAAATTCAAAAAGGGAAAATGTTTTTTTTTCAACTCCAGATGAGATTTAAGCTGGGGAGAAGATGCTAATTACAGTCTGGAGACGTAGTAGCCAGCAGTGGTATGAGATCCAGTATAGCTCGCCACGCATTCTCCTACTGTAAGCACAGATACAGATTCCAACTGTCTAGAAGCTTTGGGCGTGGATCATCTTGGAAAAGAGGAGAATCGAGGATGTCGTTTTTTTCCCTTGTTAATGTATTCACTCGCAAGAGCGAACAAAAGCCAGAACAGAAACCGGACTCAAAGAAAACCAGCGCATCCGAGCTGCTAGAGCTACACAAGAGCACCCGTGTGGACCATCTCCAGCCAATAGTTTGGATCGACTGCGAGATGACCGGTCTGGATCTCGAGAACGACCATATTATAGAGATATGCTGTCTTGTGACAGACAAGAACCTGAACCTGTTAGACGATACTGGCTATGAGTCAGTGATTCACTACCCTGCAAGTGTGATGGATTCAATGAACGAATGGTGTATTTCTCACCACGGCGAGTCTGGGCTGACTGCTCGGGTGCTGGAGTCCACCCAAACTGTTCAGAACGTGGAGAGGGAGCTACTGGACTATTTATCGCGGTTTGTATCCAAGGGAGTGGGGATTCTGGCAGGAAACTCTGTGCATGTCGACAGGCAATTTCTGTGTCGTGAGATGCCGATGCTGACCTCATATCTGATGTACAGGATCATCGACGTCTCGAGCGTAATGGAGTTTTCCAAGAGACACAATCCCAAGCTGCATTCGTTGCTGCCTCCTAAGGTTGGTGCTCACACAGCACGGAGCGATATTTTGGAAAGTATAGAACAGATGCGATTCTACAGAGACTTCTACTTCCGGTCTGCTTCTGAGGTGAATGTCTCAGCTATTAAGGAGGCTGCGAAGCCATCGACAGTGAAAGCTGAGTCTGGTGAACTTAGTAGGACTCAGAATCATAAGAAACGTAAGCTGGCTGCAGCCACACGAACCCCACTATAGACAAAAGTGAGGCTCGGCCAAAAGTGTTTTGTATGTTTTAGAGCGGGAGGGGAGTTTTTTTTGCTTTTACCCCACTACGGTGTACAATCAGCTTATTCAGCAAGATTGCTACTCAGACAAAATTTTCAGGGCCCCAAGAGAGAGAGAGAGAGAGAGAGAAAAAAAAATTACAAGATAACTAACATTAGGAAATCTTTGGTTACTCAGCAGTGACTGTCAGCAGCAGTTGTTGACACCCTTTGGACGCTGCAAGGGGCTACAATATCTGTGTGAAATTAATCTGTGGTGGTTGCGCAAAGACTAAGGTGGCTACAGAAGATAGCGAGCCTAGTTTTGCCGCTGTCCTCAACAGTTACACCGGTATATATGACAAGCATACCGCGGGCACACAACTCCATGCTTAAGAACGAGTTGGTGTCTCCCTCCCCGAAGGCCACAACTTCGTCGGCCACCACTTCGTCCACACCTTCCACAAGTTACACACTGCCTGTTGCAGACCAAGAAGACCCTTTGGAGCCTGCAGACCCAGAAACTACAAGTGCCAGAAAGCCTCCTTCTTCACTATCATTCCAAAACTTTCACCTGGAGCCCCAGGACTTCCAGAGTCTGCTGATGACGAATCCCCCTATTCTGGAGTATAATCCGGTTGTGTTCCGCAACCAGACTCCATTTTCAGCTGGTGCAGCGTTCTCGCCCTCGGGAACTGCTGCTCCCTCTACTCAGGAACCATACCAGCCGCACCTTGAGTCTTCAACGTCATTCTCGTATGTCAACCCTGAACCTTATGGTGGGGACCAACAGCAGTCTGCCGTTCTTCCTGTGGAGTCACATGTGAGCGGTGTTACTGGTCAGGTACCGCAGCAGGAAATAATTTACCGTGGGGCCCCTACAGCGCCTGTAGACGGACTCATAGAGGCAGGAATGGAGCCTGTGCCACACTCTCACGACCAACAGTACATGGGGCACTCGTCCCCGGTACACCAGTATCAATATCTCCCGCCAAGGCGACGGGTATCAATTTCCAACGGGCAAATTGGCCAGATCAGCATGATGTACCATCGGAACAGCCAATCCAGAGACATGACAGACAAGCTGGAGGATGACATGTCACAGGTGAAGCTTGAGGAGCCACGGTTTGTTCCCGGACACCGTAATGGGGAAACTTCAGCTGCAACTGTGCCTAGTGGGACAGATATCACTGTCGACTCGGAGGGTGTTCCGCAGCACCAGTTGATCTACAACAATGAGATTATATTTAATCCAAATGCCGGACCGATTCCAGGAACTACTGCATGGAAGAAGCAGAAAGTGCTGGAAAGAAACAGGATTGCGGCTTCTAAGTGCCGGCAGAAGAAGAAGGTGTTGCAGGAGAAGCTACAGCAAGATATTGACGTGTTGCAACAGGACAATGCCCGACTGAGTCGCAGCAAGAAGCAGCTGGAGAGGGTGTTGGCATTAGTTCGCGATGATCTGAAGAAGCACCTTGAACAGCAAAGGAGGGCCGGGGTCGACGCGACTATCTCGGAGTCGCTGGCACGATTTGTTACGGGAGGCACCCCTTGACGCCGGGTAACCCGCTATGCTATATTTGAGTGAGTTGAGTTGAGTTGGGTGGTGGTTTCTGTCATTGTGTCGCCGGGTGTACAAGTAAAGATATAATATATATCTTTGTGGTGTCAAGGGATGTTTGTTATAACAAAGATATTATTAATATATATATAGAAGCGGGATATATAAATGATGGCTGTCCAATACCAGCATGAGCTCAGTTTACGATATTGATCTGGAACAACAGCCTTCGTACAAAGATGTGCCCGAATTCGGCGACATAACCGACTCGCTTTCCAACGCTCTTTTGGACATCAACAACTCGCTCAACAACCTCAACAAGAACCTCAATTTTCTGCAGAATGAGGTCGACAACCGCAGGCTGTTCTCTTCCACTGCCTCCAGGTATCAGCGCAGCTCTGTCAAGCTGATCACGGGACTGATAGACGGCTTCAAAGAGATGTCGGGCAGCTCCAGGAGGCTTCAGGACATAGACACGAACCTGCTGAACAAGTCGCAGGTTTTTGTGCGAGACAAGCTGCTTGTCAGCGTCAGACGCTCCTTGGACGAGTTCACCGCTCTCCAGCACCAGTTCGGCGTCCTGGAACAGAAACTCAACGAGGGCTCGATGGAGCTGCTAGAGTCCCAGCCCGGCCCGGACCCCAGCCCAGCAGGCATCGCCGCAACCCAGCAGATGGTGGTCGAGTACGAGCCCGTCAACGCGGAGGAGCTCGAGTACCAGCGACAGCTCATCGAGGACAGAGAAAGAGACATCGAGAACATCTCCTCGGGCGTGTCAGAGCTGAACGATATCTTCCACGACCTGTCGACTCTTGTCGTCGACCAGGGAGAGATTGTAGACAACATCGAGTCCAATCTCTACGACACTGTGCACTCCACGCGAATGGCCTCCAAACACCTGGCAAAGGCCGACAGGTACCAGCGCAACCAGCGAAGACTCTGCTTCTGGCTGCTCGTCATCCTCTGTGTGGTGGTGCTGTTTCTTGTGCTTATCATATTTGCGTGAGCTTCCACATCCTCACGCTCCCGTCGTCCCCCGCGCTTATCAGCATACTGTTGGTCCACCATTTCACACTGTTGATTTCCGATGTCCCGTGAGCGAGCTCCTTTACTGCCACAACCTCCCACTGGCTCTCCCCCTCTTTATAGATGGCAATCTTCCCGTCTGACCCACAGCTTGTAATGTGTCCGCCAGCACTCCACGCGACACCGTACACAGGCCCTCTGTGGACTGCCGGTAAAACGCTCTGTAGAGTCCACTCCTCTTCCTCCTTCAGAGTCGAGGGAAGACCGTCTCCTGTCCTGGCTCTCGAGCCCGTCTGCCACACACGCACCTTGGAATCATCGCCGCTGTTGACAAGCCTCATGCCGCTTTCGGAGTCTGTCTTTTCCCAGTCGGCGTGCCAAATGGTCCCGTCGGCTCCTTCGAGACTGGCAACACACACCCACTCGTCCTGGTCGTAGGAGTCCTGTCTGAAAACCTTAGAGGTGTCGTCGTACGAGCTCGAGCAAAGCACGTTCTGCTGCGGATGCCATGCCACGCTTTTCACGTCCTGGCTATGCTCCTGGATCACACTGATGCACTCAAACTCCTCGTTCGACTCGTCTGTCTCCCAGATCCAGATCGACTTGTCTCTCGAGCACGACGCAAGGTAGCTCCCGTCACTGGACCAGTCCACGCCCTTGATCTCATTCTCGTGGCCCTCGATGATCGCCATCAGCACCCAGTCGTGACCAGCAGAGTCTGGCTCTGACTCTGTCTCTGAGAACTCTGTCTCTGAGAACTCTGTCTCTTTGGCCCAGATGGATATCGTAGAGTCAAAGGATCCAATGGCCAGCGACGGGACGTCACCCGTCGGCTTGAAAGACACCGCCCGCATCGTCTTGCTGTGGGTGCTGTCGTTGAGAACAGCAACCAGCTTCCTGGTGTTCAGGTTGTACACCCGACACGACTTGTCTGAAGAGACAGACGCAAGCAATCCTGCGCGGACATCCACGGCCACCTGCCAGCACTTCGCTGTGTGGCCCTCAAAGACGTGTTCCAGCTCCAGAGCCGCCATTCTGTGTCAGCTGAGATACGTGAGGCGATGTTGTCAGGACCTGATGGGGAAGGAAACGGTGTAGCTGGTGTCTTTGTCAGCCCAGTAATTTTTCATCTTCATCTGAACTTGGTTTTTTTTTTTTTTTTTGGTTTTTTTTTTGGCCTTTTGGCTTTTTGGCTTTTTGGCTTTTGGCTTTTTCGTGATTTCATCTTCACAAGCACAGATTTGTTCCACTAGTCCCACTCACTTGAGGAGCCACACCCCACTTCACACAGGCTCAGATCCAAGAGTATCATGAGAGTACCCGCACGGCGTCTTGGCAGCCGGCTCTGGCGGGCCGGAACAGGGCTCCCAGCCAGGAGGATCCGGAGCAGCTGCGGATGTTGGTACTCCAGCCAGGTTCCTTCGAATCCAGACAACGCTAGCTCCAAAGATGTAACGGGGGGGGAAGAGAAGCCGCAGGAGACAGGGTCGCTCCCGTCTATCGACGCCAGTCTGGCGGAGCTCATGAAGAAACCAACGTTCGCGTACGACCCGATGCAAAATAAGGAGGAGGTGAGCTACGAGTTTCACTCGTCAGAGTCCCCAAGCGAGCAGAGAAACCAGCAGATCAAGGCCCGGAACAACAGATCCAGGCTCCGCGTGATGCTGCCGTCCCTTTTGGGAGGCGCCGGTGTCCTGTGGGCCGTGTTTGCCTATACTTATTTCACGGAAGACCCACAGAAAGACACCGACTCGGCTCTATTGAAAGAAGACAAGTTTCTTCCGTACGTTGTCACCTTCAAGTACCAGATCGACGAAGATCACTATCTCATAGAACTGACTAGGAAAAACAGAGGCTCTCTGCTGACTCAGCACAGTCCACTGTTTGACGGAAAGAGAGTCTGGAGCATTGAAGTTCGGCAACCAGATATCAACATTGTGAGACACTATACGCCTCTCCCTCTCTATGTGGCAGGATTAGACCCGGAGACGAGAGAACCGCATCTCCGGCTGGTCACGAAGTCTGAAGAAGAAGGCAAGTTCATTCTCCTGGTGAAAAGATACCCAGACTCGGAGTTCTCCAAATGGCTCACCAGTAAAGAGCTGCTGAACGAGCTCGAGGTCAGGGGCCCCCATGTAGAACACAAGTTTCCGTTTCATCCGCTAGACAAGTATGAACCAAGACCTCAGCTCGCCTCTGTACTGTCCAAAGTGAAGCCGGATCCTGTGTATCCCGATGAGTTGCCAAAGGCTGAAACGATACTGTTTTATGGCGCTGGAACGGGCGTCCTTCCATTGCTCCAATTACTCTATTCTCCAAATCCACCCAAAGGGTTTGTCCATGCTTATTTGTCCCTTCGAAAAGAGTCCAACCTACCGGAAGAGCTCAGGACGCTCAACTATTTTGCCGAGAAATCTGGACGTGCAAAGTTCACATACCTGATCGATGAGCAGGGAAAACGACTTTCAGCTGGTGACACGCTTCAACCAGCCTTGCCTCATTTCAACGGAATAGTGGACCTCAAACTCAGTGATGCATTGTACAAGCAGCGTTTGCTAGAAAAGAAGAAAAAAGAGGTTAGAAGACAACTGGCTGGCAGCAAAGAAGAAGAACCGTCTGAAGATACAACTAAACCTCTAGCGTACAATCAAACTGACATAATCCCCAAGGTCAATCATAAGTTGCAACCAGATAACGCGTTTCAGCAAGTGAGCTTTTTCGGGAAAAAAGGGGCTCTCCCTGACCCGTCCTTAGCTCTGGTATGCGGGCCAGAATCGTACGTTACTTTTGTGTCAGGCAAACCTGATTTGAACAATCCCGAGCAGATAGATACAGGCAAAATCGGAGGCCTGCTGCTGCAAAAAGGGTGGGACAACACTAACGTCAAGAGGCTGTTGTAACTAATATCCTGTATATATCACAGAAATTGTACCTCCACTAAGTAGTCTTCCTCTAGCTCTGTATCCCCCACAGTGCTGTGCATGTCCAACTCCTCATCGTCAAACACCAGTCGTACCCTGGTGCTAGGTTCTCGGTTGGCTCTGGATAGATAGTACTCTGCCATAGTGGAAATCTTGGTGATCCCGCTAACTTGTACTCTATATTCCTTGCCAGTCTCATCTCTCATTTTGATAGAGAAATGAGTACCTTCTTGTAAAACATCTTTGCCTGGAACCATGATGCTGGTCTCCAAATCGTCCTCGTCCTCGCTGCCACTAAGGCTGCCTTTGGCCGCTTCCAAGAGTCTACTCAACTCTCGCCGGTCATATACAATCTCCAGGATATCATTGTCTTTCATTTCCACGCTGCCTATAGCCAGATCGTAATCAAGTATCAAGCCATCTAGCTGAAGTTCCACACTAAGCTCTTCCGGATAGTTCAAACGCACCAGGTAGATATCCAGTATCTCCCGGACGGTGATTCTCGGTCGCACAGTGATAGCTGTCTTATTCTCAGGAGCATTCGAATCTGCAAGAATCAAAGATATCTGCTCATCGTCGATGAAATCATCCAGTCCAACATTCATACCATCCTGTAATGGAGTTGATCTCTCTGCCATTGCTTCGTGTCGAAGTGCCCTGGCATCGGTTTCTGATGTCAGAAGAGCGCGAACTTCAAACGCAGTTCCATCATCATTTACAGGCCACTTCACACCGGACTGAAGAAGAGAGCCTACTTTCAACACCTGTGTCACAATGAGCATGGGTTTCTCGAGATATAACACCAGAGAGTCAGAGGTCCCGTACTCTGCGGGAAAAGACTTGCCGTGTAGCTTCATCTGGTTGGTGATTTCGTCCACAATCTTCTTGAAATGCGTGCCTCCACGGACTTGCAAAAGAAACCCCAGCTGCTCGTCTCCTTGGAGGTTCACTTGCACTGTAAGAGCGAACCTGGCCCGCTTGATCTTGATGGGTTCTCCGTTGAATATGACTGTCCTGTTGTCGTTACTGTGCTTCTCCAGAATCTCCTCCAGCGCTGGATCATAGTGCTTTGGCGCCAAAGACAGATCGCTCTCAAGGGCCTTGAGGAAAAGCTCATCTGGGTTGCTGGTGCTGCTCTCTACATGACGGTTCTTCCTCGATGCTTTCGCTGAAGCTTTGGGAAGCTCGTCGTCTGTTGCTGCAAGTCCCAGCATCTCTTGTAGGTCATCGTTGTTTCTGCCGACAGACTGTGCCCGTCCAGAAGAACTGCGAGGAGGCTGTGTTTGGTTGAGGCTCTCTAGATCAATTGAAGAGGGAGTCTGCTGCCCCGTGGAGTCTGGCCTTGCGGGAGCCGAGGAAGGCTCCTCTAGTGAATGTCTGCTCTTTTTGTGCTTCTTTCTGCGCTTCAAGGGTCTCTCAGGGGCTTCTTCCTGGCCAAAAGCAAAGAAATCATCTTCAGCCTTTGAGAGGGTCCTTGCCAATGTTTCCGGAGCCGTGTCGTTGTCCTCTTTCAAGTCCATTACTGTCTTTCACATACATGGGAACCCGCTCTGGGCCTTTGAGTGTCCTTTGTGGCGTGGCGATAGTATGGCCGCAGGCTCGAGCTCTTCGAAAGAGGATAATGGGGTATTTATAGTGCGGTTTATTTTTTTCGGGAAAACTTTTTAAAGCTTGCAAGATCAGAGATATCGGATCCTCTTGTTCTTTGTTCAGTTGGAACAAAGAGACCCCCTCGGAGTTGGAGCGCATTGGATGCTGGCTGCAGCTCGCATCGATTCAGCGGTGATGAAGTGTCGCAGAAATCCGTTTGGGCTGTTCTCGGCCAGAAAGCTCACCACCACAACCGTCGAGACGGTGCCCTCAATCACAGATGCAAACTACCACATTCCGCAGGACTCCGTCGTGGTGAGCGGAATACAGCCCACCGGCCATTTCCACCTAGGAAACTACCTGGGAGCAACACGCAACTGGCGGGACCTCACTCGCAGGATCCAGCAGGAAGGCCTGAGATCTCAGACTGTGTTCTTCATAGCTGATCTACACTCCATCACGGTTCCCCAGAACTACGAAACGCTGAAAACACAGAGAAAAGAGGCGTACGCGTCGCTTCTGGCGTGCGGAATTGACCCAGAACACTCAATCGTGTACTTCCAGTCAGATGTGCCGGAACACTCGCAGCTCCAATGGATACTGACATGTTTCACGGGAATGGGCTATCTCAATAGAATGACACAGTGGAAATCCAAGGCCGGAGTTGGGTCTTCCGCCAGCATCACGCAGGAGTTTGGCAAGGTGAATTTGGGGCTTTTCGCCTACCCGGTTCTGATGGCAGCAGATGTACTGCTTTTCAACGCTACCCATGTGCCTGTGGGATTAGACCAGGCTCAGCACTTGGAGTTGACTAGGGAAATAGCTCACGCCTTCAATAAGACTACAGGATCAGATCACTTCACGATCCCAAAAACCCTGCTGACCCCTACTAAGAAGATTCTCTCTCTGAGAGACGGGTCCAAAAAGATGTCGAAGTCGGATCCAGATTCAGACTCCAAAATCTTCATTAATGAGGATCCCCTGTCCATTACAAAGAAAATCAACAAAAGCACTACAGACTCTATCGAGGGCAGAATCACTTACGATCCAGCTCTCAGACCAGGAATATCCAATCTTCTAACCATATATGCAGCAATCAAGCAGCAAAAGGTTGAAGATGTCCTTGAGGACGTTCAAGACCTGACCAAGAAACAGTTGAAAGATCTCGTATCCACTGTGGTTATAGAGGAGCTTCGAGAACCCAGCAAGCGTTACAACGATCTCATCAAGAACAGTACATATCTTGAGTCGCAGCGAGCTCTCGGGGCTGAAAAGGCAAGAGAAATAGCGAGCACAACCTTGAAGAAGGTTTACGACATTGTTGGTATGAACTAAAATATAATTTTA
The DNA here is from genome assembly GCA_030559035.1 of Ogataea wickerhamii. NCBI lineage: Eukaryota > Fungi > Ascomycota > Pichiomycetes > Pichiales > Pichiaceae > Ogataea > Ogataea wickerhamii. The sequence continues at coordinate 94,499 of JAKTQX010000014.1, forward strand.
TACATACTGCGCGTCACAGCAAGTCCTCGCTGATAAGTCCTATCGAATCACCATAAAGCATCAGTATTCTCTGTACCTCTCTATGTTTTGAGCAAGTGAGAATCAGCTCCTGCAGTAGGTCTTTCTTCTTGATTTTGCAGATCAGGTCCTTCTCACTGAAAAACAGCTCCTGGAATAACTCAGCAAGCCTGCTTTTGAGATTCAACTCACATAGACGTTTCACGTATATGATCAAGAAGTTTTTGAAGTTATACTGGTCATCAAGATAACTGTAGATCATTATCTTGTTTTCCAAGTGATTCAGAGATATTACGGTTTCCATGTTCTCATGACCCTCTTTCATAAGCAACACCTTTGAAACCTTGTTGAGGAATTTCCCCTTTCCTCTTCTCAAAACCTCCTCATTTGTGTGAGACTCTAATAAACTAACGACTGAATTGTCCAAAGGGTTACGCTGCTCCTTAACTGAATCCCAGTATTGTGAGCCAAACGCCCACCACGAATCGCTTATCAAAGACCAACTGTTCATGTCCCTGTTGTAAAGATAGCCGTTCCCGTTACTTAGTGTCACCACAGGCAGTCCATTTGCTGTGATTGAACACATCGTGAGGTTTTCAGATTTTGTTAAAAGATCACCATTAACAAATATGAGTCCATTATTATCGGTGACATTTTCCTGGTTGTTCGTCCGATATAGGGGTTGTAACAATGGACAGAGGGAAACTGGTCTGAACAGCGCCCTTTTCTCTTGCAAGTTCCACACAAACAGTTCCCCAATGCTGGTTACAGCTAACAGGTAATCATCTTTCAACTCAAGGAACGATAATGGAGAGCCCAGAATGATCGGTGGAAGAGCTCGTCTACCGGAAGAACCGTAAATGATCAACTGACCATTAGTGGATGACAAAGCCCAGTATCGGTCTGTTCCAGTCACCAGATGAACTTTCAAGGGAATGAAATCCACAAAAAGCTGCTTATTGGAATCCCCTGTGATTTTCTTCATCAATGCAATTCGGGTAGGCTGGGTCTCATGGCCTGTACCATTCTTCACTTCCAAGTATATGGAACTATCGCTCGCTAGAGGAAGAGAAATATTAACTCGAACCTTAGGAACAGAAATACGAATATTACTGAAGGACATTTGCGGGTTCAATGCCACGGATCCAATGAACTCGACTGGTTCAAGTTCTCGCTTTTTCTTCGGTGCTCCGGTTGCTGATGATTGATCATCTTTCTTGATTACTTTCTGTGCTTTAGAGGAGATCTCTCTAGAAACCGACGTAGACGGAGGATCGAAGTCTAAGCCGTTAATCTTCCGCTTCTTTGAGTCAGCTTGGATGGCCTCATTGTGTGAAGAGCCGTTTTCTTTGTCAGGCTTAGCTGTCGTTTTCGAAGTAACCGATGTGACAACGGATTTCCCGTTGGTCGCCTTTGCGCTTTTCGTCTTCTTCGTTTCCGGTTTAGGTGACCTTTTGGCTTCTGATTCATTGGACAACTCCTTCAACGGAGCAGGGGTTGCTTGACTAAGGATCGGTTGCTCTTCAACCGAGACTTTCTCATCGTCGAGAACCGACTTTTGTTCTTTGCTTCTTTCAGTCCATTCGTCTCTCTCCTTGATCAGGTCGGGTAGCCTTTCAGACATTACTTCATCTAAGTTGATTTGAATACAATGCCGATTGTCACTAGGAACTGGCGTTCCTAGTTCATCTCCTGTAAAGACACCAATCAGCAATTCCCCGGTTGTAGTGGTGATGAACAGCAGCTTTCCATCCATACTCCAACAAATGTCTTGGATTGGGTTCATACTCACATCTGTTGCAATTATCAGTGGAGCAGCAACAGAGGTATTCCAAATGGCTATGGTGGAGTCAGCAGAAGCTGTGGCCAGAATGTAATAATAGTTGCCCTTTGTAGGAGTAAAATCAGAGCTATCTACATTTTCTGGATTCAAATATATGCAAGGGGAGAACTGTGTCATGGTACATTTGAACCCTCTACCCACGAAGTTGCACCAGCTTGTCCATTGGCTATCTGGTTGCATCTCCTTACTTAAAAGACTGACCAGAGCCACTTTCGCTCCTGTTGTCTTGGGACATGCAATCACTCTATCATCTCTGGACCACGAGAGCTTTCGAACAGTGGCTCTAGTAGCTTTACTACCTGTGACAGAATCGCCCAAATGTTGTATGATTTTGTGGTTGAATATACGTCCTTCAACAATGTCTGGTATTAGTGAATACTCAAGAATGAATGCTTCCTTGTCATCTCGCTGGGCCATAAGAAACTTATTCGAGTTGCTATCAAAGGCGATTCCCTTGACTGCGGGACCCGCTCCACTAGGAGAAACCCCTTGCCCAAGTAAACGAAGTGTTGTTAGAACTCTTCTGTACAGAACATCGTAGATCAAAACCTCGTTATTATTCGACGAGAAGGCTATCAGTTGGTCATCCGCAGACCAACTGAAGTCGAGAAGTAGGGATCCTTCGTGTTTCAGTATCTGTGTCACTTTAGAGCTATTTGGGTCATGAGGATCCTCGATCAGATGAGCCTCTCCGTTTTTGTAGAGGGCAACAAGTAGGTTGTTATTACACTTCAAGTTGGCATATTTAAGGGAAATGATCTTACTTCTGCTTTTCACCACCACCACATTATCGTGTTCCTTGGCTTCCAGAAATTTGATCTTATCGATTGTAGGAGTTGATTGAACGCTCCTGCTGCCCTCGAGGACGGCTGGTTTGGGCTCTTGCTTTTTATCCTCCTGTATTTGAGTGTTTTCATCCTCTGGGGTTTCCTGTTGGAGAAACGTATCACTGCTTTCTACACTTGCAGCCTGGTCAGTTTCTTCGGGGACCATTCCTTGGAATTTCAACATCGATCTGACAAGTATCTTGCTGTCGGCTGCTGCTGTTGCAACGAAGTCATTTGTTGAATTGATAGAGACAAAGAACGACGTCTGGCCCGAAAATGACGCGCTCAAAAAGTACATTTTCGAGACCAATTCCGCTGGCTGGTGCTAGTGAGGCTTGTCGTCACGATAGCTGGGCCTCAAGTAGACGGGTACCACGCGGTATCGGAGCTGATGTTGAAACCTTTTTTTGACTTGTTAAATCGTAAACTCAAGGAGAGAGACTGTGTAGCCAGAACTTTAAAGGGAAAAAAAAACAGGAAGTCTGTCAGAATAGTTTATGTGTCGCAAGTGTCAAGCATGGTTTTTCAAGACATGGATGGGTACAAAAATTTGCTGTTTCTAAACTAGAAAGGCGGTTTTATATACAGAAAAAAGCCAGATAAAGACAATCCTAGAGGTTGACTTGAACCAAGAAGTCACTAGTGTGACCCCGCTTTTGAGACCTCGCGAACACAAGACCAAACTTTTGCGAAAGAGCGCGTTTCATCGGGACACCAATGGCGTCGACGGAGTACATCAGCGATTCTGGATCGGACTACACAGAGTACTGGATCGACTGGTTTCTAGGAACACGTGGAAATGAGTACTTCTGCGACCTTGACATTGAGTACATTACTGATAGATTCAACTTGACAGGGCTGAGCCAGTATGTGGACCGCATTTCGCTGCTGGTAGACATAATCACCGATAGAACCCCTATATCTGACAGCCAGCCGGAGCAGGCTAGAGCCAAGCTTGAGGAAAACGCCAAGCTTCTGTACGCTCTTGTCCACGCTAGATACATAATTACCCTGAGAGGATTAAGCAAAATGCTGGATAAATACAGAAATGGCGACTTTGGGTATTGTCCGAGAGTTCTCTGTAACCTTACACCGCTGCTTCCTGTGGGGCTGAACGACATTCCCAAGGTCTCGCCCATAAAGCTGTACTGCCCCAATTGTGAGGACCTGTACAATCCGAAATCATCGAGACACTCGTCGATCGATGGAGCCTTTTTCGGCACCTCATTTCCGGCAATGTTCTTCCAGACTTACCCTGACCTGGTTCCCACCCATACTGTCGACATATTTACTCCTAAGATCTTTGGGTTTCAGATCCACGATTCGGCGAAACTAAATAGATGGCGGCTTTTGCAACATGATAAGCTCGTGAAGAAACTGGATAGTTTGGGTGTGCGGCATGGAAAAGATGTCCACGGAGGGTTTGCAGAGCCTAGCAATAAAGGAGAACAAGACGATGCAGAGAGGGCAGCTAATACTGGTACTAGCAAAAGCCCCCGAGCGTGAAAGGCTTTCTGTGTAATAGAGGTGTTATATTTAGATGAGAATTCTAATTTTCGCCGTAATTTATAACCATGCTCTCCAGGGATTCTCACAGCCGGCACGTACATGTGTGGTACCTGCGGTCTCTAGAGGGGGTTGATGGAAGGTACGAGATACACAAACTGCTCGACAGCGTAATCCATGGTATGAGCCCTTACGTTGGGTCTTTCTAGTCTACGACAGGGCTGATGTTGCATGTGGAGACAGTACCTCCCTGTGTAGACGGGATTGAGTTCCCGACTGTGCACCAAGAGCACAGAGAGAGAAGATCTCGTAGACGTGTTTACAGTCTTGCGACTCGGCTTTTTCCTCTGTGAGCATTTCTGATCAATTCTGTATGATACTCAGAAGAGACTGTGGAGGCTATTATTACACTCCCGTTTTTTTTTCGTATGAAGTAATATTCAAACATAATATTCTTGAAGAAGAAGAAGAAGAAGAGTCTACAGCATAATAGATATAGTCGCATGGCTGTCACGGACAAGGAACACTTGCAAGATGTCAGAAACAGTCGATACCGGACTAGTGGTAGAGAACCCAGACTCTGTTGTCGTTGACGTCCCTGACACTGCAAGCTCTGTTAAACCAATAGACCCCTGCAGCTTCTTCAGGCCCTCTACCGATAAGATAAGAGTTGCTGTTTTCCTGAATCAGGAGATAGACATGCCGTTATCACTTGTACAGAGCATCTGGGACTGCTCTGAGCTGCGGATTTGCGGCGATGGTGGAGCAAACAGGCTCTATGAGTTCTGTGTGAAAAATAGAGAGTCCGAGCATCTCATTCCTCACTACATTGTCGGGGACATGGATTCGATACGTCCAGAAGTGAGGAAGTTCTATGAGGAGAGGGGGGTTCCTGTAAAACCGCAGACATCACAGTACTACTCTGATCTCGGTAAAGTGTTCTCCCTAGTCAATCTCCATGTGTCTGTACCAGGACTCGATCTGAGCAAGTTTGATGACTACGATCAATTAGAGACCGAAGAGGAGAACATTCTACACACGCGACAGTCAACTGGCCAAAATCATATCCAACTATTTCTTTTGGGAGCCATTGGTGGTAGATTTGACCAGACTATAGCGACTCTCAGTAGTTTGGTGAAATGCGCTGTTGTGCGACCTTACTTTGAGTTTATAACTGTGAATAACGACTTTAAAGAGCTTGTTCTTTATATTCCAAAGGGAGACAGCTTTGTGGCTTTCTCGAAAAACAACGAGTTCTCTACTCACTGTGGGTCTTCATGCTATCTTCGCAATGTGGGCCTTTTACCTCTGGTCTGTCCCGTTACATTGTCCACCAAGGGTTTGAAATGGGACGTGACAGACTGGGACTCTCGTGTGGCTGGAAATGTCAGCTCCAGCAACCTTCTGGTTGGTGATACCGGTTTCTATATAACTACCAGCGGTCCGCTGTTTGTCAACATTGAGATCTGAAGGGTCTTTACAGCAACTATATACGGTTTGACAAAAAAGACCTGGATACAAACACTTCCTCGTATATAACAGGCGATTCGAGAAAATCTAAACTTGGAAAAGAGGATCCTTATTCAGCTGCGATAGGAAATCCTGCATGTTTACCTCCTTGTTGATGTCAAAATTGTCGAACATTGGATCCCGGATATCATCAGTTAAGGGTATTTCGGGTTGGAGACCAGATACCAACCCGCCTGGATTTTTGAGAGCACCCAAAGGAGACACGCCGTAGGTAGAAATTGTTGATGCTGAAGGAACAGACATCACATTGTAGTCCGAACTTCCATAATTGACGTTACTGGTTCCAGAACTAACTGACGGAGAGGGAAGTACATGAGCAGTTTTGTGATCAGCAAAGTTCTGATAAGGACTGAAATTGAACAACTGGAACCCAGCGTTAGCAGCTCCCAGTGCCTCTGATTCCTTGAGGAGCTCCTTCAGCAAATCATCAGCTCCCACATCAAGAATACCCTCAAGACCAGCAGAAGAGAATTTCATAGCCCTTTTTGCCCCACCTTGTCGTTGATCATAAGATCCTTCAGAGTCAGATATATCTAGCTGCTCTCCCTCACTCCGACTCGTGAAGAGACGAGGCGCCATCTCCGAAGGAACCGAAACTTCATAGTTACTGACGAACTTATTGAACTGATCCTCCTTGGTGTTCTTGAAAAAATTGATAAAGAGCCTGATCAACATAGAAATACGCCAACAAGAAAAGTATTCTGTCTTCAAGCTGATACAGTTCAAATAAAACTCCTTCATATAGTGGAATAAAAGAATCAAAAACTGATCATTTGAGTTTTTGTCCAGCTTGATGTTAAGCCAATTCAAAACAATCAGCGAGTCGATGGAGTTGCGGAAGCTTCCTAGAATAGCATCGAAACTTAAGTTTTCCGAACTGAAATTCTTCAGGAATACAGAGAATATCCACAATTCAGCCCTGACGAATGTATTTGAGATCTTGCTAACGAGTAATTTCTCCAACCCACCAAACAGTTTTTTGAAATTCTTGTGCGATCTGTATTCTCCATGTATCGTCTCAGTCTCGTTCAAATACTTGATGAAGTCAAAATTGAACTTGAATATTATCAGCGATGATTCAGTGGCCCTGATTGCGTAATCGAGTTTTTCACTATCATCATCTTCAAAAAAGAGAAACAGCAAATAATTCACACAGTTCAAAAGAGCTGAAAGAGTCAAGCTGACTTCCAGCTTTCTGACTCGTGAGATATTGAATATCCTGTCGATAGGACTTTGAGACTTGTTATTGCTGCCAAGTTCCTCACTGTCAACCATCTCATACACCGAACTTATTTTTGTATTCATGAACATCTCAACCTTCTTGATCAACGCGTGAAAATCAGACTTTTTATATGATACCTCAGTATTCTGACAAAGCGCTATTGCCTCTCTCAAAAGCATACTGCATTTGTATTCCAGCTGGATATCTTTATTTATGGAGTCTTCGACGATGATACGTTTTAGTTTCTTTCCATCAATTTCGAGTGTCTGTCCCCGTTTGAAGCTAACCAAATGGTTGACATCTTTTGTGCTAAGGCTAGGCAGTTTGATATCAATTTCATCAGCACTGATGATCAATGGAGACCCAAAGTCGAATGAGCTCATAGCATCCAGACAAACAAGTTTGTAATATATCCGCCGCCAAAGATTTTTGATTCTATCATCTTCGAATACGTTCGGAAAATTGTCTGGGTCTCTATTGGCCCCCAAAACTCTGCACATTTGAACGATCAACGAGAGCGACAGAGATGCTTCGTAAATGTCCTCACACATTTCGGGAGAATAACACTGATAGAGTCTCAACAAAATCAAAACCTGAACGTTTCTGAGGGTCACCTTTTTATAGATATTATCATTGCCAGAAATACTCAAAAGTAAATCCTTTGCCAGTCCAATATATTCTGATTCAACTTTAACGTTCATTTTGATTAGTGTTGCCATATCCTCATTCTCAACAGACCTAGGATCCTCAAAATATTCACGTACGTTGATCGTCAAGTAACTGAATCGCAAAATGATAAGCAGCAAAGAAACAATTGACAAGTTTTGTGGGTGGCGCACACGCAGCTTCGGGTTTCCCTCTTCATCTTTGAACAATACATAGGAAAGTTCTTCTCTGAAAATAGTCTCATCAACGTATGGAAGCAGATAGTACACCCTCTCAAAGAAGTTATCAACGAGAGCATTGATAGCGAATAGCGGCGGCAACAGAGAATTAGCATGAGCTAATAAGTTTGTGCTCCCTTTCCCAGAGAAATTTGTCAAAGCTACCTTGGATGTTTCTTCAGATCCTTGATCAATACAAAAGCTAATATCATGGAAAGCTTTCTTCCGCACGACCTCTGCGTCTATGTCGCTGACGTTCCTGTCACTTGGAGGTTTCTGCGAATCAAGATACACTTCATATTCTTGCTTGTGCAGCTTGTGCATTCGATCGAATAAAAGACTCAGTTGCTCATCTCCTGAAACAAACGTAACATAGCTCGTGGTACCTGAGTGTAAAATTCGATTCTCTTTGAAAATCATTCTATCAAACCTTTCTGTCAGCTGCATAACAGGGTCACTTGGATCATCGGAATCATCCAGCTCTCCAAGTGCAAAAGACCAGTCGCTATACTGAGCGATATCAATATTGTTGGCCTTCAGAACCTTTTCCAGTTTGTTGATTTTCATTTTTAAATTGATGATTTCACTAGTAAGTTGTACCTTGCTTGGATTCTGGGGACCTGTCAAGGCAAATTTACAAGACTCTTGTGAACCGTTCTTGACACACGAAGAACATGGCTTCATTCGGTCACATTTGGTCTTTCTCTTACGGCATGGCTCACAGGACGTTGGGACACGATTGCGCACCTTTTTTACCTTGCTATCGTTGAATGAAGTTGAAGTCGCAGACATTTTTGACACTGCTGTCTTATTCTTTTCGAATATTGAAGAGTATCAGCGCCTCTATCTCAGTTCTTCTTGCTGAGGAACACGATCACAGAAAAGAAGATCAGTATCAGTATGTAGTCGAAGTTAACGCAGGAACAGTTTAGCAGTCGTCTTCAAATCCGGACTTAGGGATAAAGCTTATGTCCGTCACTAGGGAAACCTCTGTAGAGAAGCGGTCTTTCACTACGAACAGGTTCCTTTTCTGTCTTCAAAATAGTCAAAGGTTCACTAGCTCTGCACAAGCGCCTTATTCAACAGCTGTTTATACCTGTATAACATTGGAACATGGCAACCATTGCTTTTTCGGAGCTTGATTAATATTGTTTCCGGAATCTAACTTTTTTTGCCTTCAAAAAGAAAAGACTCCTATGACATCTATACACCAACTAATCTTAGTCATTCTGTATATAACAATCCCTTACACTGCTTGAGTACAATTGATGTAGTGATAAGTAATTCCATAACTTGCCTTTTCCGTGGCGATTGATTATTACTGATACTGTTGTTGAGCTCCTCGGTTGGGACCTAGAATCTTGGTTCTAATTGAACCCTTTTCTAATAAAAAGGATTGGAACCGAGGTCAACTGTAATCCAATTTGTTCCAAAGAGTGGATCTGCATCTCATTTTCTCGCTTGTTGAGAGAAAAGAGACGATTCCGTTTCTGTAGAGTAATTGAATATCAAGATAACATTCGTGACCTTCACACGGCATCGATAAACCTCACAAGGATAAGGAAAAACCTGGAGTAGCGATGAATTTTATTTGGTTACTAGCACATGCGATTTGAGGCGCATCGCGTCTACCCCTACAATTCTCCGAACAACTCAAACAGAACGGGTATATAACACTACACAAAATATAGAGGTTGCAAGAAGGCCCACACTCTAGTGGACAACAACAATAGAAACTAGAACAACCACATGGAAAGATAAAAAGAGATTAAACATCGACCTTCACTTTTCGGACATTAGGGGTTGAAAACACCTCTAGTATTCTTCTTCTTCATCAGGGAAGCTATCAGCTCCGAGCTCAACATAATCCCTTTCAAGCGCAGCAAGATCTTCTCTGGCCTCTGCAAATTCACCTTCCTCCATACCTTCACTGACATACCAGTGAACAAACGCTCTCTTCTTGTACATGAGATCGAACTTTCTGTCAATCTTTTGCCAAGCATCGGCAATGGCTGTAGTATTGGATAGCATGCAGACAGCTCTACCAACATCAGCAAGCTCGGATTCTGGCGTCTGTGTTGGCTTTTGGTAACAAATACCAATCTTGAATCCGGTTGGACACCAATCAACAAGCTGGACAGTCTTCTTGGACTTGATTGTGGAAACTGCGTTCTGGACATCTCTGTTTACAACGTCACCCCTGTATAGAAGACATGTGGCCATGTACTTTCCAAGTCTAGGATCACACTTGACCATTTGGTTTCCTGGTTCAAAGCAAGCAGCTGTGATCTCAGCAACGGAGTTGGCCTCATGAGTCATTCTTGATTTTGACATCACAGGAGCATAAGAAACCAGTGGGAAGTGTATTCTTGGATATGGAACCAAGTTAGTCTGAAATTCATTCAAGTCGACATTCAACGAACCGTCAAATCTCAGAGAAGCGGTAACTGACGAAACAACCTGAGCAATGAGGTTGTTCAAATTGCTGATTGCTGGTCTTCCAATGTTCAAGTTTTTGCGGCACATGTCGTAAATGGCCTCGTTATCAACCATGAATGTACAATCCGCATTTTCGAGAGTTGTGTGCGTTGTGAGAACAGTGTTGTATGGCTCCACAACGGAGGTCGATAACTGTGGACCAGGGTAAACAGCAAATTCAAGCTTTGATTTCTTTCCATAATCATTTGAGAATTGCTCCAACAACAGAGAACCTAACCCAGATCCTGTACCACCACCCAAAGAATGTGTGAACAAGAATCCTTGCAGACCATCACATTGATCAGTCATCTTTCTGAGTCTGTCACTGATGTCATCTAGAAGCTCTCTTCCAACAGTGTAGTGACCCCTTGCATAGTTGTTCGCGGCGTCCTCCTTTCCTGTGATAAGTTGTTCAGGGTGAAAGAGATTTTTGTACTTTCCGGTTCTGACCTCATCAACAACATTTGGCTCTAGATCCACATACAGCGCTCTTGGAACATACTTTCCGGAACCGGTCTCAGCGAAAAAGGTAGAGAATCCTTCTTCGCCTCCTTTTGGTCTGCTAAGTCCTTCCTGCAAATATCCATCTGGCGTAATACCGTGTTCCAAGGAGTAAAGCTCCCAGCACGCATTACCAATCTGGCATCCCGCCTGACCAACTATATTGAACATGCACCTTTTGTTAGTAAAAACGCCTCCCTCTTGTTGTTGTCTTTCCTACTTACTGTTAACAGAAATTACTTCTCTCATCGCGTCTAAAGTGCCTCGGCCTTGAGTATATCGTCAATCAGACTGCAGTTTTGTCTTTTTGGACTTACTAACACCCTTTGAACACGTATTGATATCTGCACTTTCTTGTCATGCCATATGTTTTGTTTCAACTTTGTGATCTTTTCTAGTTTGTTTGTTTACAATTTCTGGCGTTCATCCGTTACGCAGCCCTGTGTGGTTTAACACGCGTGTTGTTGTTTTTCTCTTTTGGGCTACTTTGGGCCGGGTAACCCAAACCTTTTCATTCTGGTGTAGCGATGTGTAAAAGGAGGAGATCGGAGAATAAGATTTCTCCGGATTGTCTTACTGAGAAGCTGATTGAAATATTCAGCACAGCCCGAAGAATATTAGAGTTTCTTTTATGATTGCTGTATAGGAAAAGAAGTAGGGGATACATAATAAAGAGCTCCTCAGATTCCGAGTTTTAAATTCATTAGATAACCACCCAATCGTAATAACTCACCGCTATCATTGCCAAACTTCCAGAATCCGATGCCGTTGTGTATCTTTCCTTGTCTTTGAACATTCGCCCCATGTTTCAGATTCTATATCTTGTCAAGATACTGGCGGTAGCATTGGCGTTGATCTCGGGGTTTGTCAAAGTAAAATCTGTGACCCCGGATTCTCATTTTGACTACATTGACCAAGAAAGTAGATCTTACTACAACCAGGAAAGCAGGATTATAGGAACAACAAAGTTCAGCGGTTTCAATAGCTTTGCCAATCAGCCATACGTTTCTAATGGATATCTGGGGTCTAGAATTCCTAATTTGGGATTTGGGTTTACTTATGACCAGAATCCGAATAGTTCCAGCTCCATTTTGCAGAATGGGTGGCCTCTGTTCAACCGTAGGTACTCGGGAGCCTACATAGCTGGGTTCTATGATGCCCAAAGAGATACACCAGGAACCAACTTCCCTGAACTTCTGAAAAATGGCTATGAGAGTGTCATCAGTGCAATTCCGCAATGGACAGATTTTCAGCTTTGTACTGAGATTGATGGTGTGACTTACACTCTTGATCCGAAAACGACAAACGATTCGTCTTCCGAGTTCATCACAAACTATTCTCAGGAGCTTAACATGGCAACTGGAGTGGTAAAAACCGCATATGTATGGCTTGGAATTCTCGATATCAGTATTACCGTCTTGGCGCATCGTGAAATTGACACACTTGGACTTATATCTCTTGGGATCTCTTCATTATCTTCAGAACAAGTGAATCTCAAAGTTGCCGACATTATCGACTTTGAGGCGTCCCAACGATGCGTCCTGGATGATCATGGCTTTGAAGATGATGGAATCTTCATGAGTGTGCATCCTGAAGGAATTGACTATAAGCACGCTACAATATATTCAATAACAAGTTTTGCCTTCACTGGGGAGAAAATTATTGAAGAGACTCGTGTAACTTCATCTGCTTCCATTACCTTGTACCAAAATTCAACCACTATAAACAAATATGTGGGAATTGTTTCAGATGATTTGCTTGGTTCCAATTCATCTTCGTTAGTATTTGACACCGCCAAAACGGTGGCTCTCAACTCGTCTATGTTGAGCTGGGATAATCTGATGCAATCCAACGAGGCTTCTTGGTCTGCCAAATGGTCCGGTGTTAAGGTAAGTGTCCAAAGTGATCCGTATCTTTCTCTAGCTGCTGAAGCTAGCATCTATCATTTGCTTGCTAATACAAGGTCCTCATCCGAAAATCTGACGAGTTCTTTGGGAGTCGGGGGTCTCAGCTCTGATTCATATGGAGGCATGGTATTTTGGGATACCGATCTATGGATGCTACCCGCCCTTTTACCTATAGCTCCCGAGCATGCTGTGTCACTTTCAAAATATCGCTACTACATCCACACTCAAGCTAGGTCAAATGCATATGAAAACGGGTACAATGGATCTGCTTATTCGTGGACGTCGGGTAGGTTTGGAAACTGCACAGCCACAGGTCCATGTATGGATTATGAATATCATCTGAATGTGGCTATTTGCTACTCCCTATGGAAACTGTACTTAAGTGGATCAGTCGACGATGCTTATCTAGAAAACTATGCTTGGCCCATAATCAAGAGCACAGCACAGTTTTTCAGCGAGTATGTTAGATATAACTCAACAATAGGCAAATATACGACACATAACCTTACCGATCCAGATGAGTATGCAAACTTCAAGGACAATGCTGCCTATACTGCCGTAGGTATCTCTCAGGTGATGAAATGGGGACTGACGGTAGGCAAGCACTTAGGCCTCGAAACTGATAGTAAATGGGATGACGTAATGAAAAACATGTATCTACCCAAATCATCTTCCAATATCACTCTCGAATATGATTCTATGAACTCCACAGTCATGATCAAACAAGCTGATATAGTGCTTATTTCATACATTGATGACCAAGATGGCTCTCTGATACGGTACTTCAACTATGATAAAGAGCAGGCATCAAGAGATCTGCTGTATTATTCCGAGCACCAATCATCTCAGGGGCCTGCAATGACATTTCCAGTTTTTGCTGCTGTTAGTCAAAAGTTGAATGAAATAGGATGTGGATCTCAATCGTATCTACACAAATCTATTGAGCCTTTCATTCGTTTTCCCTTTGCTCAGCTAAGTGAACAAAACAACGACATTTATGAAGAAAATGGGGGAACGCATCCCGCGTTTCCTTTCAATACTGGTCATGGAGGTGTTGTCCAAACCTATTATTTTGGCCTCACGGGTATCAGGTTCAGTTACAACATCACCAATGATGGAAAGATCAACCGATTGCTTCATTTTGATCCGGTGCAACTACCTCTCATAGCTGGGGATCTCTCTATATCTGGATTCAAGTACTTGAATGAATCTCTTCAGATCACCATCACTCTTGAGAATGCTACGATATTCCATAGTGGACTGACGAATAATTCTGTTTCAATCTACGTGGATGCGAGAAATGATAAAAGCGGATACTACACTTTGCTACCCAATAGTTCACTGACAATCCCCGTGTTCATTACCGGCTATAATTTCGACGGCTCCTTGACTGAATGCAGTGCACTTACTTATGAACTGTCACCGGGAATGGACGGTGATGTCATAGATTCCATAATTGATGGAGATAATTCAACGAAATGGCAGGCATCGAGCAAATATATCAACGCTCAGATAATGATTGATTTGAACGATGTAGAAAGGTTTGATCATGGCATTATAGTCTGGGGGAGTCGGCCGCCATCAACATTTTCAATTTCCGTGATCCCTGGAGTAGATTTTATTGATGAGCAGTCATTTGCGAATGGTTTCACTCAAAGAACTAATTTCACTATATTGCCGGTATTGAGCAACTGGAGTATACAACTGCTGAACCCATATAATGCTTCGGATGTTGAAGTTAAACTCGCAACGCTGAATGCCTCTGAATTTGACTTAGGAGGGGAGATAGAGGCACGTTATGTACTGTTAGAGCTGTATGGTGTGTTGGATGATGACGATGATGTTTCTGGAGGTCAAATTGCGGAATTTGCGCTTTTCTAAATTATTTATATGCATAACGATTAACCACAGCATTTCATACTTTTAGCCAATGAGTCCTATCTCAGCTACCAAGCATACATGATCGCTGGGAAATTGTCCAATCTGAGGGAGTCCTTCGCCCATCTCGTTTGGATGAGGAAGCCTCAAAAGTTTTGTAATTAAAATGTTGTTCTCTTCTTCAACTTTTTGCAGTTTATCTACTTGCGTGCAGTCCTCATTTGGGTTCCAGTCTCTAATGAGGAAAATGTAGTCAAGAAGTCCTTTCCAAGAATGAGCCCAATTAGAAAAAAAAGGTTCATTTCTGTCGTTGTCCAAACCGGAGTTCGCCGGATCAACAAGACCATATGCAATAGAATAGAATGAGATAGCTCTCAGCGGTAAACGATTGTGCAAGTCTTGAATATTTTTAACCAGAGAAATCTGCTCTGCATCGGCTTCATAAATATCAGGAACGGGGTTTCCAGGCTGATCATCGTTTGAATTTGACACACTCTTCTCTGCAGAGAAGTTGTATGACGTAGAGCAAAGAATAACAGTTCTGCACCTTGAGGTATACTGAACAGGCTTGGACACAATTGACAGATAAGGAGAATCAAAAGGTTGGCTATTGAAGTCTCCACCAAAGAACTTCCATATGCGACTCACATTGGGATTGTGTTTTTTAATGGTTTCTTCAAATTCTGCCACTTTCTTCAAAGCGATATACGTCTGCCTAGTTCGCTCAAAGGTTCCAAATGGGTGCCAGTACAAATGTGCAGTGCCAACTATCAACACTTTCTCGGGATCCTGTCTTAAGGTAAGTGCTATTAAGATACCGACGTTACGAGTCCATGTTCTTGCTTCTACGGGAAACGTCTTCTCTTCGTCAAAGTCTAAATCAAGGACATCCAGCTGGTAGAAAATTGATCTTTTATAAAAGACCGCAATACCATGACTCTTCGTACCCCATCTGTGAAAATGGCTGTCATATCCTGCCTGAGACAGTTTAGGTCTATAAAAGTCGTCATATCGCTCAGAATCGACCTCTTGAAGACACATAATATCACAATCGTAGAAAGCTAGTTCCTTCATCAAGACCGGAGACCTGTTTTTCCATCTGAGAAATGATTTACTGAAAGGAAAGATCTCTCTACGAGCAAGGGACTGGGCCAGAACATTGTATGTCATGAACTTTAACTTCAAAAAAGAAGGAGTTTCAGAATTATGGGGAACTTCCAGAAGCTCTCGCTCAATAAACCCATCACGGTTCAACGCCTTCTTTGCGGGCGCCATGAGTGAATATCCACTCATATTCAGATATTCCGTTTCAAGCCTGCCCCAATCACTGTTGTCCCGTTATCGGCAGGGCTTGTCTGATGCTTGATACCGATAAATTAGTTTTTTGAAATCTACTTTGGTTGATCTGATTCAGAGATCAGATCTCGCGATTACGTAACCACCTACGTAACACTGGGTCCCACCGTCTAACTGGCTTGAAAAAAAGTGGGTTTAGCAACTAGTTGTCAGCCTTAAAAATAGCCTCAGTAGTTATAGTGTTTTTTGAGCTGCTCGATTGAATCATCAGAAATGGAATGAGAAGAAGACAATACGGCGAGTCAGCATAAGGAGGTCATGCCAGATTCTTTTGAGGGACAGGACGTGGACTCGGCTAGTCCTGATGTTTCCAACTCATCTACAGAGGTGAACAAAGCACAACTGCTGGAAGACACTCTTAAGGCCAGAAAAGACATTGATGTGCTATTCGATATCATCAGGAAGACAAAACGAGAATGCAAAGAGTTAGAAAGCGAAAACAGATATATGCAGGATTATGTCGGGTCCCTGATGGCTACTGGGGGGTTTCGGCGGTAAATTTGCAATATAAACGCTGAACAAATGGTTTTGTTTTTAAAACGCCGAATTAGTTCCTGGATTACTGATAATTAGGTGTCTGTTTCTTGAAATCGTAGAGATAAGAAGAAGGGACCCTCATATAAAGGTGATTCATCAGGATACGCAATATGGAGAATGAAAATACAATTTGTATGACTCAGAAATCCGGGATCAACATGAATACATCAAGTAGACTGGCAGTGTACCAGAAGAAGTTCGAGACATTCAAGTCACTGAAATCGACAAGATATGGTCTCAACATACCTGGGAATCACAATGCTGCCAGACTGGTGATGTCGCAAAGAGACCCTAACAGGCTGGTAGAGTTTCCTGATGATGTGTATGAGTCCTCGAGCTCCTACATTTTGAGTGACGATTGCAGCGGCCATGAATCCAATAGTCCCAGCAGTATAAAGCCTCGCAATCTCGTGATGGGTAAACATGAGAGCAAGGAGCAGTATTCGAGCAGTGGAAGTGACTCTAATGATTCCGTTCCACTGGAGAATGATGTCGTTGGTGATGCTGACAATCCCACGGTCTCAGCAGAAGAACAGACCCACGTTAATATATCTGGCGCCTTGACTGCTCCAGTTGTGTCTAATTCATGGGAGATTTCTATAGTATCACCTTTAACAACCACCTCGATGATGAAGCTAACAGGGACTGCTGGACATCTCAGTCTAGACACCGTCAAGAACATACATTCTGCTCCGGCAGATATGATCTCTAGCAGAAACATACGCTACACCAAGGTTCACATAGAGCCTCAAGGTCAACCATTAGCTCCTAGAGATACACCGCTCATTTTACAGGGCATCGCCCCCGAGCCCGTTTCTCATGCTAGCCCGTTTTTCGATACGTTGGAGCACAACCCTAGCTGCCCTACCAATGAGTCACTTCTGCACACAATTCTTGATTATGAGATGGAGAATCTGGATCAGGATAAGCCGCTCAAGAGAGAGGAGGTATCATTAGGTGATCATCTACACTGGATACTTTACAGGGTATTACATTTCGGAGACATGTGTGAAAGTGAGTATCTGTTCAAGCACCCCTGGGAAAAGTTTTACGATTCTCGTGTTCACTTTGATAAAGATGACAAGGAAGGATTCAATTTTGATATTATGCCCTTAGGTCACACAACGAATCCTTATGTGTCGAGATCGAACTCTCTGAGGCTCAAGAAGCAGCATGCGTATGTTGCAGTGAACGATCATCTGGTTCGAACTTAGCGAGTCGGCTGCTAGCGGCTATCTTTTCGTTTTCTCCCTTTTATACTCTATATAGGTTTCACGGTTGCACTCACCTGCCTCTTTAAATTTGCGATGTTTAACCAGGACTTCCGCGGAGTATAAACTTGCTCCGCTCCAGTTTCCCAGAGAGGTAATACAACGAACCTTGATACAATCAGTCGACAGACTGTGATTTAGTTGCTCAACCAGGCGCTGTCTTAAACCAGGGATCTCACTGAGACCTCCTGTGATGACTAGGTTACTCGCTAACTCCTTTCTGGTGTCTATGGGTAACTCCTTCAGCAATTGGGAGATTATCTGGACCGCACACTTTTCATCGCGGTCGAATTCAGACCATTCAGTGGTATCAGGAAAAAAAAATGATTCGGCTGCTGTATACCTCATGGAGCCTGGTAGTATTGCATTATTGATCTCAAAAGATTCGTTCTTGCTTTTCGAACTCTCCAAGTCGATTCTCAAATGGTGGGTTACAAGACACTCTACAAACTCAAACCAGTCGGTTGGAGGATGCTCTATGGTGTCGTTTAGCGTTTGAATGAGTTGATAATGAAGCCTTTTTCCTGCTCTGTTGGAGTACTTCATGTGGTTTTCCAGCCTTCTAAGTTCAAAGACAGGCTCCACTGTCATCAAATTCCATCCTATATCCACAACTAATGCATTCCTCAAGCCTGCAGCAACAGTAACGGTTAATGCGTTGCTTAAACTTAGCAAAGATTCCGCATGTAAATTCTCCAAAAGAACCTCGCTCAAGATCTCTTTATATAAACTGCTGAAGAACTGGTTCTCAATGAGTATGATTTTTCTATTAACAATGTTTAGCCTGGCTTCAGCAAATAAGTCATGAATGATATCAAAAATATGCTGCTTAAAGCTGTAATCAAAGGAGTCAGTCAAAGATCGTGTCGTATTCTGATTAAGATATATCATTATGTTTGAATCAAATAAATAGGTGAAACTCAAAAGGTCCGGAAGAGAAGAAGAGTGTTGATCATCGCACACTGTGTCGGTCTCCAATTCAACGGATTTTCTGGGTCGCATGTACTTGCTCGTGGAGACGGTTAGCAAGGGTTTGGAATCCCCTGCAAGGCCCAGTTGAATGAACCTGGACCCAAGCTTGAGAATAACTGGTAGCGGCTTTGGTGTTTTGGGGTTCATCGGGTCAACAACGAGCACACTCATCGGAGATAAACTGTCTGGTTAGCATGCCGGGCAGGATCGAAAATCTGTGTGTAACGAAACGGCTTTTGGCACTCTCATCGTTCGTGTAGCTGATCCTGAGTAGCAATAGGTGCTAAATTAATGAAGGAACTGGATCCCGTCCCCCCCGCGTCGATCGACGAGCTCTCCCGCGCACGCACAAAAATATCTCGATTGTAGAGCCCATCTACTCCAGGGAAGAGAAAAACTAGGAGAAGTGCCCCCTGTTTTCTTCTGTTGTCTATCGACGGCTATTGGTACGCAATCGTGGAACAAATCTAGGGGTGAAACCATGCGTTGTATTCACTTATACTCTTACCGATCTCTTTTTTCATTTGTTACTGTGAATAGACGGATTCACTGATTTTTGGTGGTTATCTATATTACAAAAAAAGGGATCATGAAAGATTGAACGGAGGAGGACATTGATACCTTGATTGTTCGGGCTCAACAATCCTTATATATGAGCCTCAGAAACAGGAATTTAATGCTGGTGATATTCAAAAATCAAAAAAAGTAGCGGGCTTTTCTCGATATCAGTAAGGCTACCGTACTTACCTAGTTCAGGGTTAGCATACTATCGAACGATCTTCAAAATGTTCTGTCGAGAACAAGAAGGAATATAGGTAAGGTGAGAAGAACTACCAAGGGGGAGCTAGGAGGGCCTTTTGGCAACGTAGCCTATATTGATACTGAGGGATCCTTCAGCCCTGAGAGAGTTGAATCAATCGCCCATAGATTCGATGTTGATATTGCAACATGTCTGAGCACTAATTATTCTGTCCGCGCGTCAAATGGTGAGCTGGTAGATCAACTAGGTATGTTTTTGGGTGATGGAGGTCACAGGCTTGTGATTATCGACTCATTCATGGCTCGTTTCCGAGTTGACTACACCGGAAGAGGAGAGCTGGGTGAGAGACAGCAGAAGTTGAACCAGCACCTATCCAAGCCCAACAGATGCGGCGAGAATTTCAACTTGGCTGTTTCCTTGACAAATCAGAAACAGGGTAGTTCTGGTGGAAGTGCCTTGTTTGCTAGTGTCGAAGGTCGAAAACCCGTAGGGGGTCGTATTTTAGATCATGCTCTCAGACTCGGATGCTTCTCAGAAAGGGAAGAGGAAGTGAAAGAGTTTTTAAGATCCAAAACAGTCCTGATTGCAAAGAGAATGAGTGCACCTACTGCTTGGGTGAAGGCGAAAATTTGGATGGGACAAGTTGATAATCCGGTACCCCTTCAGTGCTATAGTCGCTACATGGAAATTGTTAAAATCTGGCTATATATATTTCCTGTATGGGGTATCACGTTTTCCTGATAAGCCATCTTTAAAAGTGAGATGGAAAAAAAATACTGACCTGATGAAATTACTAACATGTTTCTCGCCACGAAGAATAGTGATCCACCGATTGGGTTTTGAAGCGACTGATATATTTCAACAAACGTATAGGATAGCTGTTGATATATAGCTCCATCTCATATTATAATGGGAGCTGTGCTATCTCTACCTTTAGCACCGGTGTCGATTATAGGCAGCTGGGTGTCCTCGTGCCTCGGAGCGTCTCTTTGTTCATGTTGCATGAGTGGTCGAATGAACCCGCTTGCTAACACATTCAAGTCGTCAGTTGCTACCAGAATCACCTATGCTATCATATTTCTACTCAATTCAATACTATCGTGGATTTCCTTGAGTCATTCTCTGACTTCGTTTGTGGAGAACCTAACCTGGGGCCTATTCAAGTTTGGAAACGCCTATTGTAAGGAACATGGATGTATTGGCTTTACTAATGTGCAGCGACTGAACTTCTCTCTGGGAATGCTTCATCTCATTCTTGCTTCACTGCTGGTTGGAGTGAAATCAACGTCAAATCCGCGTGGAGTGATTCAAAATGGTTTCTGGATGACCAAGATATTTCTACTGATCATCGGAATCATCGTCACATATCTCATTCCCGACAAGTTTTTCGTTTTCTGGGGGAATCATTTCTCGATCCTTTTCAGTACACTGTTCATTGGCATCGGATTGATTTTACTAGTTGATTTTGCACATGAGTGGGCTGAGACATGTCTTGAAAAGATTGAAGAGGGCGAAATTTATCTCGAGGATGAAGACAGCGGCAACTGTTTCGAGGGAGCTTCATTCTGGAGAGGCCTACTGGTTGGCGGCACACTGGCCATGTATATTGGGGTTGTGAGCATGACTGCAGTGATGTATATCTACTTTTCCAGAAATGGATGCACACTAAACGCTACTGCCATTACTGTGAACTTGATTCTAGTGCTATTAGTGACTGGAATCTCTGTGACGCCGATTGTGCAGGAATACAACCCCAATGCGGGATTAGCACAGTCGTCCATGTGCTGTATTTACTGCACATATCTGATATTCTCTGCCTGCTTGAGTGAGCCTGATGACAAGCTTTGTAACCCATTGATTAGATCCAGTGGTACTCGAACAGTTACCATTATAATAGGAGCAGTCTTTACATTTATCGCTGTTGCATATACTACCACACGTGCTGCTGCGAACTCTGCATTCAGTCATGGCTCCTCGAACTCAACGTACGGAGGAAGTGGCGACCAACATGAATCTGTACTGGATGTTGTTTCACAGCAGCCTAATATGCGCCACGATATGAGATTTGAAGCCTTGAGACAGGCTGTCAACGAGGGGTCCCTTCCTGAAAGTGCGCTGAATGACCCTGCCTACTTTGATGATGCATCGGATGAAGATCAGGGAGAGGAACAGAATTACACCAAATATAATTACTTTCTGTTCCATATCATTTTCTTTCTGGCCACACAATACATTGCCGCTCTCTTGACCATTAATGTGGGATACGAGCCCGACAAGGGCGGATTCATGCCAGTAGGACGCACCTACTTCAATACGTGGATCAAGATTGTCAGCTCATGGGTTTGTTTTGCACTTTATGTTTGGTCGCTTGTCGCTCCGGTAGTGTTTCCTGATAGATTCATGTAGATGCACGAACCAGCCACAATAAGATTTTGAATTGGTTTTTCCAAAATTCTGCACCGCCTCAACAAGCTTATTTTTCCCCTCCCTGATGACATAAGCATGCAATTCATCCTACACTACTCTAACCAATCAAATCGCGCCCACTCGACGTGTTGTTTTCTACATTGATTTACCAGAGATTGAAATGGGTAACCCTGTAGGCAATATAAGCGCATAAAATTGCACAGTTTGGAAGCTTACATTGCCAGGTCTGCCACGATTTCTAAGCAGGGGAAAGCAGAAGATTCGAGCTTATTTTTGGCGCTCCTACATTATTTTGCACTTTGGCGTCAGTCCTCGTTTTCCTGTTGAGCTTGGGATTATATAAAGGGGAAAGAAATTCCTTTTGACAAGGGAAAAAAATGGCTGCCATATTGGGGATGGGGTGAAATTCCACAAGTGCTACAAAAAAATCAACACTACAAACCTCACAGTTCAAGGCCGGGTAACAACCGGGGGAATTATTTGATTTAATTTCTACACTTCTGTCTGATTTTGTGGGGAAAGGTCGGGTAACTGAATAATATTAGGAAGTTGAAAATATAATGTCTGAAGATGGCGAGGAGAGGTCAGGGAGGAGTGAGAGTCAGGAGCTGGACAGCTATAATAAGATCAGGACACACTTCCCGTCTGCACGGATAAAGAAGTTGATGCAGAGTGATGAAGATATCGGGAAGGTTGCGCAGGCCACCCCTGTGGCTGTAGGCCGGGCGTTGGAGTTATTTTTATGTTCGCTGGTGGAGAAGTCAATCGAGACAGCCATGCATGAGCAGAGCAAAAAGATAACGGTTCAGATTTTGAGCAAAACAATTGAGAGCAACGAGCAGTTTGACTTTGTGGTTGGAATCTGCGACAAGTATCTGCGGAAGCCGTCTTCGGGAGGTTCTTCCGCATCATCTGGCCCAGCGGGTTCGACTTCTGCAGCGCCTGACCCTAGCTAGTTATTGTGAAATAGATCGCCATGTATAGGTATTCAGCATTAAATCATCATCAGCAGCCTTTGGTATTCGGGTACTTGGCGCGAAATGTATCAGTCACTCACCCCAGTTGTGTAAGCCTTGTTATCAAGTTGAGTCCGACTTTAATTTGCTCGATTTCATATCTTTTTCCCGTAGCCTGGTCATTGAGGAAACTCGTTTGACATGTGATCGTCCATATGGTATTTGAGCTGGGTCTGTGCCCTGCGAGGGTGCTAGTACCAACCTCTGATCCCCTGTAAGAAGCTTTCTCGCACGATCTGGTTTTCGGGGCCACCCACCCCAGCTCTCGTCGATCGACGCTTTTTCGAATTCTTTCTTTGGTCTAATTGGGTATTACACGTTTTTGATGGTGTTTTTGCACAGCGGTAACAACCTATGCTTTGCTATTATTGTAGATGTTTATAATTCACCTAACGGAGTTCCAGGATGAAAAGATGTCACGCCGCACAGCCGCATTTTCAAGGGGTGTTGTGTTTTTACTGTTGCATGATTGAGGAGAAAAAGACTTGTCCGACCTTCAGCAGTAAAGTTCATTCGTCCGAAGTTTCGCTCAAGGCTGTTTCTATTTCAGATCGATTTGCTCAGCCGCGAAATAGACTGCTTGAGCTGTTAGTTGGGAGATTTGCAACGAGCTTGAGTTCCAGAGTATAAAGAGGCGCAAATCCCCTCTTCTAAGCGTCCAGATCTATTACTGAAGAAAAGACTTTGTTCACTAAACCTCAAGAATGTCTCACATCCAACCTACAAAGTCGTTTACGAACCCCTTCCACCTCTCGTTGAAGAATCTACAGCTCAATGATGCTCGCCAGAGCGACCCCATATACTACGTGGGGGTTGACGTCGGTACTGGGTCTGCTAGGGCTGCCGTCGTGGATCAGACGGGAGCCATCCTGGGTCTTGCAGAAAGACCTATCACCCGTCATGAGATAAAAGCAAATCATATCACACAATCCTCTACCGAAATCTGGGAGTCCATTTGCTACTGTACAAAGACTGCTATTTCGCAGTCCCATGTAGACCCAAGCAGGGTCTTAGGTGTCGGATTTGATGCAACCTGCTCCTTGGTGGTAATCAACGAGAACAGTGACGAGCCTATGGCTGTTGGTCCAGATTTTAGTGATGATCTTGAGAACATCATCCTGTGGATGGATCACCGTGCAGAGGACGAAGTCAATGCAATCAACGCTACTGGCGACGAGTCGCTGAAGTACGTTGGAGGAAAGATGTCCATTGAAATGGAACTGCCTAAGATAAAGTGGTTGAAAAACCACTTACCTGTTGACGAAGATAAAAAATCTCTTTTCAATCAGTGTAAGTTCTACGATCTCGCCGACTTCTTGACGCATAAGGCAACAGGAAAGGAAACTAGATCGTTTTGCTCCACCGTCTGCAAACAGGGTTTCATTCCCGAGGGAATTACCAATAGAAACGGCTGGTCTGCCGAATTTTTGAAGAAGATTGAACTCCCAGAGCTGGTTGAAGATAACTTCAGAAGATTAGGAGGTGTACCAGGTGTTACCGGTACTTATCTTTCTGCTGGAGAAACAGTTGGACCATTGACCGAGAAAGCCGCTGATGAGTTGGGCTTGACTGTCGGATGTCATGTTGGATCAGGTGTCATTGATGCGTACGCTGGTTGGATCGGAACAGTAGCTGCCAAGACAGAAGTACCTATCCCTCCTCTTGTCGAGCAAGACAAAAATCTCGTGGGAATGGCCAAGGCGTCAGGAAGACTGGCTGCCGTTGCAGGTACATCAACGTGTCACATCTGTCTCGATGAAAAGGAGATTTTTGTAGAAGGAGTGTGGGGCCCCTACAGAGACGTCATGGCTAAGGGATTCTGGCTGGCTGAGGGTGGGCAATCCTGTACAGGTGCCCTTCTTGCTCATGTACTATCGACACACCCTGCTTACACAGAACTTGGTGTTGCATCTGAGGCTTCGGGCCACTCAAGATTCGACTACTTGAATTCCAGACTTGAAACTTTGAAAAAGACTAATAAGGAGAGATCGGTGGTGGCTTTAGCCAGAAACCTGTTCTTTTATGGAGACTTTCATGGTAATCGGTCACCCATTGCCGATCCACACATGAGAGCCTCCATTATTGGGCAGTCTATGGATGTTTCTATTGACTCGCTAGCAATAGAGTATCTCGCTGCGTGCGAGTTCATTGGACAACAAACCAGACATATCATCGAAAGAATGGAAGATTCTGGGTATCAAATCAATGCCATTTTCATGAGTGGAGGCCAGTGTAGAAATGGATTACTGATGAGATTACTAGCGGATTGTACCGGACTTCCTATCGTTATTCCGAGATATATCGATGCATCTGTTGTTTTCGGTGCCGCTATGCTTGGTGCGGTGGCTGCAGAAGATGCCATCAAGAATGCTAAGAAAGAAACCCCGCAGTCTCGGAGAAACTCGACGGCTTCTCACGGAACTAATAACGACTCCAACCAGCCTCCATCCCCTTACACTGCACCTTCTGCTACTGCTTCAATGACCTCCATCAGTGCGCTGGCCGCTGGAAATGCCCAGACGTCATATCCATTCCCTATTATGACCCCAATTGAGGACGAGTCCAAGCAGTTGGGCCACGGAAGTCTCAACGTAACTGATGATGATGATGGCGACGATGACGACGAAGATGAGCAAGAAGAGGGCATACTATTCGGATCCAAGTCCGGGGCACAGGCTGCAGCCACCCGGAACTACATATCACGCAGAGGAGGTCCTGCATCATCCACTACTCAAAGAAAACAATCGGTCTCCAGCAGACCCGGTGACAAGCTATGGAAGGTGATGAGTGATCTTTCTGGAGTCGGAAGAATTATAAACCCATCCAGTGAGAGCGATCCGGACAGAAAGTTGCTCAACACAAAGTACAAGATTTTCCTCGATCAGATCACCACACAGCAGAAATACCGTAGTATGGTTGCTAAAACTGAGGAGGCCATTCAATATTACTTGAGCATCTGATATCTCTTGAACGTTTGTCTTTTACGAGATTTTTCAGTTTCCGAACTGTATGAAAAGTGGATGATTGCTTCCTTGTCATTACTATGAAGAGGACTCTAGATGACCTGCTGACATTTGCTTCTTCCCCCAAGAGAAACAAGGGAGCGCAACCTATTAAAATGACTAGAATAACTCAGGATATAAGAATTTAGGCAGAAAGTTGTTGAAGCAAATCTATCAATATTATATTATCTTGTAACAAATAGCCGGCTATAGCTTATAATGACGGTTAGCAGATAGTGCACTGACCAGGCGGTCTAGGCTACCCAACCCTGCTAAAGGAGTATAAGCGGATGAAATAACCGTCACCTGTTGACTGAATCGGCTGACATAATTACCCCAATCAGATCTAACCCTGAGACCTACTACGTCAAAAGCAGCCATGAAAAAGTGCAATACAGCAAGGATGAATAGTGATTCACCTCATAATAGAGCGTTACAGCCCAATTGCAGTCTTCAATAGACCAATAAAGGACACTAATTATGACTCTATCACGGCATATTGACTCGGATTATCTGGAAGGTAAAGTCCTGGAAAACCAGTCTCCTACCAAGACTCTAATTGATAAGTACATTTCCACAAAGAAGAGATATCATGAATCGAAGTCGCAGGCTGCCCCGGGTTCGCAATTGATTGCCAAATTCAAAGGGATCGAAGATAAGTACAAACTTCCCAAGGAAGGAATGAGATCCGAGCAGGTATACGAGCTGTTGCATGATGATCTGACTTTAGATGGTAATACTACACTAAATCTAGCGTCTTTCGTGAACGTTCATTTGGAGGATCAGGCTGAAAGATTGATCATCGAGAATCTCACCAAGAATCTTGCTGACAATGATGAGTATCCTATGATGATTGAACTTCAGCAGCGGTGCATTTCGATTCTAGCTAACCTGTGGCATGCTCCAATTGAAACAGAGTCAGCTGCCGGAGGTACCCGGAAGATCAAACATCAGGCTATCGGAACAGCCTGTACTGGTTCCTCGGAAGCCATTATGCTTGGTGGCCTGACAATGAAGAAGAATTGGCAATCAAGGCGCAGGGAGAAGGGACTAGACACCTCTTCTCCCAACATTTTGATGGCTTCATGTTGTCAGGTAGCTCTGGAAAAGTTTTCCAGATACTTTGATGTGGAAGCGAGAATCATCCCTGTGTCTTCCAACGACTTTCTGATCGATTATGACTATATTAGAAGGAACCTGGATGAGAACACTATTGGAGTATTTGTTATTATGGGTTCAACTTACACAGGGGGCTTTGAGGATGTTGCAAGAGTGGATGGCATCTTGCAAGAATACGAGGATGAGACTGGGAACTACATTCCCATCCATGTTGACGGTGCCTCAGGAGCCATGATTGCCTCAGTTGTTTACCCCGACTTGGTCTGGGATTTCCGGCTGCCTAGAGTGATGTCGATTAACTGTTCCGGACACAAGTTTGGTCTAACAACGGCGGGACTTGGTTGGGTTGTATTCAGAAATCAGCAATGGCTTCCAGATGATCTGAAATTTCAATTGCAATATTTGGGAGGACTGGAAGAGTCGTTCAATCTGAATTTCTCCAGACCGGGTTTCCAAGTGATCCACCAGTACTTCAACTTCCTGCATCTTGGGTCCCAGGGATTTTCTGAGATTTTTGACAACTGCCTAACAAACGCACGGATACTTTCTGCTTTTCTCGAAGAGACAGGATTTTTCAAGTGTGTTTCGAACATCCATCTTCCTCTAGGAGTCACGGCGAGAGGCCACCCCTCCGTCGTTCCGACCCCCGTTTCGCACCATCACTACCTATCTGCTCACCAGGACTTCAATCCTGCTCTTCCGGTGGTTTCATTTCAGTTTTCCAAACAGTTCACTGATAACTACCCCGAAATTCCCCAGTCTATTGTGTCAAAGTTGCTGCGGAACAGAAAGTGGATCATCCCCAACTACAATCTACCCAAAGCATCAGATTCCGATAGCAACCTTAGCAGCGAGATCCTCAGAGTAGTAGTCAAATACAATTTGACCTCTCAGCTACTGGACAGACTGATGCATGATATTGTTGAGGTGGTTGAGATCCTCATGAAGTCTACAGAGTTGGTTAGAAAGAACGTGGAAACTATAAAGCAATCAGCAACATCCGGAAGCGACACCGACGAAGTGGGAGATACGATGGTATACAACATGCTGCTCAGTATCGCCAATGACGGAAACGAGAAGTTGATTAAGCTGAAAAGTATTAACCACAAGGATCACGAACATCAGTCTTTCCGAGGAATTTGTTGAAGGCTTCCTACTTTTGTACGTAGGCCTATACAATTTTTGATATTTTCTTTTTGGCTGCGTTCATTTTTTGCTGACTCTGGTCCACCTGGTCATCTACACCGCGCAGAAGATCGTTGTGGATATCCAGCTCTTCGTTTATGGCGTTCCCGATCATTCGCTGGCGCTCAATGAGTGCTCGCAGACCCTCGATTTCCGTATCCTGTTTCTCCATTGTGAGCTGCTGCTGCTGGAGGAGCTGTTGGTTGTCAAGGGATCTTGTTGTAGCTGTTTCCTTTGGTTTTCCAAGGGTTCTGCGTGATGAAACAAGCATTTCCATATCAGAGGTCTGCTTTTTCAGCGGGGCTCGTGTCACAACAGACATCCCGGAAAGCAGAGAGTCCAATTCTTTGTAGTCTCTTGTTTGGGCGTCCAGAAGACTATGTCTTCTGGTTCTCTCCCCCACTCCTAATGCATTCTCTCTTTTCATGTACTGTTCTAAGTCATCTAGAAGCATCTTTGAGGCACCTAACAGCTTTCGAGATTCTATCACATTAGAGCCTGTCGAGAACATCGCCGTTCTGACACTTTGTAGCAGCGATTTTGTATCTCGAAGCGTGTCAAGCCACTTCTGGGGCGAATCAATGTCATTGTGCTTCATCACACGACTGCCAGCATCCTCTCTATAACCATCATCCAGAACCGAAGAAATAGTGCTGGGAAGGTGTAGAAAGTCCAGCACGGTCTGGTGAGTACAATACTGCTTATCATTGAGCAAACTCGTTAGGAATTTGGTAAGACCTTCTATACGATCTTGTTTTGCAGCTTCACTGCTGCCAATATACAACTTTAAGAACATCGAGGGCAGTTTGTAAGGCAATGCAGCACCCAATTCTGTCTCCAGCTTTTGCTTGAATTTCACAAACTCGCTGTATCGCTTACTGACTTTGTAAGTCTCGCTGTTGCTTGAACCGCGTATATTGATATTGTAGACCCAATAGCCATTGAGAAATGTTGTAGATGGAATAGTGACAGTAATCATGGTTTGCGTGCAACCTTTACAGGAGGTTTTAGCGATTTTATAGAGCTAGACATGCAAATCTTTGCTAAGAATTGATATACTTCCTGTATCATTTTATTTATATTTTTTTGATAGCATATGGCAATGAGAGAGATATTCTAATGTCAAAGAGTTCAAAGTGATCGAAATAAAATACATTAATAAAAAGAAAATACCCAAGACAAGGAGCTGAGATTGTGTACTTCATAGCGTTTTGTACTGCAAGCCGTGCACGTCTGTCCTTCTGGTGACAATGTCTTCGCACACAAGAGAAAACTCCTGGGTCAGCTTGGCGCTCACAATCTCATCGATAACTTTATATCGATGACATCTAGTCGCATCTTCATCTTTAGAAACCAGAGGGCCGATTTTGTGATCTCCCCCTAGTAGCATGAACTTGGAAGAGGTCTTGTATGGCTCCCAGACCTCTTTGCCATTGGCAAAATCCAGCCAGGCTTTCTGCATTTGATCCGAAAACTGTTTGCCCTCCTTACTTAGCATATGCCTGACCGTACCCCAGATATATGGGTTATCGAGTGAGTGATGGGCGTACCCTTTCCAGCCTTCCTTCCACTCGGACTCCTCATCAAAATGATACGCGTACGTTTTGTCAGGATTTCCGTCCAGAAATAACAACATCGGCATCAAATAAAGGCCGTCAGAAGTGATCATCTCAACTGCATCAAATGCCTCCTGGTCTGTCATGGAGATATTCAGCTGGTAACCTTCGACAATGATATCGTAGAGCTTGGCACTACAAAGTTTTTTGAGTTTGGCGAAGAACTTCTGGATGCTTATCTCGCCAAACGTGGAGCACCATATCATGCATTCGTTTCGAGCAGCCCCGATAAGCATGCTATCTATGAAGTCGGGAATCTGCCCCTTCCTACCCATCTCCGACCACTTTGGAAACTTGGGAGAGATAATAACCCCATCATCACAGAAGGGCATGGTCAATAACGGAATCTCAAAAGCTCTTTCGGTAGCCAGCGAGAGAGCAATAGGATCAGCTGAAGCCAGCTTCTCGACTCTCTCTTTTGCAGAAAGCGACACGTCTATGTTAAGTAGCTTGAGTATTTTGAAGTACACTTTATCGAACTGCTCAAGATCAAAAACACCACATAATGGAGCAAGCCCGCTTTGTGCTATAGTTCTATTGAAGTATCTTTCACCAGTTGAGGCCATACGAAGAAGCATGACATGAGCACTTTGACCTCCTGCACTCTGACCAAAGTGGCACACTCTGTTCGGATCACCCCCGAATGCAGAGATGTATTTCTTTACCCAGGTAAAGGCCAGCATCTGGTCGTATAGCCCGTAGTTTCCAGCGCCTTGAAGACCCTTGGACTCCCTATACATTTTCAGATCTGATGAAGCCAGAAATCCAAAGCTGCCCAATCGGTAGTTTATGACCACGACTATTGTTGGCTCAGCCCATTTACTTTTGGAATGAGTAGCCAGATTCAGTCCGTCATACATAGGAGCGGCATTACCACTATAAGCGTTAGCACCCCCGTGTACAAACACCATCACCGGTAATCTATCATCCTTTGAAGTTCCGGCTGGTACCGAAATGGTCAGATTGAGACACTTATGCTCATCGACAGATGGTTTCTTAACCCAGTTTCGGGGATAAGCAGGTACAGGGTAAAAGTCACGGGGTATCTGAACCGCAAGGGGCCCGTAATTGGTACAATCTAGAACACCATCGGATTTCAAGTCTTCCCAGGACTCTACCAACGTTGCATCCTGAAATCTTCCGGGAATATTCCCGTAGGGAACATTCAAGAACTGTAGGGTTCCTATATCTGAAAATCTCAGTCCCCTGATCTTTCCAAGTCCAGGAACATCAACAATGTGAGGTGCGACCTGGTGAATTGGCACACTATCTGTATTGTCGGCGGTCATTTCCGATAAGCAGGTTTTTATTTTCGATCTGAAAGCCTGAGAACAGCAACCTCAATCGATCGAGTAACCGGCTATTATCACCGTTAAATAGACACCATAATGAATCGGAGCTGTGGGAAGTTGCTTGAGTCTAAAAGCAACCCCGACTTTTGCCGGAGCTTGCCCGATATTCTTGTCCGACATAATTTGCGTTCGTTTACTCCCCTACTATTATTTTTTTTTTTTTTTAGATAAGGCATCTTATCTACAAAGCACTATCTCTGTATTGACCTTAAAGGAAAAAAGTGAGATACCACCGATCCCACAAGCAAGCTTACGAGAATTTCAAATAGATAAAAAGAGCACTCATTCTAGAACATAGTGCCTCTACTTTGGAGAGCGGATACTAGGCTTCCAAACCAAAAACGTTATGGAAGACATCAGAACTAGGCTGCTTCATGCAGATGGATTTTTGACTAGGTCTTCGGATCTGATACAGCCACTTAGTCTCACAACTACATACACATATCCGGAGGATGTAAATCTGCTGAAGAAAGCCACAGGAAACATACCTGAGGGCTTTTCCAGCTCCTACGTGTACTCCAGGCTTGCTCATCCTTATCAGCATCGCGTGGAAGCCCTGCTGGGAACACTATTCGAAGGGTATGCTGTCGTGTACAACTCGGGGATATCCGCAATCATGGCACTATTGATGGGGTTGCGACCTCAGAAAATCATGCTGAATGGGTACCATGGAACTCATGGGGCAGTTGAGCTCTACTGCAAGAACACAGGAGCGAGAAAACTGGAGTTTGATCTCGAGAAAATTCAGGAGCTGCAGGATGGAGATATTGTTCTTTTAGAGTCTCCCGTGAATCCAACAGGAGAGAGCATGAACATTGAAGAGTGTGCAAAGCTGGTTCATCAGGTGAACGCAAAGCTTGTCGTCAATACCACGTTTGCTCCACCCCCATTACAATATCCGTTCAAGTTTGGGGCAGACATTGTAGTATGTTCGTGTACCAAGTATATCAGTGGACAGTCTGATCTGCTTGCAGGCTGTATTGCATCCCTGGACCAGTTACTTACAAAAAGACTGATAGAGGAACGGGCGTTTTTGGGTACCAACATTTCTCACCTAGACGCCTATCTCTTATCTCGGAGCTTGAAGTTGTACGATCTCAGAATCAAGGCACAAAGTTCTAATGCAAAGAAACTGGTGAGATATCTGGTCGATAGCATGGAGAAATATCCAATCTTGAAGCAGGTTCGCCACTCTTCTTTACAAGATGAAGAGTTTGTCCGGAACCAGTTAGAGGGGGGGTCAGGAGCCGTTTTCTCTATAGAACTTGCCTCTGAAGGGGCAGCTAAGCTCATGCCTTCAAAGCTAGCACTCTTCAAGCATGCTACTTCCTTTGGTGGTATCGAGAGCGCTATCGAATGGAGAGCGTTATCTGACCCATACTGCTCAACAAAGCTGTTGAGATTGAGTATCGGCGTGGAAGAAATTTCAGATCTTATCCAGGATGTAGACCAGGCACTGCATCAACTAATGCTCTTAGATGTTTAGTATACTTAGGAATAGAAATCGTACATTGTTTCCAAATCGAAAGGGAAAAACGTTTGGAAATCAACATTTAGCTCTAGCACATTTTTGACATCCTCTATTATTGAGTGATATGCATCGCCGACAAGGGAGGCTAAGCGATGCGCAGGATGCCAATGGCAATCAACTATCTGCTCGAATAGAAGATATCCGGCTTGCAACAGTTTTCCCAGACGGGAATTGCAGTGAGGATAAGCTTTATCATACTTAGACCTTATGCCCGGTAACTTACATCTGCAGCTGTCATCTATCAGCCTTCTGAAGTATAAGCAGCACAGAAATATGAACGCAAATGCATGAGTTATCCAGAATGAGTCTATGGTATATCTGAACTTATTGATCAGACTTGTATTGGGGTAGAAGCTTGCCCAGTCTACTTCTACATCAAAGACGTCAGCCGTTTGACCCTTTTGGGATACTAAAAAGGCAGAGAACATCTCCGAAGCAGATTTGACACTGGTGACGAGGCACTGAAAAACAGAAACTGGGTCATATGTAGCATTGTCTCGACTCTCATCATTCCCCAATAGCTGACTCAACGGAAGAGAGTTTAATGTCAACTGGTACCATCTAACTGAGGTAAAGGGAATCTGAGTTTTGAAGATGTTATACCTTTCTGATAGTTCTGGTACACAGTTCCAATTCGATTGCCACTCTTGAAGTTCCAGAGTTGTAGTATGTAATCGTGTGAAATCAAAACTACCCCTGGCCTCCTGAGAAGGCCTGCGCTTTCCAAAGATGCTCGCAAGCTCGCATAGTCCTAGGAGGCGACGATCGTCAGGCTGGGCATATTCATCATCAATATGGTCTTTTATTACTGGTAGAAAACTTGCAGGATCAATAGAGACAGGGAGTCTTGATGTCAGCATGAAAAGGTGGTCCAACCCTATCAGATTGAGCAGGACTCGCAGCTTGCGAAAATCGTTAGCGCTCGGTTTCTTGCTTGGGGCAAAGCTTGAAATGACATCGTCTTCCAGTCCAATAAACTTCGCGCAGCGTATTGCTAACCCAATGATGCACCATGCAGAGTGTTTGTTGAATCGTCCAACTTCCATATTAGCTTGTTCAATTGGCATCCAGTTAGCATATACTTGTAATGCCTCGACCGTATCTAAAGATATTTTCTCCTTCTTTCCAAACAGCACCTCTTGAGAAATGCAGTGATCCAACAGTAAAGCAAGATCCCCATATTTCGGATGGGGTACCAACTTCTTGGAATCATCACTGCAGTATCTGGCCCCAACACTGCAGATACAAAGAAACACGAGAGGAGAAAGCTCGCGTAGTGTTGTACAGTCATTGTATATTGCGACTGTCAGCATAGGGGCAAAGTTATGACACGATTCAAAGTAGATGTTAACAAACTCCTGCGCCTCTTGCTCAGAGATAAGCCCTAATGTAATCGGATCCCAAACGTATTCTACAATGGTAGATAAGAATTTTAGGTGGGGCATGAAGTTCCTGGACTGGTTTGCTGGATCAGTCCTAGCAGCTGGTTTATAGATTATCTGTTGTATGGCACTGATAGGTGACTTATCTAAAGTGATCGAATCCATCACAATTGTTCTATTGGGGAAAACTCTTTCTGGGACATCCTGGGTATCAACACTGAGTGGAGGAAGATCAAGAGACGCTGGCTCATGTGAGATATTGATTTTGCTAGAAATTGGTGGATATCTCACTGTTAGTATGTGCTATGGAGTTGAAGTTTGAACGACACTTACTTGACTGGGCACTGAGACTCTGATTCCCAGGCGGAATCCTTGGAAGTTTTCAGTTCAATAGATGAAGTCAGTCTCTGCAGTTCACTTTCCAGCCTTGCAATTCTTCAGATCACAAAAATATGTCAGTATCCACTTTGAGCCCCGTTCACTGTATGGACATACTTATCCAAGGCATGTTGGTATCTTTTCGAATGTCCTAGCATGAGCTCAAAATTGGCTCGAATGCTTGGATTTATTGCCTCTTTTGTTTCTTCATCACCATCTCCAGGGAAAACGCAGATCCTTCCAAAGTGGACGCATCGGTTGCAAGGTTTGATCCCGTTACATTTTTGTTTCCGACTCTTGCAGAAGTTGCATGCCATTTGGACTACGTGGGTTCTCCGAGGTTTTGCTCTTTTGGCTGTCGCTAGCGCCGGCGGTGGCACATCTGTATACGACACTTTCGGGGCCATGATTGTTGTCTTTCGGGTAGCTCAATCAATCCTCGATGCTCAATGTGTCAGTCAAACAAACTATTAATACTAGCGTGTCGATTTTAACTTTATCTCAACTCATTCTGCAAATAAGGCAAAAAAAAGATAACGATTGTTGAGAGATTAGGTTTTTGCTGCTCGCTCGATATCGGGATACATCGGAGCTATTGAATGATTTTGAATCAAATTCTGCGATAGCTGAATTACTTTCGAGATATACGTTGCTGCTATCTAATATCTGTGCGAGAGTATCCAGTAGGCTGCAACGGTCTGTATCGACTAGCAAATTCACAGCAATAGAGAGAGCAAACTGGTATATTTGGACTCCCGATAATTGTCGGAGAGCTCAAGTACACATTTTTCGTAATCTTATCACAAAAATCTGGGTACCTTTTCATCAAAACCAGCCAGCTCAGGTATTTATTTTGCATGACAAAAAAGCGGTTCTTCGTTCCGAGATAAGAGTGCAGGTGTCTGTCGGAGCTATTTGTGTACTACAACGAGTTGATTATGGATATCCAAACGTTGCAAAACTCACTATAAAATCCACCACAATAGTGTGCTACATCTCAGAAGTGGATGCTATCAGTAACAACTATCTCCTAGTAAGAAGGCATGCAAAGATGACTGAAGCAACAGAGAAGGGCATGGTTGTCGATAGCTCTATTCAGACTGTCCCATCAGATTCAGGAGATGAAAGCGCGACCGAAGAATACCAAGAGTATCTTCAGTTAAAAACCTACTATGAAGAAAACAAGAAGGAGTATAAGGGGTTGATGAGAAGAGTGGATCTCAGACTCATACCATATCTCTCCTTTGCTTATCTGTGGTGCTCACTGGACAAGTCTAATGCTGGAAATGCCAAGATCTTTGGTTTTCTAAAAGAAACTGGTATGACCTCGGATCAATACAACATGGCCTTGACAGTGTTCTTTTTTACTTACGGGGCTTGTGAGCCTTTCTCTAATATTCTCCTACGGCGGTTTGGGCCAAGGCTAGTGATTCCAACGATGATGTTTCTCTGGGGGGTTGTTGCCCTTTGCACCGCATGGGTGAGAAACTACGGGGACTATATTGGGATAAGGGTCACTCTTGGAGCACTTGAATCGGTAATGTACTCGGGAGGGTATTTCATACTGAGCTGTTGGTATGTTGACAAAGAATTGCAGGCAAGAATGGCCTGGTTTTATATAGCAATCTGCTATGCTGGAGCTCTTGGAGGGCTGCTTGGATATGGGATCGGCAACCTTGACTACGTGAACGGATGGAGAGCCTGGAGATGGATCTTTTTGATTGAAGGTGTATTGACCTCGGGAGTTGCCCTGTTTGGGTTTTTGCTGATTCCTGCCTTGCCATATGAACGGAAGAAAGTGTTCACGCTTACAGAGCAGGAGGTGAAGTTCTTGGATTACCGGATCCGGTTCCAGAACGGGCCTTACTCGACACGCCACGAGTTCAAGTGGAGGGATATCAGAATCATTCTGAAAGATCCTAAATTGTACTTCCAAGCCATAATGTTCTGGTGGGCTGCGTGTATTCCTGTTTACAGTTTGTCTTACTCGCTTCCTTCGATGATCAAGGATCTTGGATACTCTGCAATCAGAGCTCAAGCATTGACTGTGCCTGTTTATGGAGCAGCAGGTATATATCTTGTTCTTGTATCCCTATGGGCTGACAGGACTGGGAAGAGATACCTGGGGATCTGCTTTTGCTATCTAACCAATATTGTTGGGTTGATTATGCTGTGGGTCTCGTCGTACCACCCTCACGTTTCAGGAGTCTCCTATTTTGCCCTGTTTCTCTGCGCCATGGGTTCCAACGGCCAGGCACCGAACCTCGGCGCCTGGTGTGCTATCAACTCGCCGAACCATTCAACCAGAGCCATTGCCCTTGCTGGATACATGTCAATCGGCTCGTTTGCCGGTGGAGCTATTGCCACCGAGATCTACAAAGACTCACAAGCTCCGACTTACCCTTTGGGAAATGGATTTGCAATAGGTAGCACTTTGCTTGGTGGACTTGTTACTGCTACGTTGATGATGCTGTGGATGAGACGCGAGAACAGAATTCGAGACCAGCTTCCGGAAAGCGAGGTATCCAAATACTCTCCGAAACAAATCATCGAGATGGGAGATAAAGCACCTACTTTCAGATACAAATACTGAGGGCTCGCGGAGACTCAGGGTATCTGGTATCGGCATGTGCTTACTATCGATGTGCTATACTCTTGCTCAATTTCACCTGTGTTGTTTATGTTGTTTAAAACCCCATAAATGGCTTGACTTTCTTTAAAATAACCAGCTAATACCTCCGTGAGAGCTTCCCAGTAAAGATTTTTTTTTTAGCATTGTAATCAATCATAGAAAACTTTCCGTAAAGGCTTTCTTCGCATTCAAGCTCTTGTATATATAGAGCTTCAACATCTCAGCTGCTTTTTAGCCAAACAGTACATAGGTCGAAAGCAGCTTGCACTGTTCTGCAATGGGAAAACAGTATATCTCCACTGCTATCAAAGGAAACGCACATAAGTCAGACATTCTCGATGTTTGTGTAAGCAAAC
This sequence comes from Ogataea wickerhamii, assembly GCA_030559035.1. Lineage (NCBI taxonomy): Eukaryota > Fungi > Ascomycota > Pichiomycetes > Pichiales > Pichiaceae > Ogataea > Ogataea wickerhamii. Next base: position 131,985 of record JAKTQX010000014.1, read on the forward strand.
AATTCACGTTCACATGTTCCAGCGATGGATACCTCAAAATGTGGTCCAACAGGGGCGCAGAGCGCGTTCAAAGTGTCGAGTTGCTTGTCGACAGACTTGGTTTGCACCATGTCGCGGTCTTCGAAGACATAGTGGATGCTGCTCCGGTTCTGCTCGTTGCAACAGTCTCTTTTTCTGGTAGATTTTATTTGTTCAAGTATACAGATTCCGACCTCCTGAAGTTGTCGGACCTTCCTGCTGAGCTCACAACCACTAAGACATCATTTTGGGCTTGTGGATTTCTCCGAGATCTGCAAGGTCAAAAACACATCCTGGCAGTTTCTACAGCAATTGGAACTGCCTGTACGTTTTCCTTTAACATAAGTCAGGATAATTGCGTTATCAAATATTTAGGGTCTACCCCTGCCACAGACAGATCGTTTGCTACCACTTTGGATCTAGATCCTGTTAACAACAGACTTGCGGTTGGACACCAGAACGGTAATGTCTACATTTACGACATAGAGTACCTGAAGCCGCTGTTTGAGTTCCCTTCTTTCGGTCTCAATAAAGCTGGTTCCTCTTCATCTGGCTCGCTCTCAACCACCCGATGCGTAAAGTTCTCTCCTGGAGGCTCTCTCTTGGTGGCCGCGAGAGACTCAGGGGTATATGGCTCAATTTACCTCTATGATGTCAAATATGGCGAGGTCATCGGAAATCTAACAAACGCTACCCATTCATCCAACGTGGGTATTGGTGGCTATGCCCACGACAGCTGGTGTATGTCACTTTCTTTCAATGACGATGGTACACTTCTCGCCAGTGGAGGCCTGGATGATGTGATCCGTATATGGAATACCAAATCTCGTGCCCGAGAAGCGTCGATCGCGGTTAGCAGGTCTGACGTCAGCGATGAGATCCTTGAGTCTTCATCCCAGCTTGACCACGCCAGCTGTTGCTCTCTCAGCTTCATTGACAAAAATTGGATCAAGGAGGAAGGCAATAACGACGGTCTTGTGGTTGTAGGTTTCGACAGAGCCATTAGATGGTTTCGAGAGGCAGGTGGTATCTAGTTGAGATTTACTCACACATTTCCTCATCCTCATTGCTACCAGACTGCCCCAGCCTAGCTAGAACAGGATTTCTTGGGTTGACTGTTTCTTCATCTTCTTCCTCATCTTCTTCTTCGTCGTCGTCGTCGTCTTCTTCCTCCTCCTCCATAACAACTTCCTCTGCCTCTTCTTCCTCGTCGATTTCCTCTAGATCATCATCGCTCACATAGGTTATATTTTCGTTGTACACCGAAGCAAAACTACCAAATGAAGAAATGTTCCTTGGGGTATTTGGCCCATCTTCTATAGCTGTGAATGGAGCAGGCAGAGGACTGGCAAATCGGGTCGTTGAGACGTCGTTTGTATCCTCTAAAAGTTTTAATTTCTTTTGTGGGGATTCGCCAGTTGTCGAATCCTCAGAAATAGTGATAATCTTGCTCTCCTCTCCGAGTCTCTCAAAAAGCTTGAAAATGAGTCCCTTCTTGAGGTTTCGAAAATGCTTCGTTTTTACAAGCTTGCCCCAATTGTGGAATATATACGCCTCAGCGTTAGATCTCAGTATCGAATCATTCAGGTAAATGGACACCTCCCAAATCTTCAACACCGTGCTTAGTTTGAATCCGCTTGTATACACTTTATTGAGAATCAAAGACTTCAGATCAGAAAGCTCGTACAATTCTGAGAGTAGAAGAAGGCCGTTGGTCTCATCCACAGAACAATTATCAATCGAGTTGGTGTAGAAAAATGCAACTAGCTTCTTAACCCAGCTGAGTGGCTCGGGGATGAACATCACATCAGACTGAGATTCTGACATCCCACTCTTGTATAGTTTTTTGAAATATGGCCACCTAGTGAGCAAAATAAGCTTATGAACATATATCGGATCGCTCTTGTTGAAGGTAGTTGCGTCCTCTTGGGGTCGGGTGTTCGAGTTGATTGCTATGATTTTGAAGTCCGAGAACTCTTGGTCCTGATATAAGGCATGAAACTTGCTTAGTATAGTACTAGTCTCTGAGTTTGCTTCCGCCTTAGCAGAAACACCAAGACTTGCAAGCGATATCTTAACAAAGTGAGACATTCTATAGTCATAAGAGGTATCGTTCGTTTCGGGAGTCAACGGATAACCCAGCATGCAGAGATGATCATCAAAAATGAAAAAGTGTCTCCATCGGAAGTTGGCAAAAAATGATACATTGCCGCTCACAAGAGGTACATATTTGAAGACTTTCAGGTCGAATAGTCCAATTGAAGGCTTCACTGTTTCCTGATCCAGAGCCCACTGTGATGTTAGGATGTCCAACACTTTGGACTTGGATATATTTAGGTAAAAATGATTTCCAGATAAGAGCTTTGGAGAATTGCTTAAGCCCATTTCCCCGATGGCATTGTTTTCAATATCAAACATAGAGATCTTCTTGACATGGTTCATTTGCTTGGAAAGTCCACCAAATGACCAGATCTTATTTTCAGAGTCGTAGATGAAGTGATCAAAGCGGCACACAAACTTCCTCTTTGCCCATCTACCAGAGTCGAATTCGAAGCAGTACAGGTCGTCACTGGGCTCTTCTCGGATTGAGTTATTGTAGCCACCACTTATATACACTTTGGCTCTATCATTTGATAAACATATGGCGTGTCTAGAAATCGACCCCGGAATGTTGGTTGTGGAAGGGTGTTGGAAGGGAACTGCCCAGCTATCTTCCACGATGTCATACTTTAATATGGGTGAGTTCTTAAAGAGAGAGTTTTTTGCTGATGGACCCGTCGAGTTATGGTGATAAAGATCATCCATAGGCAATCCCCCATAAATTAGCACCTTGCCCTTTGAGATTGATGTACAAGTATGACCCTCCCTGAATATTCCGCTCTTTCTAGGAGGCATCCACTTATTCTTTTTCAAGTCCAGTAGATAGACGTTGTCATCTATGATATCGTCTTGGTCAAAACCTCCAAAAATCACTAGAATCTGAAGCTCTGCATCAACGCATATTGATGACTGCAATCTGAAGTAGGGACACTCTCCCGTAAGAATGTCGAGTCCTTTCTTAGGGTCATTCGTCTGTTGGTTGAGATGAGGAGAAAATGCCGGAGATAATGTATTTCGACTCATTTTGAGAAGCTCTTTCTTTTCCCTCCTTATGAAACTAAAGGCTATCGTCGTGCTTTGTAACGGTGTACAAAGCCCTGTGTTTCTCTTTTATCTACTGTTGCCTTTGTCTAATCTCTCTTATGCTAAACCTGCTTATATATTTTTTGAAATTATAAAAAGTTGATCTTGTTTGATAAGCCAAGGGCAGATCACGTGACCACTTTCGGTGAACTTCACTATTCAGCTAGGATTTAAGCTATCAAAATCATATTCTACAGTCGGTGAGCTTGCGTAAGATGTCGTCTTTATCTGACATATATAATGTGACGTTATAGACTGAAAAGGGACGTTTTCTTCTTTCCAAAAGGATAAACAATCATAGCACTGAAAAAAAGGCCCACCGAAATTCCAATTGCGATTTGTGTCATAGATATTCCAAAACTGAGAGTACTGGATGATAAGACACCAGAATTCGATGAATAGGTGCCATTCTTCACGCTCGTTAGCTCATCAATCCCAGCTGCAAGTACGTTTCGAGAAGCCACACCTCCAGGGACCTGGCAAAAGATTCCTGCAAGCATAGAGGTAAAGGCGCTATTGCAGTATCCGATTCTCTTGAAAGAAGTTCCTGTTCTAGAATAAAGATTGCTCAAAAGACCAATCATGAAAGACCCTAGTGCAGAGTTGAATTCAGATACCTTGAAATGTAGAGAAGAAAAATATGACACCACGTATCCTCCACAGGAAATCAATGTCATAACCGGGAGCTGGTGTACCTGAGCTTGAGAGGCTAGTGAGAGAGCTATTGAAAAAACAGGAACGAAGAGGAAACTCCACCATGGTGAAATATTAGAAGTGCACGAAGTATTAGTTGTTGCCCCCTTATCGATCCAGCCGTAGATAGCAGAACCTATTGTTAGTCCAAATCCGAGAAATAGGGAGTATATGATTGCGTAAAACATTCTGACGGACCCAGCAACAAGCGACCTGCTCTGGATCTCAAGCGCACCACTCAGAATTATATAGCCAGGAAGAATCATACACAGGCCGCCTTGGACCACAGCACTGAAGCAGAAATACTTCCCGCCACCTATTGTACCTATTGCTCTTCCAATGAAGCTGAGCCATATTGAACTGCTAACTTCAAACATTGAAGAATAAATCGATGATTTGGGTGATATCACAAGCTGTAAGAATCCTAAAAGGCAGCCTAGCACAAAAGTAGGAGGGATGTCTAGCCATGAACCTCCAAAGGACCAGCTGATGACCGAACAGCTCGCAACTCCATAGAGAAATATACACCACCATGTGTTAATGTACGGGCTGCGATTAAGCAGATGTTCTAGCTTTTCCGAAGCCTCTTGGACCCCCATTCTATCATGCACAACGCTTTTGTAAAGATCGAATGCCTCATCGAGCTTTCCCAAGTCGAGGCCCTGGGATAATCGCACTAATTTTATTTCAGAGGTCCTTGTGGATGGGTCACTGAAAGACACAATCATGCATCCTGGTAGGTAAATGAATGAGCTATCAATCTCCAACACCCTGGAAGTGGCTATGAGGCACTCTTCAAGTCTGTGGTTTGGAGCCCCAAAAAGCATAAACGCTTTACAAAGTGTGAGAATGAATGTCTGTCGCTGTAAGATGTCTGCTATGTGGACCGTGATTCTGGCAGCGTTCTTATGTGCTTTTTTCTTCTTGATATGTAACTTTTCTTTAATATTGAGTCTCTCCTTCGATGATTTCTTTGAAAACTGGGGGAGATCAACTCGTTCTCCAGGACCCCATTTATCAGAGGATGCCCTCTGTTTAGGCTTTAGTAGACTGGAAATAGATCCCCCAGGAAAAGACGAACTCAAAGGTGTACTTTCTGCGGATGACTGAGGAGAAAGCAGATTTTCTTGCGAAGAGTGAGACCGATTATGGCGTCTCACTTTCTTCTTGATTTTGTCCGCAAGAGTGGACTCTTCTCCCTGGCTTCTTATCTCCTGATCATCTGCTGCATCAGAGAGTAGCGTGGAGCTATTGTGTAGCGGGTTATAAAGATGCATCAAGCTGCTTGATATACCTGTTCGCACTTTAGACGGAAGAGGTATCTCGTCAGTCAGCATTTCATCATAATTTTGAAGTAACGGAGACATGAGAAACTCTTCCGAGCCTGTAGGAGGATCTGTGCTCCTTGCAGATGACGAGGGTCGCATATCCTGCATCGGGATGTACTGATTGACCAGTTCCCTGGCCTCGTCCATTCCTGTTGTATCTTCAGGATACATTTCCTCATCCTTATAGGGAACACCACCGGTTGCCTTAGAGGCACCAGGAGCCATTCCAAAGCTGTTTTTCAATCCAAACAGCCTTGACACAAACGATTTATGACTAGACTTTACAGAGTCTAGATCCTGGTAGTTCTCATTATGAGTCAGCGTGTGATGATAGTCGTTTGTCCCGCCACGTGAATATGCTGTGCTTTTGGGGCTAGAGCGAACCCCAGTATCAACAATCTGAACATCGTCAAACCTCGGAAATACAGAGGAGTCGGTGGCGCCACCCTTGTTTATCTCCTCATCAGTGCTCACATCTTCACTGGAGGTTCCTGGATCGCCCAGATCCTTCTGCTGCAGGTTGGAAAGTGGCATTTTTCGTCCAGCTGAACTATTGCTGCTGCCCAGAGTGGTGCCGGTGTCTCTATAGAACTCGTGGTCAAAGTCGCCTTCTATGGCGTCCTCTATCTCCTTTTTGCGTTCAGGAAGAGGCAAACTATCTTCTGATCGTATCTTGGGCTGTATCTGCTCCTGGGAAAGCCTGTCATTACTGAAAACAGGCAAAACAGGAGTCAATAGCTCAGAATCTGCCTCGTCTGCCTCAAGTATGGGAATGTTCTCAACAGAATGATGGTTTCTCATGGAAGCTCTGGAGTTAGCAGAACGTAACGGAGACGGTTCTCGTGGTCTGGACATCAGTGGGGATATATCTCGCAAGCTACGAGCCGATATACGTTGTCTAGATCTTGGCATAGGAGATGCATCTCTAGAAGTCGGGGTCAGCGATCTTACCGAGGGTCTTGAACTCGACCTTGGCTCTCTTGAGCGCCCCTTGTCGGGTCGCTCTACTGGCTCGGGCTCCTCTGATCGAAAGGTCTGAACCATTTTGGGGTGATTATTGGTGTAACATCGTCTTTGTATGGCTACCTGAATGCATGTTTAGTGAAGCCGACACAAAAATTCTTTATTTTCTTTGCCAAGGTTTGCCTTATCTGGAATATGATAATAATCCGTGAAAGAAAGAAGACTGTAGAAAGATTGACGCTCCCTACCATACAGTTCGGTAGACACAAACCCTACTTGACCGTTCTACGTTCCCAGGTCCAGATCTTGGAACAAAGATCCAAGCAAGCAAAAGTTGTCCTCAATCTTACGTCAGCACGGCTTGGGAATCAAAAGCGGCGTACAGGTTTTGTAGCGGGGAGTTGTGAAACTGATTCGAGGTTAGGTCTTATCAATGGGATAGTAGTTCGGGTTATAGTGGTAGAGCGTTGGGACAATCCCCGTTATTGCTACCAGAATCAAAGAATTAGATAAAATGGCCTTTACGGTAGATTGTCTGCTAGTATCTCTCCTATTTTAATTTTTGAACATTTGTAATATTCAGGTGAATTTTCTGGGTTGTCGAGCAAGATCTCAACCAAAAAGCTGAGCAGCTACCTCAAAGTCCGAAGACACACAGGTAATGCGGTCCGTAAGGATGGTGAAGAAAGTACTGAATGTAAGTATGATTAGCATAGCAACATAGAGACTAATGTGGCTGATGTGGCTGATGTAGTTTAATGAGGTAATCGAGAATTAAAAAACTGTTCCTACAGGGAAAAAGAATGAAAAATTTTTGTCCTGTGAGGAATTGTCACTGGTATAAAGAAGAAGGACCATTGATTTGACTGATTGACGTCGTATACCAGGAGACAGCCTAGAGATTTCAAACTCTATTATACCACTTTCCAACTAGTACAGAGCTTACACTAGACAGAGCGAAAAAAAGTGGAGGCATACTTTGAAAATGGCGCCTGCAGTGACTGAAGATGAAGCCGAAAAGAACGTGCAGATGTGGAAGGTGAAGAAGCTGATCAAAAACCTTGAGAAGGCACGAGGAAATGGAACGTCTATGATTTCCTTGATCATACCCCCAAGAGGACAGATTCCTATGGTGCAAAAAATGCTGACAGAAGAGTACGGAACAGCGTCTAATATCAAATCGAGAGTTAACAGACTGTCGGTGTTGTCTGCAATTACTTCTACTCAGCAGAAGCTGAAATTGTACAACTCTGTTCCTCCAAATGGACTGGTGGTCTACTGTGGTGAAGTACTAACTGAACAGGGAAAGGAGAAGAAACTCACCATCGGGTTTGAGCCGTTCAAGCCTATCAACACCTCGTTGTATCTATGTGACAATAAATTCCATACAGAGGCCCTTTCGGAGCTGTTAGAGAGTGACGATAGATTTGGATTTATCGTGATGGATGGTAACGGAGCGCTTTTCGGTACTCTTTCCGGAAACACCAGAGAGGTACTTCACAAGTTCACCGTGGATCTGCCAAAGAAGCATGGAAGAGGTGGTCAATCTGCGCTTCGTTTCTCAAGACTGAGAGACGAAAAGAGACACAACTATGTCAGAAAAGTGGCCGAGGTGGCTGTACAGAACTTTATAACCGCGGATAAGGTGAACGTCGCAGGTCTGATTCTGGCTGGATCTGCAGACTTCAAAACAGAACTGAGTAGATCTGATATGTTTGATCCGAGACTTCAAGTGAAGATCTTGAAACTGGTGGATGTTTCCTACGGAGGTGAGAACGGATTCAACCAGGCCATAGAACTCTCGGCAGAGACCTTGTCGAATGTGAAGTTTGTTCAGGAAAAGAAACTAATCACCCAATACTTCGATGAGATTTCCCAGGACACTGGTAAATTCTGTTATGGGATTGAAGACACTTTAAAGGCATTGGATCTGGGAGCTTGTGAGATAGTCATTGTTTTCGAAGGGTTAGAAACTGTGAGGTATACATTGAAAGACTCGGAGGGTAATGAAGTGATTGCTCATGCACTCTCTTCAGATCCTAAAGAGAAGTATCTTTTGGATAAGAACACCGGACAGGAGATGGAGGTTGTGGACGAAATGCCTTTCTTGGAGTGGCTTGCAGAAAATTACAGAAACTACGGAGCCACTCTTGAGTTCGTCAGTGACAGGTCTTCCGAAGGAGCACAGTTCGTCAAGGGATTCGGTGGTATCGGTGCTCTTTTGAGATACAAAGTCAACTTTGAGCAGCTTTTAACAGATTCAGAGGATGAATTCTATAGCGATTAAATATGATTCCATGAATAAATCAACACGCCTAGCTTCTTTTCTGTTTTTTCTCTGAGCTTCCGTTCAACACTTGTAGGGCATCTTGTTGTAAGTTACCTTGAACACCACTGGAAGACTTTTCATACTTTATCAAAAGATCAGCCACGCTAACTAGCCCTCCCGTGATATAGGATCTTCTTCCATGGCTTCTGACAGGTTTAGAGAGCAGCTGGTTTAGTTGGGCTCTTAAAGCTTTTGTGTCGTTCTTAGTTAACTGCTTTCCTTCTGCTCTTTTCCGGTCGCGTTTAATGAAGTCGTCTTCTTCCAGATCACCCAGGTCTTCTATTCCCAAGTCCTCAGCAGCCTTCTCCATCCATGATTTCTCTTTCTTCGACTTTTGTGAGGTGACTTCTGACTGAGCAAGTTTAGAGCTCAGATTGAGTCTCTCCTTCAGTTGATCTAAAATATCCATATCCAGTGGCAGCGTTTTGAGATCATCTGATTCGCCGTTCTTGGTTACAAGCTTTCGAAGCTGTCTTAAAGCCCCCGAAGCTTCAGAAGGGGAACACAGTATCACAGAAACACCCTCCTTTCCCGCCCTTGCGGTTCTTCCCGACCTGTGAATATAAGTATCAGCGGATCTGGGAAGATGATAATGAACAACATGATCGATTCCTGCTATATCAAGTCCCCTGGCAGCCACATCCGATGCAACTAAAACAGACGATTTCTTCTGTTTACGAGCAGACTCGGAATTTGCCTTGAATCTCTCTATAGATCTCAGTCTCTGTTTTTGAACCATCGAAGAATGAATGGAAACAGCAGGTACTCCTAGATTCATCAGCATCGGAGCCAATCTCTTGACAGAGTCAATGGAGTTAGTGAAAACAAGTGTCACTCCTGGGAATACAGATAAGAAGTAGTACAACATAAGATCCCTTTCCATTGGTGCGCATGGTAGAATAGCTTCTGTAACGTTTCCTGCAACCCTTTCGTCCGGATTGACATCCACAAATTGGGGCGTACTTCTGAGCTTTAACCGGTTCTTCAAAATTTTAAGAACGGCACTTTGCTCTGAATCTTCAGCTTTCCTTTTAGAACCTCCTGTTTTGCTCTTATTCTCCAACTTGGCAAATAAATCCATTGAAAAGGTTGCTGAAAAAATGAGAGACTGCCACTTACCCGACTCAAGACCCTGTTTTGGCCTGCAGTTAAGGAGAATATCGATAATCTTGTCCAGCTCCTCGAAATGGCCTTCTTGAAGTAATCGATCAGCCTCATCATACACCACCGAGTTTGTTGATGCCATCTTCACAGCCACTTCAGTGGATTTCTCTAGGAGTTCAAGAAAACGACCTGGAGTAGCTATGATTACTCTAGGGTTGTATCCAAGCAACCGCTCCTGCTTCTGAATAGATAACCCTCCGGTCAGAGAAACCACACTGTTTGGGGAGAGACCAGTGCTCTGGCATAATGCCTTTAAGTGATGCATCACCTGGGTCGCCAGTTCCCTAGTAGGAGCAAACACAATACCACTTGGATGCGTGCTTTTAGGATTAGCTAACGCCTTCTCAATTAGTGGAATACCGTAGGCCAAAGTCTTTCCGGACCCCGTGATGGCTTTACCAATCACATCTTTACCTTGAAGCGCTAAAGGAATAGTACTTTTTTGAATCGTGGTAGGGCTCTCAAACTTGAGTTTCTTCAAAGCTCGCAGAATATCAGAAGATAAAAGAGGAATTTCTTCTGTCCACTGAGGAAGTTCCAGCTCCTCAGAGAGTTCCATGAGTCCTTCATTTTTCACCTTTGAAAAGAGATTACTCGACAAGCCATCAACCTCCTCCTCCTCCTCCTCCTCCTCATCAGTTTTGTTCTCTAAGTGACTTTCAGCCTCCTCCTGTTCTTTCTCCTGTTCTTTCTCGGACTTTACTTTAGACTTCACTTTAGACTTTACTTTGGACTTCACTTCAGACTTCACCTCAGACTTCACTTCAGAATCGCTAATCTTATCAGCAGAGTCATCAAACGTGCTCTCTGTTCGCAGCTTCGAATGCTCCTCACTCTTAACAACAAACTCAGCTCTACCTCCGACAACCTTGACTCCAACTCCATCAATCTCTTCTAGACCATAGAAACCTCCATAATCGTCTAAAGTTTCTGGGATACTAGAAGATTTCCAGTTTAGTTCTTCAGCCGATACCGTTTGCAGGGAGTCTGGCTTATTTAGTTTGCGCTTTTGAATCGACTTCGTTCGGGAACCACCACTGCCCTTTGTGAAGCTTTTCTTAGATCCCACTTTCATTGTGTTAGATGGTGCAGAGTGATTTCTGAATATTCTTCTATGATCACAGGTCTTTTAAGTTAAAGAGTTCAAAATTTTTTTTTTTTTTTTTTTTTTTTCACTGTCTAGATATGAGTGTGATTGAATGCTTCGATGATAAGAATCACTTATTTTGATTTTTTTGGAGTGCTACGAAGATACCTGAAAGACTTCAAACATGCTCATGAAGCAATGAAGACGAAGAAGACAGAGAGAAGCGGAATTCTAAACGGTCGAAGGGGACACGTCCGTGGGCCAATTACACGCACAGCAAATACCAATGCACCCTCCACTATCAAGCCTTTAAAAGCCAGAAGATTGATCCGACGATTTCACACACTACTAAAAAATAGGGCCTTCCTTTTGAAGGAAGCCTCGAACCTCACCGGACTAAAGCTCACGGAGGATAATTATGAGGATCTTTTATCATCAACAAACAAACAGCATTCGAAAAACTACAACAAGACTGATGGTGCTTCACTGAGCACAATTCATAGTGGAGGAAAAAACAAACTGCTGTCCTTAGGTGATATTGTACATACTTTGCAAGAGATCGAGACGGAAATAAAAGCCCTAGGAGGAATAGATACATACCAAACAGCTTCCAGACAGGGACAGAGCACACAAAGAGGTGGTGATTCTTCAAAAAAGCTGGTCGAATGGTTAACAGAGCTGGGTCTCTTGACAACAGGAACGCCGAGAGCGCTAGAAATCGGCTGCTTGAGCTCCAACAATAAGATCACAACCTGCAAAAGATTCCAAGAGGTAGTGAAAATCGACCTCAAATCACTAGAACCGGGAGTTATTATGCAACAGGACTTCATGCAGAGACCCTTGCCACATTCGGAAAGCGAGCTGTTTGATCTTATATCATGCTCTCTGGTGATAAATTTCATTCCCGACTCATCCACAAGAGGGGAGATGTTGAAGCGAATCACCAGGTTCCTAAGGCCTCCAGTAGGGCCAGATCGCCCATTGCTATTTCTGGTGTTGCCTCTACCGTGCGTAACTAATTCTAGATACTTTGATGCAGATAGAATGGAGTATATGACGTCACGTTTGGGGTTTGAATGCCTCAAACAGCACAAGTCTCAAAAGCTGATATACTGGCTTTATTCTTGGCAAGGACCGGACTTTGTTGACGACAGCCTTATGGTTGGTAAGGAGGAGCTGCACAAAGGAACTAAGAGAAATAACTTTTGCATCACTATGAAATAGCATTTTTGTTCGTCATCAAGGCCTGAAAGCTCATATCACTGAAAGCATACCTCCAAGGCTGCGCTCTATTGCCACTTTTCACAACTTCAAATCGTATACTGTTGAAGTAGCAACCCTCATGTTTATACTCTATGCTACTTTCTTGCAAATGCGTCTTCCTTCGGCGATTGCGTCTCTTTTTGGTGACTGCCTGAAATCCATCACCCTCAGACGGTCCCGATCCTGACTTTTTGGCTAATTCCGATATTGTCCAGCAGAACGGATACTTCTGAAAGAAATCTTTGGGTGTGAATTTCAATCCATAGATCGTAACATCGTTTGTGATCATCCAACGAGGCTTTACAGTGCCTACAATCTCCTCTAACAGTTTGACAGGCACATGAGGCATGTAGTATAGGGTGGAATCGCTTTGTAAGTCAGATGCGGTATTTGATTCAATAGCATAACCCAGTCCCTGACCCAAAAACTGTATATCTTCTTCACTAAAGGCAGGATCCCAGATAGATACTCTTTCAATCTTGAGATCAGTCACTAGGAGGTGTACAAGACACAGCTGTACAAGCGCGGGAAATGAATCAGCAGGAGAGCCTAACGCAAGGCATCTCACTGTTGTCCAGTGAACACCAGTCTCGCTAATGCAGCTGTTCAAGTAAGAGAGAAGCTCGGCATATACCTCGGATTCCTTCAACTTCGGTAGTTGACCGAGGAATCCTGCTAAAAGTCTCGAGTTTCCTGCAGTAGCCTTTAGCTTGCCGGAGTCTTGAACCATACTTTCTCGCTCACAAAGCTCAGATACAACGTCTTCCAGAATGTCTGTCATCACTTCATCTCCTGCCCATTGGCCTCTTTGTTTCTAACATACTGCGCCAATCGATGCTTAATCGAATCATCTTAACTAGTAGTGTTCTATTTAACCTTACCAAAAAACTCACCAAGATGCACCCGAGAAAAAAGATTTCACGTAATCGCTTACATAGCCAAGAAGAAGAAGATAACCATAACCCATAAAGTATTCAATAAACCCATATTATAAAAACAAGTTTGCTCATATGACAGCAAATCCACTCGCGTAGCTGACACTACTATCCCGGGAAGAAGTCACCTGAGAGCTTTGTGCGTATCCGATCCACTGGAGCTTTCCCTCCGAGCCGAAATGGTTGCTCTCTTCCATAATGGATAATAAAACGCTAAGAGGTTTAGCTCCACAGATAGTGTTCTCGGTGACAGAAAGGTACTCTTTAAAAGATTCGTATGAGCCTGTGGAAGCTATAACCATCGCAGCTTTGTCAAGGGCCTCTATACTTTTGTATATAGGCAAGGACGCACCCGTGGAAATGGTACTTGACGTGTATCTCAGATCCTTTATGTTTCTATAGTCCCCGTCCGGAGTGAAGGAAGTGTAGCCGAATCGTGATCCCCAGTGGCAGAAGTCTGTTGATATAACAAACGCATTTTCTTTGTTTTCGAAATACGGTCTCAGATAGCCCGCCACCTTTTTCTCAAACTGTTCATCGGAGGCGCTTATCATGAGAGGAATGATTTTAGGAACTCCATGAGATAGATTTTGGGTCACCTTGTGTAGAAAAGGCATGTGCATTTCAAAGCTGTGCTCGTCTTCATCCATCGTGCGAGACATAAGCTTGAACAGTGTTGGATCTTTGCTGACCAGTTCGCTGATAGTCTGGCGGTCTACCTCAATATCTCCAAGAGGTGTTTCGTATTTATCAAAACTTGTGGTCATGACTGAGCCTTTGAAATAAACGTGATGGGAGGGCCCCATGATAAAGACTCTCTTTATATTTGATCCGTCAAATGCCTTGTAAGTTTCAGCTAACGTAGCACCTGCGTACGAATATCCTGCATGTGGCCCGACAAGCACCCTTGCACCTTTCACTGTCTCTGGAGCTGCTTGCAGGAAAGAGTCCAACTGCTTATCAAGAAGCGAGGAAGACCCTGAATACCACGAGCCTGCATGAGTTGCGGCTCTTGTTCCTTTGGCTACAGAAGCCATGATTTTGCCGTTTGAGCACTTTGCTGTCTGATGAAGAGTGGTTCTACACCGGCAAGCACGGCTTCATATTTCAACTAAGTGGATTGCGTTTAAGAGTTCATTTAGATAAACTAATTCACTTGGAAAACGTTTCGGGTAAGATGGATTATGGAGAAAAAAAAAGCTTTTTCAAAATAATTTTTGACAGGATCTATCTCTTGTTTGTGCTACAGCTTCATAGAGCCACGCTTCTCAGCTGACATATCCAGAGGGTTGTATCATATGAATGAAGAGTTGTGGTGCCGGTAAATAGAGAAATGTCGCAATATGATATTGAAGTAGGAGACATTGTAAAGGGAGTGGTGAGGAACCTGAAGAACTTTGGAGCTTTCATCTCATTGAGTCTTTCTGAGAAAAGTGAAAACCACAGAAAAAGAGATGGGCTATGTCATATATCGGAAATATCTACCACAGCAAGACTGGAGCATCCGAGCGAGGTTTTGAGGCTCGACCAGGAAGTATATGTGCGAGTGATAAATATACAGGATGATGGAAAAATCTCATTGTCCATGAAGAATATCAACCAGTTAACAGGCCAGCACGAAGAGCCTAAAGAAGTGCACGAGGCTTCACGCGGAACAAAAAGAAGACAGGCTCCTGACTTGTGGGAAATGAACCAGATGAGCCGTGCCTACGGAGTCAAGCGCAGTGTTTTTCAGTCTAATGGAGATGAGGAAGACCCGTACGCAGAGGTTGATAACGATGTAGTTGGATCCGATGACGACGAAAGCATAGAAATAGAGATAACCAGCAATATTCCACCCTTTTTGGAGGGTAAAGACCTTAGCGCCAAAAAGGACACAATGGCACTGAAAGTATCCAAAAACCCTGAAGGTTCTTTGAGCCGAGTTGCTCAGAGCGGGTCCAAATTTATGAGCGAGGCAAAAAGGCAGAAACTGGAGAAACGAATCGAGGCTGAGAGGTTTAGAAGAAAGGAGGAAGGGAGTGGAAACACAGATGATCCTTTCTTGAGGGAGATGATACCTCGCGTGCAGAGAGAGCCTGGTAGGTTTACTGCAAACAGTGCTTCCGCCTTTGAGGAGTGGCGAAATCAGTCAAAAGTTCAGTCTTATGGTATTAGATCAAAATTAAGCATTCGAGAGCAAAGAGAGATGTTACCTGTTTACCGGAAACGAGACGAGCTGTTGCGATTGATTGATCAAAATGACTTTCTTGTCGTGGTGGGTGAGACAGGATCAGGCAAAACCACACAGATGACACAGTATCTCGCAGAGGTGGGATACGGAGAAAAAGGAATGATCGCATGTACACAGCCGCGTCGAGTAGCTGCAACAAGTGTTTCTAAGAGAGTGGCCGAGGAAGTTGGTTGCAAGGTCGGTGAAGAAGTTGGTTACACCATTAGATTTGAGGATTGCACCAGTGATAGAACAATAATTAAGTATATGACTGATGGAATGCTTCAGCGAGAAGCATTGATGGATCCATATCTTATGAGATACTCTGCTGTCATGCTGGACGAGGCGCATGAAAGAACAATTGCTACAGACGTTTTGTTTGCCTTACTGCGAGAAGCCGTGATGAAGAGACAAGGAGGACTGAAACTGATTGTTACTTCCGCTACATTAGACTCTGCAAAATTTTCGAAATACTTCAATGATTGTACAGTCTTCCACATCGAGGGAAAAACCTTTCCAGTGAAGGTATTTTACACGAAGGAGCCAGAGCTCGATTACATTGAGTCCTCGATTGAGACAATCCTTGATATACACATAAACAACCCACCGGGGGATGTTCTGGTTTTCCTCACCGGTAAAGAGGAGATTGACACTTGTTGTGAAACTTTGGTGGAAAAAATGAGTGTGCTCTATCAGTCAGATCGAAATCTCTCAGAGCTGATCATTTTACCAATATATTCCGCTATGCCGTCGGAGATGCAGAGTCGGATTTTTGAACCCACACCCGAAGGTAAAAGGAAAGTGGTTCTCGCTACCAACATTGCAGAGACGTCTATCACTATTGATGGTATTTATTATGTGATTGATCCTGGATTTGTGAAAGTTAACGCATATGATCCAAAACTTGGCATGGACTCTTTGATTGTACAACCAATATCGAGAGCACAAGCTGACCAGCGCTCGGGTAGAGCTGGAAGAACAGGTCCTGGAATGTGTTATCGGCTATACACCAAGAGTGCTTATTTGAATGAGATGTCTGCAAACACGGTACCAGAGATTCAGAGACAAAATTTGTCTTACACTATATTGATGCTGAAGGCTATGGGAATTGAGGATGTTCTAAGCTTTAATTTCATGGATAAACCGAAAGAAGAATCAGTTTTGAATGCTCTTGAAGAGCTCTATATTTTAGAAGCACTAGATGCCGATGGGATGCTTACTGAAGTGGGAAAATATATGACATATTTTCCTATGGAGCCTCTACTAGCCAAAGCTTTGATCAAATCGATTGAGTATCGTTGCTCATACGAGGCTATTATTATCACTGCGATGTTATCAGTCCCAGATGTATTCTACCGACCCAGGGAAAAGAAGGACCAGGCTGATAAAATGAAGATGAAGTTTCATGATTACAACGGAGACCATCTGACACTTTTGAATGTCTACAACAAATGGGAGGATTCGAATTATTCTAAATCATGGTGCCAGGACCACTTTATTCATGAAAAGTCTATGAGGCGGGCAAGGGACGTGAGACGTCAGTTGGTGAAAATCATGCAAAACCTGGATAGGAAAGAGAGAAGATCAAGTTCATCAATTATCAGTTGCAACGGCAATATGGACCAAGTCCGACTTGCGTTTGTGTCAGGTTTTTTCAAGAACTCGGCTAAGCGATCGTCCAACCATGGACATGACAATGAGGAAGGGTCCTATAGAACCCTGGTAGAAAGCACACCAGTCCATATGCATCCATCATCATCTTTGTTCAAAAAGAGCGGAGTCGAATATGTGATTTATCATACTCTGATTTTGACTAACAAGGAGTACATGCACTGCATCACCAAAATAGATCCGAAATGGCTGATCCAATGCGCTCCCAAGTACTTCCAAAGTGCAGACCCTAGCCAATTGAGTTCACGCAAGAAGAAAGAGAAGATCCAGCCACTGTTCAATCGAAATGATCCAAAGGAGAAATGGAGATTAAGCAAAGGCAGAAGATGACGTCCTACTGCTGGACTGCACGGGACTCCAACTGTTCTATTATCTTACTCTTGGAAGAGCTGAATTCCAGATGCAGACTCTTTCCAAAAAAGTTTTCCGACTGTAGACTTGCCAGTGCTAGCTGGGATTCTGCTACTGAACTCAGGACGACCCAGGCCTGTCCCCGCATCTTTGATTTGTTTGTGCAGTTGATTTTGATCACGTCTCCGTAAGTGGAAAAAAGTACATATAGGTGCTGTCGGATTGCGGAAGCTGGAAGCTTGTCGTTGATGTTTTTCACATATATGGTATAGTTTGGGCTATGTTTTGGTCTACCGGAAGGCTTTCTTTTCTTTGGAGGCGCAGCATCGGTTACCTCTCCAGCCACATCTTCTGGGGCAGCAGTAGCCACATCAGACTCCAGATGTCGTTTTGGCGGCATCTAATGATAGGATATCACGTATCGTGCTCTATATCCAGCACTTACTTACTCACTAGCACATTTGAAAGAAAGGCTTTTTTTTTTCCTTTAAGCACAAATATTTCGGCGTGTACTCACCAAACAGGTTCCACAATACAGCATGCTTCCAGATATATATACATACATACATAGCTTGCTACTCGTCATCATCAGGTACTCCGATGTCCTCGTTCCAATCGCCAGGATGCTCCTTGATAAACTTAGCCATGAGAGTCTTGCAATCCTGGTTCTGCAGATTGATCACCTCTATACCATGTTTGACGAGCCATTCCTCTTCTCCCTTAAAGTTGTCATTTTCTCCAATGATGACTCTGGGAATCTTGAATAGCACGGCAGACCCACTGCACATCGAGCAGGGAGAGAGGGTGGTGTACAGCTGTAGAAGGGTGTGTAGTTAGTATCAGTTTGGTTTGGATGTAGTGTTGCTGGCCACTTACTGTGCATTTAGCGTACACTTCCGCCTTGAGTCTTCCGCAGTTTTCGAGGCACGAGATTTCTCCATGCAACGTTGCTGAATGCTTTTGTACCCTTTGGTTATGGCCCTGTCCCAGCACAGTACCATCTTCGTGTACCAGACACGAGCCTGTTCTCAGTTAGTATAGGGCTCACTTAGCGGCCTATATGCTCTTCCTACTCACCAATGGGAATCCCACCCTGTTCGTAGCCTTTAAACGTTGTCCGGCTGTTAGTATTGATGGTTACGAGAATTGAGTTCTTTACATCACCGGGACGCACTCTTTTTGGCCTCTTCAAAAGCGATTTGAAGTCCTTTATTGTCGTCAAAACCCATAGCTGAAATTAAACGGAGGCAGACTCTTGAAATATACTGTAACCCGTGCCAATGGAGTTGTTCAGGGTCCTAGATAAGAAGAATGCCAGCCGTTTTTTTTTTCTCGTCCAAAGTATCGCTGACCACTGAAACGTCGATCGGCGCGTCGGAGGTTTATGCCAAAAAAAAAGCCCTGGAAAAAATTCGTCGATCGACTCGTAAACAGCTATGGCTAATTATCACCGATAAAAACCAAATTATGGCTCTTTTTTTTTCTGAAAGCATCTGACAGAAAAAAAAACTAGATCATCAAGGCCGAAAACTACGGACTAACAACATATGAAAGAGCCGCCATATAGTGTCATTCTATACCAAGCATTTCACCCACTGTGATATATATACCACTCAGATATAGAAAGAGGAAAATCTCGGACCCCATGGAGGATCTATCATCAGCATAGCCAAAGACAATAATTCGGAGATAAACAGTGAGGGTTTATGAGGAAGGAAACGCGTCAAGCAGCGTTGCTGCTGCAGACAATGGTTCTGGTACTCCTGGTAGGTGCCGTAGAAGGAGTCGGATTTGGAAGCAAAGATACGCTACTTTTCTCGTGTATTCTCTCCAGCACACATCTTAGATATGATTTCGAAACTCCATCTTCTCAGAGCGCCTTCTGGTACCCCCTTTGCCATCATGAGCCTGTACTGGGCACCATGCTCATTTGCATTAACGAGCAGAACGAATACCCTGGATCGTCCTCACAGAGGTCTGCTTATAGAAAGCTGACCCAGGCCTGCAGCGAATATGCTGGAGTCTCGCTTAGTAGCGACGACCTAGATCACAAATTTGAAAATGCTACCCGTTTCGCTATTCCTGACGATGACAAGCTACGTGATCCCAACGTGATTCTGTACAATCCTGTGCGACTGAACAGGACACTTGTCTCGTCGTACTTTGCATCCTGCGCAGTATTCTTTGCCAACCTGGCCTCTACTTCAACTTATGGGACCATAACTTGTGTCTACTGGATAATAGCTCTTGGAGCTATAGGCACTCTCAATTACATCAAGAGCACATCACTCAATAAATTTCTCAAGGGTACGGTGATCAACAAGTTTCGTGCGCGCGTGACTGTACCTGCACTTCCAGGAGGACGCCATTTTCAACCTTGGAATATGCTAGGGCCAGACTCATCTTGGAAGATATTCAACTGTCTGCTACCAACGACCCTTGAGTCGATAATCTTAATAATCTACTGTTTGCTGATTGTCGGGTTCACATTTTTAGACTATCATATCCAGAACAGCAACGCCCTTCTTGGGTCACCAAAGTCCCAGGTCAGCAGATACTTTGCTGACAGAACAGGTATCCTGGCCTTTGCACAGCTGCCTATGCTGTTTTTGTTTGGAGGTCGCAATAATATCATGATCAATATGACAGGCATGCCTTTCAACTCATTTATCATCTTCCACAAGTGGATATCACGAATGATGGCGCTATTGGCTTACTTACATGCTGTTGCTTTCCGCTACAACATGGAAATGAACGGTAGTTACGAAGAGGAGTCACACAGACTCTTTTTCCGGTTTGGGGTCTATGCAGCCAGGGCATCCCTGTTCTTGGTGATATTTTCGATCTTCTACATTAGAAAGAAATGGTACGAGCTATTTCTTGTACTCCACATTATCATTGCTCTATTCTTCATTGTGGCTGCTTACATTCACTGTGTGGACTTTGGGTATTTGAACTGGATCTACGCGAGTGTTGGTGTCTGGGCTCTTGATAGAGTATTACGGCTGGTTCGAATGTACAAATATGGAATCTCTGAGGCGTCCTTCAAGCTGATTAACAATGTTGTCGTCATAACGGCACCCAAACCAAACGGGTGGAAAGCGTTCCCCGGGTGTTTTGTGTATTTATATGTTGTTTGTCCACAGGTGAGCTGGAAACTGTGGCAGAGCCATCCTTTCACGATTTATTGTGATGGCGAGAACATCAAGATCTATGTTAAGCCCAAGACGGGGCTGACAAAGGCGTTACATGAGTATCTGTTGCGTTGCCCTGAAGGTGAGGCAACGATGAATGTCTGCCTGGAAGGCCCGTATGGTCATCCGGTTCGCCTCGATCAGTACGACAGCGTTCTGCTTATAGGAGGAGGAAACGGCATTCCTGGTCCATATTACCACTGCATGCAGCAGTTGGATCAGCTGCATCCAGGATGCGGAAGGAAGGTGGAGTTTATCTGGGTGACGCCCTATTTATCGTCTCTCAACTGGTTTGAGACAGAACTGCTTACTCTACAAGCGAAGGACCGGGATCTGAACATTATCAAGAGTATATACCTCACCAGAGAGAATGAAGATGCAGTTGGAGGATGCTCTTCTGCGGAGACAGGAGACTCTGTTACGGCGGCATTTACAGCAAAGGAGGAACAGCTTTCTAGAGCGAAGGGACGTCTAATCCAGGACCGGTTACTGACGTTTCAGGTCTTCAAGTTGAGACCCCATATTGGTAAGGTTCTGAAGCGGGAGTTCGAGGAGATCTGCGGGTCTCGAGCTTCGCACAACGTTGCTGTTGTGACGTGCGGTTCCGAGAAGATGGTTGATGTTTTGCGGAGTGAGGTGAGCGAGCTGCTTCTTGATTCCGATGGATCTCTTGGAGGCATTGGAGACTTCCGCATCGACTTGTATGAGGAGTTACAGGTTTGGTAGGGTATGTGGAATTGTGTAACGGCCGCCTAGACGTGCATATATAATAAGCCTGTACTACCAACGACTTCAAGCTTAGATAACGTAGCGACGGAATAGCAGTTTTGGAGTCGATCTCCCGTTTGTCGGGGTCGCTGGAACTGGTGAGTACACAGCCATGATTCTGGAGGGCGGGTTTGTTATTAATTTTTTTCTTTTCTCGCTAGTGAGTGAGTGATGAGCGAAGCGAGCGGGCGGGCGAGCTAGAAAAAGTAAGAGGAACAAGAAAAGTGAAAATGGAGGTGAAATAAATGTGAGCAGAAAAGGAGCCGAACGAAGCAACAAGGAGCTCATATCATTGCAGCGGTTTGCGGCAGCAGGCGGCAAAAGTACGCGGAAACTGTGAGGGCCTTGTGCGAGTTCTGAACCGGGAACCGGAGAACCAAAACGAGCAGAGAAGAGGTGGAAAGAAAGGAGGTTGGAGACAGCACGAGATGGCGACGCAGGCTGCTGCCAAGAGGCTCTGGAAAGAGTACAAAGACATCTCGAACCCGCGAACAGGGCTGAAGCAGGTGCACGTGGAAGTGGACGACGACAACGTGTTTGTGTGGAAGGTGGCGCTGATCGTGGTGGGCAAGGACACAGACTACAACGGGGCGTATCTGAAGGGGCAGCTGAAGTTCCCGTCGAACTACCCGTTCTCGCCTCCTGGGTTCAAGTTCACGCCGCCGATCTACCACCCGAACGTGTACAACGACGGCCGGCTGTGCATCTCGATTCTGCACGAGTCGGGCAACGACCAGAATGACGAGCCCGACAACGAGACGTGGTCGCCCGCGCAGTCGGCAGAGTCGGTGCTGTTGTCGGTGATATCGCTTCTGGAGGACCCCAACATCTCGAGTCCGGCCAACGTGGACGCAGCGATCTCGTTCAAGAAGCACCGCGAGGAGTATAGAAAGCGCATCATGGTTGAGGTGAACCGATCTCGGGCCAACATGCCTGAGGACTTTGTGATGCCGAGCGAGGAGGACTTTGCCAACGAGCCCAAGGAGGACGAGAAGCAGGAGGACGACGAGTGGTGGGAGGACAACTACTACGACGAGTACGACGAGCTCGAGGACGAGGACGACGAGTGAGCCCGCCATCTCTACTATACCGAAATAAAGTACTATTATCATGATGAAAGTATATAGCCCGCCTTTCCCAGCTAGAGCCGGCTCCGCAGAGCCACGCTCAGCCGCTCCAGCCGCGTGATGGCCAGACCCTTGGGATACGCAGTATCGCAGCACAGCAGCAACACGTACTCCTCGTTCACGTTGTAAACGTACAGAAAGTACTCTCCCAGTCGCAGCACCAGCCACTCGTGTGCCTCGTCCCCGGGAGCACGCTGTTTCCACGCCCTTATGGAGATCAGGGACAGCATCCCCAGATTGTCCGACGGGTTGATGTTGCTGTCTATGTAGTCTTCCTCACCAGCCACATGTGGCTTTCTGCTTCTGCCTGTCTGCTTGCAGCTGAGCAACGGTTGGCCTGTGGATTTTGCTACGAGCGAGACCGACTCCGGAGCCAGCTCAGACACCTCCGGAATCGGCCTGAGAACCTGGCCCAGAAGGGCAGACAGATTGCGTGTGTGCAGCATCAACAAGGTCCGCGCAGTTTCCGGGAGATGATGGCCAAAGAAAGAGAGGTGCGACACAGGAACCCAAAGTAGTAGCTTTTCTTTATCTCTAACACATAAATTACGCTCTACTACAAGTGTGCACTACATAAAAAAACCTGCTGTGAAAATAACTGTGCAGCGCACATATGTTTGCTGACGTCAGCCGATTTCGTACTCCTCGGCTGTCCCTAGTACAGATCTATATACAAGCCGCTGCTACACCTCCCTCACACGTTCAGCTTCAGCTGCGACACACGCACAACCGTGATGTCCGGCTTCACCATCACGTGCCGCGTGTGTCTGTTTCTTCTCTTCGTGATCTCCTTCACGTGCATCGGCTTCTTGGTCTTTTCCAGCACTACACCCTCGATCGAGAACAGCTTGGGATCGATCGACCCCTCGCTGTGGAACGTGTAGTTTCTGGACCCAATCGTGGTCACGTCGTTGAAGTGTAGAATATCGCCCACCTCAGCCTGTTTCAGCCGGAAAGGCAGCACCACCTCGTCTCCTTCCGTCACCAAATAAGGGCGATTATGCACGCGGATGGAAGCGTACAGACCCTGTTCATACTTGAGCGCGGTGAGATCTGGAACTTGCTGTGTCTGCAGAGCGAGACTGCTCGCGGAGAAAGAGCGTCGGGCATACGAGCCGACGCCCTGGAACTTGCACGCTGCCGGCCCATTCAGAGCCATTCTGGCCACACACCGGGGAATCATGTTGTACCGTGGAAGTAGCAGCAGCTGCAGATGACAACCCCTCTCAATCTTGGCACAGCAACAACACTGTCACTATACAGCTTCTCTGTGTCGAGCAACTTTTCGTTTTCGACGCTGCAAGATTTTTTTTTGTTTTTCTCTTCTTCACCTCACCTCCCTCGCCTCGAATATGCTGGTGCACGGGTGCTCGTAAGCTCGTAAGAGCACCCACGTCGAGAATGTGCAACAGTACTCACTCGCTCTTCTTACCTCTGGTCTTCAGAAACCGCCGTCTCTGCTTCAGCATATAGGAATACAGCGTGTAGGATCCAGGAATGTATGCCAGCAGACATACCACCAGGAAGTACTTGTACCACGCCCCCACCACAATGTGGGCCTCATCCAGCGACTTGTAAATCATAATGCACTCGCTTGAGATTCCTAGAGGATACAGAACAATGAACGAGTTGTAGCGCACCCATTTCAGCACAGGAGGAGGACTGCCTTCACTTAGGATGTTTGCCGCGTAGTAGTAGTATCTGACGGTCTCTGTGATGGACCAGGCAATCAGAACAGTGATATATGACCAGTGAGACGTGGCTGGGGAGTCCGGAAGAATAGTGAAAATTCCCAGCACCAGCAGCAGCCGCGACGCAACCTGCATCACAGTTGTAAACACAGGAGAACGCACGTTCCCTACAATGGAGTTGTACACCTCCACTAGGGCAAAGTATTGGATTCCTGTCCAGATGGTCGTCACCTCAAACACTTCGTGGCCCCTGTATAAAGCGGCAGCCAAAAGCGTGTTCACCAACAAAAAAGACCATAGTGCTCCAGATATGATGTTGTAGTTGACGATCCAGTTGGGTGTGGTAGTGGCAGGCTTGTTGTCAGTGCTCATCCTAATTGCCTAATCAACTATCTTTCCAGTATGTGCCCTTCGATATCTAGAGAAGGAAGAAAGACATCACAGAAAAAAAAACGCTAGCCTTCCTTCTCTCCTAATAGACTGCTCCGGTTTATAAAAAATTATCACACTATAGCAATAGTAAAGTAAGTAAGTTATTAGTAAGGGTGTAAAACATACTGGAGCCTGTATCTGGGGCTCTAGCTCATGTAGCATTATCATCATTGTCAGACCGAGAATCACCATGGTCAGAGTCTGAGTCCGAATCTGAGACAGGAAGCTCGCTCACCCCATGGCTCCCCACTGTGTAGTTCAAAGTCCCGTCCGCCTGGTACAGTGGATGGTTATCTTTAACATACGACTGCCCGTCATCGTTAGGGTCCTCATAGTCATCTTCATACCCCTGTGCATCTCCACTGTTGTCTCCGTCGTCTTCGAGTTCCTCCGTAGAAACCTCATTATCGAGCGAAGACCCCATCTCATGGTATGGATGTCCTCCCACTGAAGATTTTACAACACTTTTATCGTAAAATGATTCCTCGAGTGCATGAGGCTGCTGAGAGTCCTCGTCTTCCGATTCCTCATCCGACGACCCAAACTTGTCAGGAAGATCCCCCGTCATCTGCTGTGTAATGTATCTCGAAAACTGCCCGGAATCTAAACCCCTGTCTTCCACATCCCGATTCGCATTTTCGAGTTCACTATCGTATTCACTATGATATAGCGACAAGTCATGATCCTCTTCCGGATCCAGCTGCAATTGATTTTGTTCACGACGGTGAGTAAACCCTTCCTCATCATCTACATCCTCGTCATTGCCCAAAACAGCATTATATTTGTTCCTCGTCTCCACAAGTGTCTCATTAATATAATGTGCCCATTTAGGCAGCATAATGGCTTCCTCAATAGCCGCTGACTTGGTACCATTCAACTGAAGCGAGGTGAATTTCACAACCTCCTCCGCTATCAATGTCAAGTGTCCCATATACCCTAGTCTCAAGTCTGTCTGCTCTTCGTAATCTAGGCATCTGTTATGACCATCAATTATTAGCTTAGTTATCTGACCCCGTTCGAACAGATCAATAGCCAGGTATCTATTATATCCAATCTCCATAGATGCGTTCAATATTTGCTGAACAATATCGAACACAACATTATGCAAAAAGTTGTTCCAAGGAAATTTGAAAAACATATTCAGTATCGTTATTATCACGTTATTGTCATAAAGAGCAATTTTCAGTTGATCTCCAATAACAGCATTTTCTCGCAGAATCGACTCAGGCTCGTCGTACTCCAACACAGTCTGATCCATCTCCTTCGAACTATCGCCCTCATTTCGAAGATCTTCGTTCAATGTCACCTCTGCGTCATCAAATTCCCGATCGTGCAAAATACGATCTTCTTGCTGTTCACGTGAATTGTTATTATTATTATTATCGTCGTCATCATTTTCCCCAACCATATTAGTGGAATCTTGCTCAGAGACTACCTCACGTCCAGTGTTCAACTTTAGTCTCTCCACATCTCGGGAAATATTCATCTCGTCAAGAGAATCAGTGGAAGCAATTTCAGCACTTTCCAAAATCTCCTTTTGCTGTCTCATTAGCTTCTCCCGAACACTGTCTCTTTCACTAACAATCTCTTCTCCCTTCTCATGATTCAATAGAGCCATATTAGAACAATGAATCAATTCAGCCACTAATTCACAAATTTTGAATCTTTCAAAACCTAAAGGTTCAATTTGCCCAAACGGAGTCTCTAACACTTTGTCAACCTTTCTCTCTAGCATCTCTGTAAACTCCGGCATCGCCTCGGCAAACACTTTAACAAGAATGCCTAAATAAATAGGGTCCCTGGGTGTAGGAGGATGCGATTCCACTGTTATATACACCACCGGGACAGAATCATAATCAGAATTATTTTTTCTAATGATTTCAATTACTATTCCAACCCCATTGGACAACCCTGTACCTCCATAGAGCATCATCTTCACAAGTTCTCTAACCATTGGCTCGCCAACAAGTTGTCGGCTTAATTCATTTGGGCCAATTGTAGTGTTTTCGGCATTATTAGCCGAAATAGTGATGAATGCTTTCAAGAAATCGCCTGCCGCACTTTGAACAGACGAAGGAACGTCTGGTCCCAAATATGCTATCAACGCAGGAATGAGACCTTGTTCCTTAATGACGTCAACAACTCCAGTACTTGCGTCTGGTTTATCAGTGGAAATCACTTTGAGAAGGAAATCCATCAAAGGGGGAGTGTCGATATGTCTCATGAATCTTTCAATCAAGCATGGCTCCTGAAGAATGAATTGTATCATTTCATCCATTTTCATGTCCAGCAAATGCTCGTTGATTTTCATGAAATATGTTGCAAGAAAAATGGGCAAAGGAGCGGGCTTATCCAATATACTCCACAATTTTTGAATCAGCTGAGTATTCTCCATAAAAGCATCTGTTAGGGACCAAACATCGACAGATAATATTTCTGCAGCCACCTGAGCTCTTCGCGAATGCTCTTCCGCAGGTGTTTCCTCGATTTCCTCCTGATCCTCATCATCTTCTATGAATTCGTCCTCATCCATACTGATGTCATCGCCAAAAGAGGTCGTATAGTTTTCATCATCATCATTATCACCTTCTTCGGCATCATCATGCTCTTGATCATACCTGTCCTCTATCTTTGAGTTTCTCAAGTCATCACTGTTTGATTTGCCAAGCTGCGATACGAGTTCAGCATCTGAGTCTACAACAGCAGAAGGAAGACTTGAAGTGAGTTTATCGGTGCTCTCATTATGGTCAGACTTCAACTCATGGAATGATTCTTCGTCCTTCAAAGAGAGTCGATCACTGTCAAAAGTGTTTTCGTCATCCTTTTCCCTTTGTTCATGTTGATTTCTTTGAAACTCATCGTCATCAACAACGTAGTCCACTAGGGACCTCAAAACTTCTGGCTCTCTGAGATACTCAACAAGCTTTGCATTTGCAGCAAGAAGCTCCGGTATAGTGTCCTGCTCATCAAGTAGCTCCTCTAGGGTGAAATCAGGTCTATCAAGTATTTTGGTAACACGAGAAGCATAGCTAGTAGTGAACTTCCAAAATCCCGACATGATGATCTGTTATGAACATAGGCAGTTCTGTTCCCTTTTTGATGCTGCTATTTTTATGGATTTCAAGAGGCCGATCAAGTCCGGTTTTATAACGATGAACACCAAGAGACTTTGATCTATGCTTTATGTACATATGATCAGATGCAAAAAATGATATGCTTTTAGCTAAAATGAAGCAGGATCGTAATCAAGTAGTTTTTGGCCTCTTGTTCCACGAATGAATTCAATACCCTGAATGAAAGTTATAGCCAAGTAATGAAACGAAAAATGGGAAATATTTGTGTCTAACAAGGCAAATATGAAGGATAACAGTCAAATTCTAAAAGCAAACTGCTAGCACTCTTCTGCAATCTTATTTCCTGGCTGATAGTATTCAAACAACTAGTGTTAAGCAAATATAAATCTCCCAACCACCAGAAACTTGAGCAACTTGGGCACAGCCGTTTCTTTTACGTTGTAAGTCTTCAATACTTCAAATATGTCCACCAGACACCCTCCGAGGCACTATTTTGTCCTCCTCGTGTCAAAAACACGTTTCCAACGCTATGTGCTTGTTATATATATTAGTAAACCCCTCTTTGTAGCCTCTTCGAGATGTACTCACTAACAAAATCCCCTTGTTTTTTTTTCCGCCCAGAACCTTTCGTTGTCTTTTCGTTGGACAATCAGAAGAGCGGGTAACCCACAACAAATGTTATTGTCGCGACTATACTGACGACGATAAGCATAAAGAAGGGGTCAACCATCAGAACGCTATATACGTCATTGGGGTATCAGGAGGAATATTACAAGATAATATCATACTAGTTATATTGATCAGGCAAAAGACTATGTACCATGGAATTGACCTAGCCAATCGATATATCTGTCAACTAGTCCAATGATTCCGTTTTTGTCATCTTCATCTTCAAAAAAGATACCCAGCTTGCTTTTTATGAGAGCTGTATCCGAGTCTTGTTCATCCATTAAGAGCTTCAAGACCTGGAAGCAGACAATTGAGAACTCACCATAGTATCGATAGTTCCAGCTGATCAATTTGGTGCACAGTTTTAGAATAAAGTCACCTGACAGTTTATAATGCTCTGTCTTAATCGCATTGAGTTTGACAAACTCAGTATTATGCATGTTGTAGTATATGTAGTAATTCAACAACTTGTAACAGGCGAACAGGCTGAACCTGTTATCTAAACAAGTCTTGAGTGGAACAAGTGACGATTCATAGCGGTGGATCTTGAAGCACTCGTCTCCAATAAGCTCCCATTCTAGCGCAATGTGAAAGATGGTATTCATTTCATTGTTGCTCCGCTCATTTTCCCAGATAAGTGATGATTTCAGATTATCATAAAATATCAGAAACAGAGAATCAAGCCATCGTTCACTAAGTCGTTTCGAGCGGAACTTGGAAACACTGGATGACACGGATCCATTTCTTGACCTTATTGAAGCCGACCGGCCACGGGACCCTGATGACTCATCACTAACCGATAGCCGAGGTCCCAGATTCTTGTCTGGTTGTAGCTGCTGATGATGTTCAATATTTAGGGTGTCGTTGTATTCATCCTCCATTACGAACACGCTTGAACGAAGTTTAAGTAGCTCAGACCAGCCAAGATGTCTTGCCATTACAGCCAAAAGATCATACGCCTCTCGGAAAGTGCTCTGTAACTTTGTTTGCTCGTACACTGTTAGGTGCAGCTTGTTGACGCTTTCAATGTGTGAGATAGGAGAAAATTCGAGAATATCACCATATCCAGAAATACAACCAAAAAGATCGCAATCTTGCCACACTGTTGTCACTTTTCCTTCGAGAGGGAGAGGAAAATCAAAGCTTTTAGGCTTCAGTGCCCGAAACACGTCTTTTTTTTTGTTGGAGTACATTGGGGAAGAGTTCAACGCCAATAAAGCATTGTGAAAATCCTTGCTCAGAATGTGTACTTGAACCAAAACTTTCCAGCATTCAAATTCAGCTGGTAGGCACTCAACAGCTCTCGTTGCTGGTGCAAGAGCCAAGTCAGCCCTGTTCTGGGAGATCAAAAATTTTGCTTGTTCAACGAGCATCAGACCATCTCGGGGGTGATCTTTGATAGACTCATACATTTTGATGACAGCCTTACTCTGGTCACCTTTCAAAAGCATCAGCCTTACCCTCAAAATATTAGCGTTCAATCCACGATGTTTTGATTCCAAGGCATCTAGTTCGGCTAAAGCCAAATCATAGTAACCAGTGACATTCACCAACCTTGTTAAAGCATCCACTAAGTAGTTTGACATTATTGTAGGCTGATTTATCAAGTCTGAGGATCCACAAAGGCTACCTTTTGGAATCATCCGAACCAGCAGACAGACGGCTTCTTTTGCATCCTTTGTTGATTGGACAGGGTTGTATTTACACATACCTGGTAACTGACGCTCGATGTCGTCAGTGAACAAGATCGCTCTCACAAGTGTTGAGACATACGTCTC
Source organism: Ogataea wickerhamii (assembly GCA_030559035.1). NCBI lineage: Eukaryota > Fungi > Ascomycota > Pichiomycetes > Pichiales > Pichiaceae > Ogataea > Ogataea wickerhamii. The sequence continues at coordinate 161,915 of JAKTQX010000014.1, forward strand.
CATCCAAAGAGGTGAATCATCATCCTCCACAGTGTACGTCTTCTTTTTCTTATTCTGTTGAGGAACAAACTGCACAGTTGGCACAGATCCGGGAAAGGTGCATCTGATTCGCAAATCTCCTTTAGTGAAACAGTTATACGAGCAATACGTTCCTATCCTTGGATGTTTTTCCGAAGCAGAAGATTTGTCACCAAGCTGGATCGTCTGAAGATACATGTAGGGCTGAATGATAGATGACGTGTTGATCCCCAGACAGTAATGATACTCACCAATCTCTGTTTTGGACTCTCGATCGTAGCTAGAAAGATGCACAAGATCAGCGGGACCCAATTCGCGAAGTTCTGTGAGGATTTGGGTCCGTGACTGGATACATTCTCCAAGTTGGCTTTCGACGATGCGGGGAGTGGTGATCTTAGGAGTATTTCTCTGTTTAGTCCCTATGACTGAGGAAGCCACAGCGAAATTGAAGTGGCTTGCAGTCGAAGACCTCCCACTCACGTCAGGGGTCATCTCAGAGCAACTTGAGTCCAATGCCGATGCTGAATTGAGTCTTCTAAACAGCTCCTTTTAAAATTCAGATCCTTCATATTGTACACAATCGAATATGATCAGCTAAACTCAGCAGTACCCTCAGCCATCTAGAGAGTGCGAGTCGCTTCGCATCGATCGACCTCGAGCTCTGGTCGAAAGTCCGGGTAATCGTCTTTTCATCGAGAATTTTTCACTCAGTAGACGTTGAAAAAAATCGACTAGTAGTTAGTGATTGTGAAGGCACTGTCGGTTGAAAGAGCATTGCGGTTTTGATTTCTCGACAGTCAGGCGAATTACTGCAAAGAGTTAGTGATGCACTGGAGAGTGGCAGGCCGAATACGGCTAGCGGTCTCCTATACAGGGGTAAGAGGGCTCTCATCTGCTCGAGTCAAATTGAATACCCCCCCCAAACCCACTTCTGTTAACAACTCACAGACTCTGGATCGGCTGGACCCCGAGAAAGTAAAACATCTGCAGTATCTGCTTCAGTTCTATGAGCCAAAAGTGGTGGAATCCATTTTGCAGGCTGAGTCAGCGATCAGCCCTGAACATTTCGAGAAGCGCAGGTTCAACTCATTTCAATTTGCTCCACATTACTTAGATGATCTAATCAATCTAGATCCATATTTTGATCACTTACCTGAAAAACAGGACTCATACTTGTCTATAACCCAGCCCAACAAACCGGACACTCAGAGTGCGCAGATGTCATCCGAGGGTGAGGAGTCCGAAGAAACTTCTGAGCTACAGGAGCTGGCAAAGAAACTATCCCTATCTACCGGATTTGACGAGCAGTACATTTCTAGACTGAGCAGCAAGACCCTCATTTTAAAAACTGTCAGAAACCAGACCTCGAAGGGTAAAATCAACTCCTTCTATGCCCTTGTGTGTGCTGGGGACCGAAATGGTATGCTTGGCATAGGGGAAGGTAAAGATCCTGAAGAACCAGCCAATGCTATTTTGAAAGCATTATGGCAGGCTGTAAAGAACCTGACTCGGATCCCAAGACTGGAAAGTAGAACCATATATGGCCATGTTGAAAACAAGTATGGATCATCCGTTGTCAATCTGAGATCCTCCCCCCCTGGTTCTGGTCTCAGATGCAATCCTATGATATTTGAGATGGCTCAGTGTGCAGGTATCAGAGACTTGAGCGCAAAAGTGTACAGGTCTAGAAATAGAATGAATGTTGTGAAATGTACGATGGAGGCGCTATTGAAACAGAAGACCATAGACGAAATTGCATTGGAGAGGGGAAAGAAGGTCGTAGACCTGAGAAAGGTCTACTATTCTGTGGGGTAGACTTACTGGAGTATCTGTATATATAAGCTTCAAAAACGACATATTTGGACATTAAACTGCCTGGTCATTCAGGTCTTGAGAACACAATAACAAATGACCAACCATAATTATCTTACTTACGATTTACTCTTCTTCTGAGTAGCCTCTGCAACTAACTCCTCAAATATCCTAGCTTCCTCAGCCTCCCACTTTGATCGCTTAGCTGCCATGAATATCTTACCCACCATCTTCAAAGCCTCGGCCCTCTCTATAGCCTTTGATATATCAACAGTCTCATCATATAAAACTGAATCGACAACATCTCTCAGAGTTGATGAGATTTCCAGCTGGGAGCCCTTCCATGCAGCAGCAATGATCTTTCCCATCAACAGTTTCTCCATGTCTGCTACATCCTCATCAGTAGGAACGGGCTCCTCCTCCTTCTTTTTAGAAGCCAAATCACTGTTCCCTTTGTCTTCTGGCTGTGAATGATGTTCAGAAACCGTCTCCTCTCCGCCATTTTCCTGCTCCTTGAGAAACTGCTCTCGTTTTTCATTCATTTTGGCTAGTTCCTGCATGGTGCTCTGAGCATCCAGTGCACTGCTGATTGTCTTAAAGGTGTCTTTGATAATTCCACCTTTTTCCTTCAGTGATCCCATCCAGCTTCCCAGACCCAGGAATGTTCTGTGGGATCTGAGAAAGATGTTGGCTTTAGCATTGTAAATGGATCCGATAGTATGCAATATCTCAAGCCCAAAAGACTCCATCTTCAGATTTTCAGTCTCCAACTGAAACTTTCCTTTAAACGATGCTATTATGTCGTCCGACTTGTCCGTCTCTGTGTATAGGGAGAGTTTCGCGACGAGTTTCCTCACAAGTTCCTCTTTGATCTCTTCCTTTTTGGCTCTATTTTCCTCTTCTACTCTATCCATTTCTTTCTTCTTGAGTCTCTCACTCTCTTTCTTAGCTAATTTCAGCTTTTCGTCATCCGTCAAATGGGCCAATTCTCCATTCTCAAGAGAAAGGGTTCCTGAAGGTGTAGGATTTGTGCTGTAGTACTCGTCTGCCTTCTCTTTTAATTCTTCTTCTGCTTCGATCTCGTACTGTTTAGCCAAGTTCTTGAACAGCGTCAGCTCCCCTATATAATCAAGAAAAGCCTCTCCCCCAAAAATAGACTCAAAGAACTGCTCTGGATCTGTCATCTCGCTGTTGTCCTTCATCTCACTGAGACCGTTCTGGTCGTACTTCAGCCTTAGCTGTTTGTCACTCAAAACTTGATATGCCTCACTGACTTTCTTGAATATATCTGCGGCCTCTTCATTTCCTTGGTTCTTGTCCGGGTGATACCTTATAGCCAGTTTTCTATATGATTTCTTGATCTCCAAATCTGTAGCATTTGGCTTCACCAGGAGCAGGTCGTAGTACGTGGTATCTACTACCATTGTTTTGTGATACCAGAAGCCTCTTCAAGTCCACCCCAAGCTATGGTAAGTTCTTGTCTTGTTACACTGACGTTGCTGCCTCTACTGACAACTAGTTGTGTTGCCTTCTTTTTTTATGAATTAATTTTATTTTTCTGATCACTATTTTAGTCTTCTCTTGCCCCCCCCCCCCCAAAAAAAAAAATAACATAGGGGTTAACCATCAAGCATTTTCAGTGAGAAATGGATGATTTATAAAGTAGATGATCTAGGGTAGACAGCGTCATAAAACACGAGGAACAACTCAAAGCCCCGAGCGACGAGCTTTTTGAGATTCATTACATGGAACTCCTTTCATAATATCAGAAGCCACCAAGGCATCAGCCTGCATTCTTTTTGGGATGTAATCAAGACACTTGGAAACAAAGGAGGCATCTGAGGCATCCATTCGAACAATACCATTTTCATCTCCAACAATATAATCGTCAGGATTGATCGTCTCCACCGAGGGATTGGGATACCCTTCAACAAGGATTTCAAGTGGGACGTTTATCCCTACAAGCTTAACGACAGGCTTGTGTGCTGCAGAGCCCAATCCATAACCAAATACATTCGTACGCAGATCCTGATGTTCATGAAGATCCCTAACGCGTCCAAAAACAACGGAACCACTGCTTTTCAAATACTTTGCTCGTGTTGACATCAGACCCCCATATAGAGCGTTATTCACTTTCACATAAGGTGCCCCCACCTTCTGGAGAGATTTTGTGAGAGCTATCACCAATACTGAGTCCTCAGGTAAATCATCGATGTATCCTCCAGCAATCTCTGTGTACTCAGGGTCGTCACGCGCTGCAAACAAAACAGTGTATGCCCGACCAGCCATAGTCTGTCCATTGGTAGAATACCGGGTCAGATTAGGGAGATATCCGCCGTTTGCAACACCAAATTTCATTAGTGCGTCGGATACATCGCAGGTTGATACTCTTGAGAGAGTTTCAATGACAGCTTTAGTGCTCATAGCTTGAAGTGGCGCTTGAGACCAAGATTTCCATGTCACCTCTACCTTCTATGCCGTGTTTGTAGCTCTAACTTTGTATAAGCTTTCAGCTTTCTCCATGCCTTCTGACATACATTTGAATGATGTTTTTCGGCTGATTGGAACAATTTTGAGGCAGTGGCGACAGGAAAACTTAGCGTCAATCGACGCGTTTATATTCGCTTTGAGTTACACAGACTTACCTCCGACACCGACACATCATCATCTGCGAATTGACCAACTTGCCTAATACGAATTTTCGCTAATAGTTACTTTATTGATGCACCTGCAGTAAGCGGAAAGTCCGAATTCACCTTACGTTCCGTTCGGCCTCCTCATCTAAGAGTGACTCAACACTCGAAATTTAGCTGAATGACTGCGGCTCTTAGCTCCGGATTAAGCGAGGTTTCGGGGCTTGCCAAGACAACGGATAGATACCACCGGAAAAAAAAACTTTATAAGTGGTTTTCTTTCCTATCGAGCGAATAGATCTCATCCCAGGGAGGATGACTGTCCTAGCATCACTGACTGGAGATCTTGCTGGAGTATGAAGAGGCCCAGCGATGAGGGTTCGCGTGATTCCTCTGATCTCGAAAAAACAGGGGAATCGGCGCAACCTTTGCTGTCGAGGCACATGCTGACGTTCCTTATGGGCAAGACAGTCCCACCGATTCCTTCTGATGAGGATCGCAAACCTTTTCCGTTTAGAGAAGCTTCGCTTCTATCAAAGACTTTTTTCTGGTGGCTCAACCCTATAATCATGACGGGTTATAAACGTGAACTCACAGCGAATGACTTTTGGAAAATAACAGGAGAAGATAGTGTCGATTTTCAAGCAGAAAGGTTTGATAATATATTCTCAAAGCGAACACTCAGGTTTAAAGAAAAGTTTCTTCAAAAGGGTCTACATAGAATTCCTTCTGTTGAGGAGGTTATGCACTTTGATGACACTGTTTCACGCCACTCTTTAGGCGTATTCAAACTCCCGGACCGTATTCTGTTGATGTCTCTCTTTGAAACATTCAAATGGTCTAGCTTGATTGTGTTTTTGCTGAGATTATTAGCAGATTTAACAGGGGCTCTTCAACCTCTCTTAACTAAAGAACTAATTAAGTTTGTTGAGTTAAATGCTTCTGGTGTTTCTGTTTCCATTGGAAAGGGAGTCGGATACGCAATTGGAACAGCTCTGTTGACATTTCTCAGAGGCCTTCTCATGGCTCATTGTTTCAATACAGGTGGAATTGTAGGTTCCAGGATTAAATCTGTTTTGACCAAAGTTGTTTTGGATAAATCATTCCGGCTTGATTCTGCTGCCAAACAGGACAAGTTTCCTTCAGGGAAGATCACATCTATTATGAGCCAGGATTTGGCTAGAATAGAACTTTCGTTGACTTATGTGGGGAATATGTTGGTATTCCCTGTCACTTTTATTGTGATAGTTGTGCTCGTATGTATAAACATTGGGGCAATTGGATTGGTTGGAATAGCCTTGCTCGTAATTGGGCTTGCAATAGTGGTTTATTTTTCGTCGCGATTATCCAGGTACAGAAAAGCGGCTGTCAAGTTCACAGATCTCAGAGTTTCTGCCACTAAAGAGGTGTTATCCAATTTGAAGATGATCAAGTATTATACATGGGAGGATTCGTATCTAAACAAGATCAAGAGTTACCGCATTCATGAAATGTTCCAAATCCTGAAAATGCAAAGTGTTAGGGGGAGTGTCATGGCATTCACTTTCAATTTGCCAAACATCTCCACCCTGATTACGTTTATTTGCTTGTACAATTCTAGCGGTTTGAAAAACGTGGCTAATATTTTTGCATCCCTCTCCTTTTTCAATGCATTTTCGAGCATTCTTTTGATGATACCACTATCATTGAGTTCTTGCGTTGATGCGTATATTGGACTGAAGAGAGTGAATGAGCTGCTGCTGTGTCCGGATGAAGATACCAACCATACCGGGCCTGTCGCATCAATGAATGATGTAGCTGTCTCAATTGAAAGTGCTGATTTCGAATGGCAATCACGAGTAAATCATGAGAAGCGATCAGAAAGAATTACAGAGGGCCCGACTGAGTTGGAAATCGAAAACAAGATATTTTCAGGACTACATGACATCAATCTAACTGTGAAAAAAGGTGAGTTTGTTGTGATTGTAGGCATGGTCGGCGCAGGAAAGTCATCACTTCTCAATGCTATATCAGGAAATATGCCACTCACCTCTGGATCTCTCTCCGTAAACGGATCCATTCTTCTTAGTGGGTCTCCATGGATACAAAATACCTCAATAAGAGATAACATTACTTTTGGATTACCATTTGATCCAGTAAGATACAACAATATTGTTGATGTGTGTTGTCTAAGAGAAGATTTTGCGCTTTTTATGGACGGTGAGTTTACTCTTGTCGGTGAAAGAGGAATCACGCTTTCAGGAGGCCAGAAGGCTCGGATAAGTTTGGCTAGATCTGTATACGCTGATCGTGACATCCTGTTAATGGACGACGTTTTAAGTGCTGTCGATGCTAAAGTTGGGGAACACATAATGAAGGAATGTATCTTGGGCTTCTTGAAAGAGAAGACTCGGGTTTTGGCTACCCATCAACTCTCATTGATTGGTATGGCAGACAAAATTGTGTATCTTGCCCCAGGAGGTACTGTTTCTGTAGGGTCTGTCGATGAATTGTTTGAGTCAAATGAAGGATTCAGATCGCTGATGCACCACAAAACAGAGGATATGAACAAAACTGATGAAAAGGTGGATCTGACGGATGAACATGGAGTCAAAGCAATCAAGGAGGGCACAGAGGAAAACGTTCTACCTGTAAAAGCAGAAGATGAGAAGCTAAAGTCGGGATCCGTTGGCTTTCAGGTCTATAGAAGATACTGGTCGCTGTCATCTGGGGCCTTGGGCTACTTCTCTTTCCCCTTATTCTTCACTTCGCTACTTTTGAGCACTTTCTTCACCCTATTCATCAATGTCTGGCTCTCTTACTGGACAGCAAATTCATTCCGCAATGTGTCTGCTGCAGTTTATCAAGGGCTTTATGCCCTCTTCACAGTTTTGGCTCTTGCTCTCACTATCGTCTTTTTCTGGCAATTATCTTACATGAGCAACCACTCCTCTCGAAAGCTACATGTGATGTCACTTGAAAAGATACTACATGCACCAATGTCATTCATGGATGTGACACCAATGGGAAGAATTCTCAATAGGTTCACCAAAGACACTGACGTTGCAGATAATGAACTGGCCGACCAGATTCGCTTACTGCTGTACGCATTATCTACAATTATCGGTGTTCTGATTCTGTGTATCTGCTACTTCCCATATTTTGCAATTGCCATTCCCTTCTTGGTATTGATGTACTTGATGATGGCTGACTTCTACATAGCTAGTTCTTACTCCATCAATCGGATGGAAGCATCGAGAAGATCGCTAATGTTCAACAACTTCAACGAATGTCTCACTGGTATGGCAACTATCAAGGATTATGGTCAGTCTACAATTGAGAGGTTCACAGAGAAGAATAGCCAGCTTATTGACTACATGATGGAGGTTTCGCTAATCACAATCTCCAACCAGCGATGGCTTGCTGTTTATCTGGCAGTTCTTGCTGCTGCCTTTACATTCATAGTGTCTATGCTTTGCGTTTTCAACGTAATGCACATAAGCGCATCAGATACAGGTGTTCTTTTGACATATGTTCTTCAAGTCAGCAACTTCCTCTCTTTTGTTGTTAGATCTTCCACCTTGGTTGAAGGGAGAATGACGGCCGTGGAGAGACTGATTGATTACGCCTACAACCTACCAGAAGAGAACTCTGAAGGAGACGAGCCTCCTGCTGGTTGGCCCAGCGAGGGAGCAATCGAGCTTAAGGACGTTTCGATGAGGTACAGATCAGACCTACCCCTCGCCTTGAACAAGTGCAGCGTATCCATTGCAGGTGGAACAAGTTTGGGTGTCTGCGGAAGAACAGGTGCTGGGAAATCCACCATCCTTTCCAGTCTGTACCGCATAACTGAACTGGAAGGAGGGACAGTCATGATTGATGGAGAAGATATTGCGAGATTACCGTTGAGATCTCTGCGATCCAAACTGTCAATTATTCCCCAGGACCCCGTTATTTTCAGTGGTACCATACGTGACAATTTGGATCCATTTGGTCAGCAGACGGAGGATGAGTTGTGGGACGCTCTGAGAAGAGCAGGACTCATAGACAAAGATATGTTGGACAGGGTGAAGGCACAAGAACCAAGTGAAGATCCGCTGGCTTTTCATAAATTTCATTTGTCACAGCGTGTGGAGGATGCGGGGCTCAATTTCTCCTTAGGAGAGAAACAGCTGCTAGCCTTAGCTAGAGCTTTGGTGAGACGATCGAAAATACTCATCTTAGACGAGGCTACTTCGAGTGTTGACTACTCGACAGATCTTGCGATTCAAAACACCATCAAAAGAGAGTTTGCGAATTGTACCATTTTATGCATTGCTCACAGACTTAAGACAATCATTCATTACGACAAGGTTTTAGTTCTGGATAAAGGGGAAGTGGCACAAATGGACACCCCTTGGGCCTTATTCAATTCAAATGGTATATTTCAAGACATGTGCAAGAAGTCAGGCATTCAAGCGTCTGACTTCTCGAACGCAGAGGAAATGTAATCCTCTAATCAATTAATTTATTATCACTCCGCGGGTGGAACGTCTACTCTTTCAGACGCAAACGAAGCCTCTTTTAATTCCAATGGATACTGTATTCTAGTTTCGTTCCTGTATTTCCTACCAGCGGGTCGAACTGCCCAATTAATAGAAAAGTTAGATGAGTAATTCAGTATTGAGCTCTCTCTGTTCATTTCGAACAGAAAGAATGGTGCATCTAGTGATTCGTGCTAGAGATGTGATACAGCTGAAGGCTCACGTGGGAGCTCCCACGTGACTAATAGTAATGTGCATACTTCTGTTGAAGACAGTCTTTTTGAATCCTATGGCTATTTTCTCGAGGTTCAAGATACCGCATTTGCTTGTTCTATGAGTGAAAAGCCCAGAGTGTATAGGGCTGTCCATAAAGGGAAGCTCCACGAGCTGTTATGTGTCACCGAGCGCATTTCAATTTGTTAAGTGGTGTTATTTTCTTAATTATGGCAGGGCCACGCGCTAAGACATCTCTACACCCGAGCGCAAAATAAGCGGCAGAGAAGTGAGAATTTTGCTCACAGGGCTCGAGTTTTTTCAGAGCGACAGGGAAATTCTTGCCTGTCTGGGAAACTCCCTGAGCTTTCTATGCCTGTGAAAATAACAGCTCTATTGTCTCGTGCATAGAGGAAGAAACTTTTATTTTATTTCCCGAGCTCGTAGCTGGGGTAAAGCAAGCCTTTAGTGTGGCTCCTGAAGGCAACGTAAGAGTATAAATAGAACCCTGTACCCTCTCCAAGAAGATGGCAGAATCATCATACAGTGCTATTAAGGGACCAACATATCTCAAAGATCGACAATGACAGCATCCACTGTGGCAAATGTTTTAGCGACCATAGGAACGGTCTTATGGTGTATCCAAATGATCCCACAGATAATCCACAACCATAGACACAAGGATACGGAGGGTCTCAACGAATGGATGGTTCTGCTCTGGTGTTTATGTGCTCCTTTCTTCGCAGTCTACTTTGTTGCTGAGGACTCCTCGGTTCCTATCCAGATCCAGCCTCATCTCTTTGGGTTTTTCTGCTGGATTGTATACTTACAGGTGATGTACTATCCGCCTGTGCAGCGGCCGAAGAAACAGATCCTCATACGTGGAGCAGGGTTCATTCTTTTCCAAGCAGCTGTGGAGGTTGGGTTTATCATTCCGCTTCGCAAAGTGTACAAAAAGGGTGTCACTTGGCCCCTTTTGGTGTTTGGTATCATTGCCTCGATTCTTCTGGCTGCCGGCCTAATCCCTCCTTACTACGAGCTCTCAAAGAGAAATGGAAGAGTTGTGGGTATAAATTTCGTGTTCCTGTTCACAGATTTGGCCGGAGCTGCTTTCTCACTGGCTTCCCTAGCTGTTGATCCTCAGAATCTAGATATCATGGGCTGTGTTCTTTACAGTATATGTGCCTCGTTAGAGGTTGGCATTATCCTAAGCCATGTGATCTGGTGCATGCGTTTCAAGTGGTTCGGCTCTCAATCCGCTGAGGTGACAGAGCCGGGTCTGGAAAAGGGGGAATCACAACAGAGTTACGACTCGTCACTAGATCCGGAGATTACAAAGGTGGAGATAGAGGACGACAAATCGGGCTCCGCACTTGATGCGGTACCCAAACACGGTTCGGCTACACCTGCCCTTTTCGATGATCTCTTTTGCACTGATACACTAACGACAACAACACATGACCAGTAGGTCCACTCATAATATTTGGCATGAATCACATATACCTGTCTGCTTTACAGAAAGATTGTGATAAAATTTATAGATGACTAGTAATAAATTTGAGATAAAAACATAAATAATAATAAAAATCAATAAAAAAAAATCAACGAGCGACCTGTGGTTTTACGTCGATGGACGCTGCGCAAACGTCGCGCAAGTTGCAGCTACTCTTGTGCTGTACCATTAGAAGTTGTTCTATTTGGTGTCAGAAAAAAATATACACATACAGGTGAACGACTCAAAGATACACATATACTTATATAAAACACACAGATACTTTGGGTGCTCTTATAGGCAATTCTTAATTGCTTTCTGCTTTGCTTGAAGAGAAAGCTGATAGTAAGTGGTGACTGCTACAAAAAACTATCTTTCAGGATAAATACTCACAACATCACAGTTAGAAATGTCCGAAGTCACAACCACTCCGACTTCTGCATCGCTGGTGAATGCCAAGTGGGATGTGGTCATCTCAAACGGTATAGTCAAGACTGGCCTTGGTTTTGGAGCTGGTGTTCTGGCGTCAGTTATTCTGTTCAGAAGAAGATCGTTTCCTGTGTGGATCGGGCTAGGCTTCGGTCTGGGAAGAGCTTACTCGGAGGGTGACTCTATATTCAGAAATGCTGGCATAAGAGAGATCAGAGCATGAAACTATTGCTCGGTTCATAGATTTGCTTTAATGTTATCGGTTACGTCTGGCCGTGTGCAGTCGTGAGTTTATTCTATACCTTATGTAGCAGCCAGAAGGATCGCATCTATTCTTAGTGTCCTTGTTGTGTGCTCGGGAAGTCTCGGGAGGGACTTTTCGTGTGATTCGTTGTCGGGCTAATCGTCATAGACCGACATCCGTAGTTCGTTTTCTTTCCATTTTCCTGCTCACAGCAAATCAACGTTGGGAAATCAGGCCACTAGATTGCCCTGGTAGTTTCGTGAAATGCCTCGTATACTCCAGCTTATTCCAGTAGATTGCACCAAGTTGTTTCGGTCCTACATTGAACAGGGTGCGAAAAAACCCTCTCTCTCAGCCCAGAGGACACACTTTTTGATAGTTGAAGCTTCGGTTCAAGAGGTTCAAAGAGTCGTTCCCATGGTGACTCTGGCTCGGTCTCGGGAGCTTCTGCGGCTCCGTCAGAGTCTCGATTTTTATTCTCAAACAGAGGTGTGAGGTGTGGAGAGCGCCAAACTGCAGAAAAAACAATACAGCAGAAGTCACCCTTTCACAGCTGGGACTTTGAAAGTTGACTCGGGGGTAGTCAGAGTCTCAATCCGTATCTGCAGGGTGCTTGCCCCTCTTATCTACCCCACAGAAGCATCTATATCATCAACTTGTATATAAACCGGTCTCTGGAAGCCCATCACCGTAGTTTGTGTGCTCCAGAGCGAACGTCAGACACCGGGGCTCGCAGCCAATCACGTAGGAGCTGTCGGTGGCCAATAGGAGGAGGCGGAGCTCTAGTTCCGTTTCTCAAAACGGTGTTTGAAATGAAAAATTTTCCCTCCGACACTCCAGACAACTTGGTCGGAAAGAGGTGAGTGAAGTAGATGGAAGGTACGGACAACCTTCAAGTAAATCACAGGGCAGCGATACAGAATCTGAGCTCTCCAGATGTTTCTGTGCCTTATCATGTAGTTACTCGGCCTCAGAATCTCTGAGCAGCCTCCTAAGTTCATAGTCAGATGCAGGGATCTCGGATAACAATTTTTCAGGCAGTGCTAGTGTACACACGACTCTGACTAAGTCTCGCGGCTTATGAAGAGTATAACTAGTTGCAGGTCTGGCGCAAAAGAGGCTGCAAGAGAAGCGTAGTTGGAAGCATATCTCTGTGAAGCTTTACCCTGTGCTAAGGCTCAAAAAGTGCAAAATGACCCAAGCCGAAATGTATGCGACTCACAACGAATTTCGTAGCGACACTTTCACTGTGCCCACGAAGGCTATGATTGAATCTGTTGCCTTTTGTTCCGTTGGAGACTCCGTCTATAAGGAAGATCAGGACACCCTTGATTTGGAGGAGAAAGTAGCCAGACTGGCAGGCAAGGAAGCCGCGCTCTTCTGTAGCTCTGGTACTATGTCCAACCAGATTGGCTTGAGGGCCCATCTATTCCAACCTCCTCACCGAATATTATGCGATTTCAGAGGACATGTTTACGCACACGAAGCTGGTGGACTTGCCACCCTGTCACAAGCCATGGTGACTCCTGTGATTCCCTCCAACGGGCTCTATTTAACTCTTGAGGATATTGTGGAAAATTATATTGCCGACGACGGAGATATTCACATGGCTCCAACCAAGGTTGTCTCTCTTGAAAACACCATTCACGGTATCATAATGCCCCTAGACGAAATTGAACGGATCTCCTTATGGTGCAGAGAGAACCACGTTAGACTTCATCTTGATGGAGCAAGACTGTGGAACGCATCTGCAGAAACAGATATTCCCATCAGTGAGTACTGTCGTCACTTTGATTCTATCTCACTGTGTATTTCCAAATCTTTGGCAGCACCAGTAGGCTCGGTTCTTGTCGGTGAGAGACGCTTCATTGAGAAGGCCAACCATTTCAAGAAACAGAATGGAGGAGGAATAAGACAGGCCGGAATGCTTGCTCGGATGGCTTCGATCGCTATAGACGAGAACTTCGCAAAGCTGAAGCAGGCACATAACTACGCTAAGGATTTTGCACGCTTCTGTGAGGAGCATGGAATGGTTCTGGAGGCCCCCGCAGAGACGAATTTTGTGTTCCTAGACCCTAAAAAGGTGAAGATCAATCCTTCGGTGCTAGCCGAGGTTGCCAAGAAGAATAACGTCAAGGTCATGGGGTATCGATTCGCTTTCCATTTCCAAAACTCAACAGCTGCTATAGAAAACCTCAAAAAAACCATCCTAGAAGCTTTCGAACACTCTCTCGCCAACCCTTACGTTTCTAAGGGAGCCCTACGGCTTTACAGATCTAACTCTTCCAGTTCCGAGTCCACAATTGTAGCTGAATCTTCAAAGAAGCTGTGATTTGAAGCGCATTCTGACTTGTATCGATAGATTATTAAGGTTATTCTTTCCATACTTATATAGTGCTAAGGTTCCAATTATATTTATCATCACCCCGAATAAATAATTTACTGCGTGCTCCTCAATTTCTAGAATTCAAAGCAGAAATAATAGAACAGGGGAAAGAAAAAAAAACTTTGGATCTCGCCAAGAAGAAAATGGAAAGCCCTCTCCTTCAAGGCTTCAAGAAACAGGCACGCTATCTCCAGCCTAGAGACACTTGAGACTTGAGGTTCACCACTGGGTACTACTCACAGAGATCAAACAGCCCAGATTGGTATTCAACTTTATCAAAAACAAGCAGCGATCTGCGGCTTGATGAATCAAGAGGAGCTTGCTTCTATACTTAAGCTTCCCTCAACATCGCGGCAGCAATCACGAGATGCTCAGCTTGTGGCTCTTGTGCCTAGCTGGTGCTGCCTGGCTCATACGTAGGCTTATCTTGTTACTGTCTGTCCCCCTTGATAAGTCTATAAGACTGCTCAACATTGCTGTCCCGAATGTGCCTTCAATCTCGGTAGATAAAGTCACAGAATCAAGCATGGTTATACATTGGGATAGTCCAGACTCGGGCCAGCACACAAATGACTCCGAAAAGGATGTACTACTCACAGGCCAAGATGGACCACCGATCCTTCATCAGTCGTCGCCAAAAGCAATCAGTCATTATGTGCTGTACATTAATGGAATACGAGCGAGTATTCTAGACGGATCTCTACGATCGTGCATCATTAATGGCCTGCAGCCAGATAATAGCTATCAGGTTGATTTTGTGGCCTTTAATGTGGCTCAGTATAGATCAAAATCTTGTCCCATTTACGTCAAGACTCGTAAGTCAAAGGTCGTGAACGATAAGCTGTCTCCGCTAGACCAGCCCGATGAACTTTTCAACGTCTTGGTTCCTGAGAATGAAAAGGAGCATGTAACTAAGCACTCAACTTTCAGACAATCGTCTCCTGCTCCAAGGTCCAGAAGCAGTACGATTGATGGCGATCGGAATCCTAATGAGTCGTCTGAAACTGCATCTTCAGGACAAGGCATGAGTTTGACCCGCACTCCTCCACACTTAATCACCGACATTAATGAACTGAAATTCTTGTTAGAAACTGGACTAGACGCTGTGCGTACACTCAACAAATCATACAAGGAAACCCTGATGGAGTTCTCGGAGGAAGAGAATACCTTAGTTATAGCTAGAAATGAAGCAAGGGAACGGAGAAAACTCGAAGATGTAAACCGTTCAAGTCTACGACAGGAAATAAAGTTTTTGGAGCAGACAAAGATCAAGTCTGAGAGCCGGATCGCATCCGACCAGGCCAAACTCTCCAGTAGACTAAAAAGGTTAGAAGAGAAAAAGAAAGAAATTGAAAGTTGGAAGAAGCTCTTGAAGGACAAAGAGCATTTGAAACATAATGTACTTCAAAATGAAGCGGCTGAGTTAGACAAGTTTCGCTTACAGATTGAGGATCTGAATAAGCAGATCTTTTTACTTCAAACCGAAGTCCATGATGCTGAGGAAGATGTAAAGGATGAGCTGGCAACTAGGAAACAAACAGACCAATTCAGACATCAGTTAAAAACAATCTTTGAAGGGATCAGATCATCAACTGATAAACAGACAGGTCTACTGAAACCAGAGGGTTTATTGTTGTTCTCGGAACTGGTGCACTTGAAGCCGGAGTGGGAAAGTGATCTTGCTGCAGAGATTATTGATCTTGACCAACAATCAGAATCGCAGTGGAGAGCTCTAAAACAGAAGGAATATTCACGGATTCAGTCATTGAAAAAGAAAATTGAGGATCATCAAAGAAGTACTGAAGGAGCCTCTGTTGGTCTAGCTATCCCTCAGTCATCCAACGAACGCCCGAACTCAACTTTCTTGGCTCCTGCTGCATTCAGTTCTTCAGCACCGAAAAATGCTAGCATGTCCAACACCTACGCCGACGAGTCAATGAGTGCGGTTGTGTCATCCGCTATGAGCAATTTGCTTCCTTCTCTGGTGTCACTACAAGAGCTCAGTAATTCTCCAGATAATAGTTTTACCAGGTTGAAGAGCAGCCCTGGTGGCAGTAATGTTTGGTCGTCTCCCGTTCATCCAACAGTTCTCAATACTACTCAACTGATTGGGGATGAAACCGAGCCTACACAATTATCCCCAAGTGTAGACACTCTGTTACCTCACAATCTTATGGACGATCTGAAGCAGTATGCCCAAATGAATAACTCACAATTAGAGTTTCTACGACAGCAACAATCGACAGTATCCCCTGGACTTTCACAGCGTTCAGTATTTGATAATGGATCAGTAAGCAGCGGTGTTTATGGGGATCATAGCAGATTGGATGTCATGAACGGATATCCCAACAGCTCTCATATAAGCAATACAAATTCTTTCAGTGGCTTGAATAGCAACAATGAGATATATCAGGCAAAACTCACAGACAACGATCATGTTTCAGCTTTCAATTCACCAGTCCAGCATGTCCCGTCTAATGAGGAAAGAGTACTCCAGGATATGGGATTGCAAAGTACAGGGTTAACCTCGAGTTCTCCCTCCAAATTCACTTCTCTGACCTCACCTTCATTATTACCAATAGCGTCACAGAAACCGGGCATAGACGAAATCAACACAAAGTCGCTCTTTTTCAACAGAAAGGCTATGTTTGATAACTTTTCCACTAAGTCCAATGCAAGCAATTCGAGCGTGCCCACATCGCCCAATACTCATGAACCCGCTCTTTCCAAAATCCTGGGGTCTTTTTCGACCAAAAATAGGGTTTCCTCAAGCATCTCGAGCACTGCAGAAATTAGTAATGCTCCCGAATTGCTGAGTCCTCAGCAGGAGTACTTGACCAATCCCCTGGAATTTGAATTGTCAAGAGGAAGGAGTACTAGCTTTGGATCCAGCATTTGGAATGTGAACTCAAACAATCCAAACTGGAGCAACTCGCTCAACCTGAACACTGTTCCGGTCAGCTTGGCAACAAGTCCACCATCACAACCCCATTCACGGATACCTTCTTTGTTGCAAGTTGATCAAGTAGCTATCCCACAGGCCTATTTACCGGTTGGTGCCGAGGTAGAGAAGCTCAAGACGTCCTCAGATGGCTCTATTACGGACATTTCTATGAGCACATCAAGCACTAATATACAACAATCATCTCCGTCTTTTTTCAAAAGCAAACTATTCAAGTTCGGGGCTAGTCCGACCAAGGTGGCCACCAAAAATGGCGACAAGTCCGGAAGCATAGCGGCAGTTTCTGATGAGGGTGATCTCGAGAATGACGACTCGCAACTAGCCCCAGGCGTTGCTGGTAGCTCGACCTTGCTGGGTAATGGCTTTGGAGCTCGCTCTTCAAGGTTCTTCAAGCTTGGATCAAGAAAGCTTTCGAGCCCCAGCCTACATACGCCTACCGAAGTCTCACACAATGCTGAGCACAACGGTTCTGCATCTATTCATACAGCATCTACAGGATACCACAGTTTCAATTCTGCTGTTCATTCTGACGGTGCTTCGGCATCTTCCTCTTCCCCAGGGGGTCTTCTCTCAAAGCGTCTCAGTTTTGCATTCAAAAGAGGAGACAAGGAAAGGGATAACAAACCTGATAAGATAGTAGAGGAAATCAGTGAAGCAGAAGCTTTATGATCCACAAGGAGACACCAGCCACATTTGTATGAAGCTAGTAAAGTATATTATTTTTTGATAATGTGTTGATAATTTACAGTGAGATATTCGATCGATGCTGTGTATATAAAAAGCTGTAGAAAAATATGTTAGTATTGTATCGCAGTTTACTTTATTGCTATCGAAAAGGATAAAATGTCCGCTGTTAGCGACCCTGATGTTGATGCGTTTCTCCAGAACTTCGGAAAGCTTCATTCTGCGAGAATACAAGAGGACGAGCGCCGACTGGCGGAGCTAGAAGAAGAAGTTGAGCAGAAAAGACTGATATATAAGCAGTCGCCAAAGAAGAAAATCATGCCAGCTGTTCCCAAGAAGAATCCAAATCTATCGAAGCTTGTAGTCAAAAAGGAGGAATTGCTAGCTCCGAAGATCCAGTTGTTCCGTCCAATTGCCAAAAATTCTGGGGATAATGACAAAGTGGAGAAAGACCAAAGTCTTCGTATAGTCTTGGATGAAGTGGTTGTGGACCCGCGTCCCCATGTGAGAGACGCGCACGAACCCAAACCTGTCAAATATGACGATTTCATGAAGTCAAATCCCAGCCCGTTTATCAAAAGATTGAATGACAAGATAAGAGCTTCAGGGTCGGTGGCTGAGAAGAATAAGCCTCCGGTGCCTCCTAAAAGCAACTCCTTATCAAAAAATGCCAATTTAGAGAAAGCAAGGCCATCCACCACTTCAAAAAAGGAGACGGTCTCGACAGTCCCTCGATCTAAGCCCCCAAAACCTGTGGTGAAGCCAAAAATTGAAATCCCCGAAGCTCTGGCTAGGCGGAGCTTGTTGACCAAACCGAAACCGGCTCTCACACAGTCTACTGAGATACCAGAGGCCCTTGTCCGCCTTGGAACGCTGAAGCCAGTCAGATCAGCAGCACTTGAAAGACCGGCTACTGCGTCAGTTGTTGAACATGCAAAGGGGAGTTCCGTCTCACCATTCTCTCCTCCGGCAAAGTCAAATTCCATGCCAGTCGCGCTTCCCGGACTTGTATCTCCTGGAATGGTTGGAGCAGGTTACCACCCAATTCCTAATGGCTCCAGTCCAGCCGGAATAGTCGCTTTGAAGAAGTCGAAAGTCCTTGACAATTCAGAGCTTGAGAGAGAAGGGCAGAAGCTCAGTCACATGACAAAAACACGGTCTAGAGGGCCTAAACGACGTCCACCGAAGGAAATTAAGATGCCTGCTACCCCAGAAGCTAAAACTGCGGCCCCCTCAACATCATTAAGTCGAGTGCCGCCTCCTCGGCCTAAGTCATCTCGGCTTGTTTCTAATAGTGAGCTCTTCATATGAGCTCATCGATACACTTAATGCATAAACGACGCGTCGACCGATGCGAACCATTTTTTTCTCCCTGTTTTCAAGTCTGTATGTGTTTAGTTTCTAATAATATTGACAATGCGAATCGAGCCCACCAAGAGGTACCAGTGGGTTTTGAACACCTTCCAAGCAAGCTTCGTATTACTGCAGAAAGCAACAGATATTGATAGCTGGAGATCTTTATACTGCACACTCTTCTACTACGAGAACCCCTCTCTGATAGGAGCTCAAAGGGAAATAAACACATTCCGCACAAGTGGACTCGCGTATGTTGTTCAGTTTCAATCTAGCCTGATTTTGCCCACTACCAGCCTGAAGCAAGGGCTAGACATCGCGTTTTGTTTGATAAGAACTTTCTCATTAGAGCAGAGACCAGCATGAGCAGTTTATACACAGAGACAAGGTCAGATCAGGGGCTCGGGTCACCCAAACAGTTTGGAAGGCTAGTTTATAGGAGCAGCTCGAAGCCTTCGGTGCGACAAATTTTGACCATTGTGTTGGCATTCATATCGGTAATCTCACTGGCATACTATGGCTCTAAGCTGGTTTTTCCATTCTCGGAATCGGTGCGATATCAGCCTGCGTTCCAGCAGCTAGACTCACAAGAAACATACTTTTATAATCTCGATGAATTCAAGGGCAATGCTCAAGGGTGGCTCCACAACGATTACGTGGTTGTGTGCGTTCCACTGAGAGATGCTTCCGCCCATTTGCCAATGTTTTTTGGGCATCTACGCAACATGACCTATCCACATGGCTTAATAGACTTAGCATTTTTGGTCTCTGATTCCTCAGATGATACAATGTCAGTTCTAGAAGAACACTTGAAGCAGATACAAAACGACCCCGATATAGACATGCATTTTGGGCAGGTGGAGATATTCGAGAAAAATTTTGGTCAGAATGTCGGGCAAGGCTTCTCTGATAGACATGGGTTTGCCGCGCAGGGCCCACGGCGCAAGATGATGGCAAGAGCCAGAAACTGGCTTTCTTCTGTCGCCATCAAGCCCCATCACTCTTGGGTCTACTGGAGAGATGTGGATGTGGAAACAATGCCTTCCACAATTATTGAAGATTTGATGCATCATGATAAGGACGTGATAGTTCCGAACGTTTGGAGACCTTTACCTGAATGGTTAGGGAATCAACAACCATACGATCTGAACTCATGGCAGGAAAGTGATGGTGGACTACAACTCGCCAACACTCTCGGTGAGGACGCTGTGATTGTCGAGGGATACGTTGAGTACGCGACATGGAGACCTCATCTTGCATATTTGCGAGATCCATATGGAGACCCAGAAACGGAAATGGTACTAGATGGTATTGGGGGAGTCTCGATTTTAGCAAAAGCCAAGGTGTTTCGTAGTGGGGCACACTTTCCTGCTTTCTCTTTTGAGAAGCATGCGGAAACTGAAGGGTTTGGCAAGATGTGCAAAAGAATGGGATTCTCGGTAATTGGGCTTCCTCACTATGTTATCTGGCACATTTACGAGCCGTCGAACGATGACCTCAAACACATGGAGTGGATGGCCAAGGAGGAAGAGCGACAACTAAAGGAAGCGATGGTGTACCAGGTTTACAACAAAATCTACAGTTCTGGATTTCTCGATGTTAAAGAGCATTGGAAAGAAGAAAGACCCCTAATACTGCGAAACGCTGATACCGGTAGAAAGCCGGAGGTTGATTGGAGTGACGCCGATTCTTTTGATACCGAGGTTTCTCGAAAAGAACGTCTACTGGCAAATTTTGATCCCCTAATATTGGAGTCTTGAATATATATAACTTAGTTAATATTGTGATTCTATTTTGTGATGGTATCCCTTAGTCACGCTCAATTACAGGCAGCTCAATATTTTTAATCATTCGGGGTTAATGGTCTAGTGGTATGATTCCTGCTTTGGGAGCAGGAGGCCCAGGGTTCAATTCCCTGTTGACCCCTTTTTTTTTCTTCCTCCTCGAGAAATAGAAACTTCGGAGAAAAATACAGTCAATCCACTAACGATAGAAAGTAGGATTTCTTTGTCTTTACTACAAGATCCGGCAAAAGAGAAACACAATCAAAGCAACCGTCCGCTCACTGCAAACTTTCTCACGTAATCTGGCATTTTATCGATTACATCAGCTGCTGGTTTTGGTTTCTGTACGCGCTACATGACATCGGTGAGCAGGACAGTCGCGTTCTCAAGATGCTGGATCTGGATCGCATAATAAACGATGTCAAGAAATGTCGAACGATCCCAGAGAATGATATACATCAGCTCTGTTTTCTTGCTCAGGAGCTGCTCATTCAGGAATCTAACATACAGCTAGTTGACACACCCGTTACAATATGTGGAGACATTCACGGCCAGCTACATGATCTCCTGCGTCTCTTTCGCATTTCCAAGACACCTCCTGAGACAAAGTACCTGTTCCTTGGGGACTTTGTCGACCGAGGGTTCTACTCTCTTGAGACGTTTTTGCTGCTATTATGCTATAAAATAAGATATCCAGACCGTGTTTTTCTTATCAGAGGGAACCACGAGTCCCGGCAGATCACCTCTGTATACGGATTCTACGACGAGTGTTTGCGTAAATATGGGTCTGCAAATGTCTGGAGATACTGCTGCGATGTGTTTGATTATCTTGCTCTTGGAGCGTATATACAGAGCTCATCTGGCAGTGAGAGTGGAGTTTTATGTGTTCATGGAGGTCTAAGTCCTGCAATCAGCACCATTGACGAGATTAGACTTATAGATAGAAAACAGGAGGTTCCCCACGACGGATCAATGTGTGATCTTCTGTGGTCTGATCCCGAGGAGAACATTCCTGCGTGGGCTGTTTCTCCTCGCGGGGCAGGATATCTGTTTGGATATACGGAGACAGAGCGATTTCTGTTCAAAAACAACCTCAGCTTAATAGCCAGGGCTCATCAGCTAGTGATGGAAGGATACAAGGAGGTTTTTGACGGGGGACTGGTGACGGTTTGGTCTGCCCCGAACTACTGTTACCGTTGCGGGAATGTTGCTGCGGTGCTGACTCTGGATGACTATTTGAATCGCAACTACACTGTTTTTGATAGCATCCTTCAAGACTGCAGCGAGGTTCCGTCCAAGAAGCCTGTGGCAGACTACTTTCTGTGATATATAGCCTTTCAATGCTAGTCGTAGAGGCTTCCATGAATTTTATGCTGACCCAATAGCGTTTTAGGTTTCTGTACCCTTCTTGCTCGTATGCGTTATTACGTCATAGTGCTGAATTCTTGGTTTTTTTATAGATCTATCAGTGTTTTGAAATTGTGTAGCAATATCTATGGAACGTTTTTTCGAATATATAAAGAACGTAACTAGGGCTGGAAGACTCTTGAAGGTTACTGAGCCTGCTCTGGTGATTGTCCCTATGCTGAAAACCTACTGATCAAGGAATGACAGACACGAAGGGAACCTCAACCCAGGACGTTGTGACGTCGATCGTCGCAAACGTCGTTGTCTTCAGTGCATTTGTCCTACTCTTTATTATATTCAGACTCAAATTCAAGCGCATTTATCAACCTAAATCCAGCTATGATATGATTCCACCACAATCAAAGCCACCACCGCTTCCCAAGGGCCTCATACGATGGATATATTTCTTGCTGACAAAGAAGCCTGCATTTATCATAGAGTATGCTGGAATAGACGGATATCTGTTTGTACGATATCTCGGGTTTATGGCCTTTGTGGCTCTTGGAGGATTATTCTCTATGGCCATTTTACTTCCTGTAGCTGCTACTAATGGGAAGGGTGAGACAGGACTTGACCGGCTCGGTATATCGAACGTCAGGTCTGGAAAGAGGTACTATGCCCATGTATTTGTCTCATGGCTTTACTATGGATCTGTTTTGTTTTTCATATATCGGGAACTCCTCTTTTACTGCAACCTGCGTGTTCTTGTGCTTTCAACTCCGAAATTTTCCTCTAGACTCAGCTCTCGAACCGTTATTTTCCAAACAGTCTCAGACCAATATCTCGATGAAGAACAGTTCTTCAAGTTATTTGACGGTGTTAGTCGGGTTTGGGTTGGGAGAGAGCAGAGAAAGCTAGCAGCGAAAATAAGGCTGCGATATGAAACTGCTATGAAGCTCGAGGCAACTCTCACTAAATACCTGCGTTCTGCCACGAGAGCGAAACTGAAGGCAGATAAAAAGAGAAAGATAAAGCCATCGAACACAGCCCAAGAGGAGGACACCACACCTGCATCACTAGTCAAGCGACCTACAAAAAGACGTTGGCTGCTGTTTGGAAAGAAAAAAGACGTTATTCAAGCGTGTAAAGACCGTCTGCTGAAACTCCAGCAAGAGGTGGATGATCTACAAAGGGAACATAGACATGCAACACCAATGAACTCGATAGCTGTCGAATTTGAAAGCCAATATTATGCACAACTAGCATATCAGACTAGTATTCACGATCAGCCAATGAACTTCTCTCCCAAATTCATAGGGGTCAATGCAGAAGATATATATTGGCCAAATATGAGGTTGTTCTGGTGGGAACGACTCTTTAGAACCGTAGGTGCATCCACCGCAATTGTGGCTTTGATATGCTTTTGGGCTATTCCTGTCTCATTCGTCGGGCTTATATCCAACCTAACATATCTGACTAATAAAATGAAATGGCTCAGATTTATTTACCGTCTCCCCGACCAGCTGTTGGGGCTTGTGACGTCTTTGCTACCTATCATCATGTTGTCTTTGCTTATGACGGTGTTGCCTATCTTTATAAGAACGGCAGCTAAAGTATCTGGAGCAACCTCAGCCCAGTCCGTGGAGCATTTCACTCAGCAAGCATATTTCGCATTCCAGGTCATCCAAGTGTTTCTGGTAACAACCATCTCCTCTTCTTTTGCTGCTACGGTCACCCAAATAGCGGAATCACCTGCTAAAGCGATGGATTTACTATCCTCCAATTTACCCAAGTCGTCCAACTTTTATGTTTCATATCTTTTGTTGCAGGGACTCTCCGTATCGGGAGGTGCCCTTGCTCAAATAGTCTCATTCATCACTTACTACATTTTGGGAACCCTTTTCGATAAGACTCCAAGACAAAAATGGAATCGATTCAATGTCCTCGGCTCATATCAATGGGGAACAACGTTCCCCGTATACAGCAACCTCGGTGTCATTTTTCTCACTTACTCAATCATATCGCCTATCATTATGGTATTCGCTGCCGGGGGATTCCTTTTCCTTTACATTGCATATCTGCACAATGTCATATATGTTTTTGACAAAGGGCTGGACTCAGCGGGGATCCACTATCCGAGGGCTATCTTTCAGACAATGGTGGGACTCTACCTAGGCGAGATATGTCTTCTTGGGATCTTTGCTGTATCCAAATCTTGGGGTTGCATAGTCTTGGAAGCGATCTTAATTGGGTTCACTGTTTTCTGTCACGTGAACTTGAACAAAGCCTTTGATCACATGTTTACTATACTTCCGAATACAGCGATGAGACCATTGGACGGTAAAAGTGAGACGCTCTCATTTAAACCCAACTCGGCTACAAAATTTGTGGGGCGGAAAACGAAGAAAGTCATACCCGTCAGTCAGATTTCTACCGGTAAACCCAAAACACGGCAAGAGGTGGCATCAACACCACTACTGATAAACTACACTGATGATGATATCAGCCGCAAACCTGCCAGCGCACTGGTACGCTTCTTCCTTCCTCATAAATATCTTTCATTTGCAACCCTGAGGACCTACATTCCGAGCTCATTCTATGAGATTGATGAGCAATCAGCTGCATCCTCATTGAATGCCTACGACTCTCCAGAAATGAGCGCGAGATGTCCAGTTTTGTGGATTCCTAGAGACTCGATGGGTCTCTCAACCATCGAAATTGATAATCTCGAGGGAGTCGTGGAGGTAAGCGACGAGAATGCTCACTTTAACTCCAAAGCAAAGATAGTCTGGACAGGGGCACCTCCTACTTCAGGTTTTAAGCCCGAGAAGCATTATTCTTACGATATCTCCTCACGGGAATCTGAGTGAATAGGTGATGCTCTTTGATGACACAACGCTACAGTACTATGAATGTTTCTGAAGCTTTCAAGACAATCAATCAAATCTACTGCCAATTTCTTGAAAGTTTTTTTACTTCTTTCATACTAATAGACACTAAATAAATAAACATAACGGATAACTCGAGGCTGCTTATCCCTTTGTTTTATTTCCGCTTAAATAGCTCTACTCCATTGACAGTGAAAGTGAGCAGCCCGACATGTTCTCACCTGAGTCCAATGAAACCAAACTAAAAGAGAAGCTCAACAACCTCGCAAATGCATACCAACTTCCAGATGTGCTAAAGAAGAGCCACTCATTGCTACAGTCCCACTACAATGTAGAGAACTATCGCAACACGATGTTTGTCTCGCAGGTGAACATGAGCGATAATTCACCATCGTCAACACCTCTAGAGCTTGCAAACTCCTCAAACCTCATAGTTGGTCAAGGAATTAGAGGCAACACTGGTATTCCTTTGACACCAATCAGCAAAATCCCGTCTTACCAATGGACATTCAAGCATGAAGACCACGAGCATCATCATCAGGTCTCACGCAGCAAAAACATTCTCAATGGGCTCGGAGTATCAGACTCAATATCTTCTTTGGGTGGTACATCGCTTAACTCAACTGCTCTAAACAGCAAGCTGATTAGACTCCCTATCAAAAATCCTAAAAATCGACACAGAAACCGGTCGCTAGTGAATGGACTGCCGTACTATGAGAAACAGGTCATTGAAAAGGAGATCAAGCGGCTCAATGTCGAGAAGACTGAGCTTAATCTACCCCTCCCAACCTCGTCGCATTTTTCATCCCAGTTCAATGAAACTATAGACGATATCGAGTATCTACACGGAGAGGTTATTTTGAACCAGTTCCTCAACAATATGAGACTATTGAGAAACTACCAATGGCTTCTGTACTATGTAGACAAAAGTGGCGGAAAAAGTCTCGGAGAAGGGATTGACCTCTCGTTGGAGAATATTAAATTCAAGACAGTAAGGAGCTTTCAAAAAGGTATTGAGCGCAAAATGAAAGGACAGATGGAACGACAGCAGCGTAAACAACGCCTTGAGGCAGAGAAGAACAAGAAGTTACAGGAAGAAAAGCTCGCTTCCATGCCGGAACCCGGTGTATCTGTAACCACTAACAATAATACTGACGATGCCAAAGTGGAAGAAGAGGATGAATCAGAGGAGGATGACGATTATGACGAGAAAGTTGAGCAAGTGGAGGGGCCGAGATTCCAGGCTCTAGATATTCCGGTCAATTTAACCAAGGAGCTTATAATCGAGAAACAACTGCCTATTGACGACAAGGAGTTGCTTGAATATCAGAGCCGATTGTACGGTCACCAGAACTCTCTGCAAATGTTGCAAGAGGCACAGCTAACAGATGGAATAATACATTCTAGGATAGCCAGGATCAGAAGGAAGTCCAATCCTAACGCATTGGGATATTCGAATATTAGAACCAAAAAGCCACCCTATGCGCTATGATTGTACTACTTCTTATTAGTGTACTTCTATTTGCTCATTTGTTCTGAAGGGGCTATAAAATTTTGGAATGCTTGATCTCGCTTCTCAATCTGTATACGAGTAGTGCCAAGATGACCAAGAGTATGATGACAGGAACCAATGTGAACTTGACAGTGGAGACAAACCGACTCAAGCTGGTTTCAAAGTCGGTATTGTAGCTGCTCGATTCATCTTTGCTTTCGTAATAGCTCTGTATCTCACTCAGCTTGCTGGAGAGAGTTTTGTGATTTTGAGACTGACCTTCAACGTTGCTGCTTAGAGACCCAAGTTTATACTCGAAAGACTCAAAAAGCTGTTCTATTCTCTGGTTTTCTTTCGTTACCCTATCAAGTTTTCTAACGAGACCATCTTGAAAATCATGTAAGTCATTAGACAGTGACTGAATCGAAGACACAATGTCTAACAGTTGCTTGTCTGATGGAGGAGGGCTGTTTAGCTCCCGATCAGCCTTTGAGTCTAGCTTGCTAACAAGCTGGCTCAACAAATCATACACCCCCGGTGCATTGTCCTTATCCAACTCTCTATACGGGTATTTTCTGGAATTTTCTTGCTGATTGGCCATGACTGATCTAGGCTGTTGGTTGGCATGCCTAGAGGGTAACGACTGTTTAGGATCAATTTTCAGATCACTCAACACCTCTTCGAAGACCTCGAACCTTAGGACTTCGAACTGTTCGTACGTTGTAAGATCTTCAGGTGACTTGGCTGTCAGTCCGAATCTCAACTTCCCCGTTATAGGTGATAGGTCGATGAGATCAGTTTCAAATAACATTTTATTATCACAGGTGATTTTCAACCAGTTATTCTCGTATCCAACCTTCAGAGTCATAGGCACTTGTGAATTCTGAAAAGCATAAGTATAAGCTCCCAGGTAATCTTCACTATCGTTGACGTCAGAAGTGCCGTCGCTCAAAAATACCCTAATAGCAGGTCCAAGAGTGTTCGCATCGATAAGAATATGTAGCCCGTTGAAGCGACTAGGGCCCCCAAAATTTGAGGTGTCCGATACAGTCCCATCACCAATAATCCAGAATGAAAAGCCTGCTTCTGTTGTTCCAATAGAACCTATTGATCTCAGCGTCAGCTCAGAGGAGAATCTTTCGAGCTTATACGATTTCTTTGACCATACAGATCCTGAAAAGCTTCGTTTCAAAGATGCAGAGGCGAGTTTTGGTTTTGGAGTTAAGATGAGCCTTCCATCATTGAACTGAACGGAGTCTGAAATGTCCCAGTTCTGTTTCAACTCAGTTAGAGACTCTAAGTTAACCAACGTTGGAAACGATAATGGCTCGAATCGATGCTCAGAACTTTGATGTGACGCACCTCCGTGACCGGCCGTATATCCCACTGTCAGCAACAGAAAGCGAACAAAAATAGACGATTTCATCTTAGCAATGCAAATACCATCAATAAGTAATTCGGCACCAATTCCATGGAGTAAAATGACCTTTCTGATTTCAAACATCGAGCCTCTTAAAACCAAAGCTGAAGAGAAACTGGTAAGCTTTCTGTTGTTGATCCCTTCTCGTGGCAATGCTCTGTGGCTAGTGATCCACCAGGGCTACATAACTTTATGTGGCGATGCAAAATTCTGTCGAGAAATTTTCGTACTGACCCAGTGTTTTAAATAACACTGCTTGCTCACCTTCCGCTTTGTTGAAGCAAGTTCACCAGAGATTCATATAGCGTAGCTTTAATTACAGCATTTAAGGGGCTTTGACAGCTCAAATACATTATTGTGTTGCATAGGTGTTGTTGGATTCTAACTCAAGAAGCACAGGAGTTTCACCCTACACACCGTTTGAGAACACAGAAGTCATCATAAAGGACTTTTGTTTCCGATAAGACAGAACTCGATCCTTAGTATACACCCATACTACTGTTCCATATCGCTGGTTTCATAAATCAGCCAGATACGTATAATAGTGTGCCGAGCCCCCAATTGCATTGTCCGTGTCTGGAATCAATATATTCTTTCTTGGTAATTTGTCGACGTTGCCACTAGAACAGCCTCGTCAACAGAAATTCAAGTTTTGTTCCTTTTTTCACTAGAGTCAGAGCCTTTGTGCCAATTCTCCAAGTGTTTTCGAAGCAGTCTAGTGACTCCAATAAGGCGAAAGTGCCGGGAGTAGCTTCCAAAAGGAATCTAGCTGAAGGAGGAGCTCTATCCGAAAGTATAGAAGACTCTGTCAGATTGGAGATAGCTTTCCTTACTCCTTCAGTTTGGGATTCAACTTCACAAGATAGAATTGACAAGCTCCATTATTTGTTTGATAAGTTTCCCAATCTATATCCCGAATATTTCTTATCGCTCTTCGAACTTGGGACAGAATTCATTTCACGTGGGGAAAATTGTGACATCCGCAAGGTAATACAGGTTGAGTTTGATTATATTACGATTTCAAAACCTCAGTATATTCATCTCATTAAAAGTGTCTTGAAATTCGTGTCCAATTCCATACACACAGACCAGTTCGACTTCATAAGATTTTACGACTACTTTGAACTGTCCCATTTCCAGAGAGTTTTCCTGTCTTTGGCGTTTGAAAGTGACTCGAAAGAACTTGATCGATACATTTACGGGCAATTTACTGAGATTTATACAACCAGTCTTCCCTCTGTTGTTTCTTGGGTGAAAGCACTTGACGACGCAGATAATTTATCGGACGACAGAAAAGTTCATTTAACAGTCTTCCTTACGTTGTTTTTGAAATCAACTGTTTTTTCTCTTCCGCATAAGTTCATCATCATTGGCTACATTACAGAGAAAGTTGGAGACCATTTTGAGCACGGTTTTGGAGCATTGGAACAGCAAATCAATAAATACTTTGATCAAGTTAGCAAGATGAGCTTCAAAACTGCTATTTGTCAAATTGGATCAGCCAAACTGCTTCCGGACAGACTTCTGGGAGAGTTGATATCCATTCAGCAATCAGATCAGCTGGATGATGCAATTATATTGCTACTCTCTGAGATATTGTATCCTGGATCCCAAAGCCTATCAAATGACCCTTCAAATCCATTGACCTCTTTGACTCCCATCAGCCTTCCTGAGGCTACAGCACGGGGCTCGCAAATGAATGTATTGTTGAAAAAGCTGGAGATAAATCCCAACTGGAAATATATTTTAGAAAAAGTCATTCTCAATATAACACCATCTCATGTCATCACGGCTGCTTCGCTTTCTGAGTTTTTGTCCTCCCTTGGTGATGAGCAGCTGATAGATCTTTTTCTGGATTTGACCTGCAAATCTTCAAGCTCTTTGTTTCTCAAAGGGCTTCTAGTACAATTGAACTCTTTAGACCCCAATGCTGGTGCAATCAACTTATTTGAGCTTAAGTTAACTCCTATACTATCGTCAGAGGTAAATGCTAGAAATTTGCTTCTTTACTACAAGTCCATTGCTAAGATTGAAGTTAAAACGATAGCCCTTTTGCAGAATGAAAATATTAATGATGCTGCAGTCAGCTCCATTTTCAACAGAGACTATAATGCTGCTCCTGAATACATCTTACTGGCCTGCTTGTATATACTGCATGATGAGCCCAATGCCAAGGAGAACGACGTGGTAATAAACATTATGCAAAACTTTGTGGTCTCACTACTGGATGTCAGCTCTCCATATTTGAGTGCCATCTTTGCTAAATTCGAGGAATTTAGTCCTGTCGAACTCGGCAAGTTGCTAGTCAAGTATTATGAAGTGAGGAAGTCGAACGAATCATGTCATAAGATTGCCAGTTTAACAGCATCTTTCAAGAAAAACACTGTTATAATGTCCATTCTTTCCAATCTCGATGATTTTGCAGACGCTTTTTCCTTTGCAGTAATCTTTTCTCAGTATGGTTGGAAGGGGTTTCAGGAATTTGTGATGGCTCAATTGAATCATAATGTCAGCTTAGTTGCTGCGACAATTATTGAGTCCATGGAACATCAAGCAACTTTAGAGTATGAGAGCGCACAGCAGGGTCATAGGCTGAGCAAATCTGTGAATTTGGAAACAGTCCATTATTTAATGACGGCCTTAGGAAATCGTCAAATTCCGGCCGAGCTTTATGAGAAATTCAGAAACTTACAAGCTCTTTGCTTACAGGCTTATCCGAGACTTATCAACTTTGGACAAGGGCATGATGCGGCTATTTTAATGAACAGTTCAACCAACACATTCTCTATTGATGTGGAGAAAGAGATGAAAGTTTACTATCAAAAAATGTACAATAAGGAAATTGAGATTAAAGATATCATCAATATGCTTCAGAGACTAAAAGTTAGTGATAATCCCCATGATCAAGATGTTTTTGCGTGTATGATTCACTCTCTTTTGGACGAATACCGTTTCTTCCCTGAATACCCTGTGGACGCCCTAGCAACAACATCTGTTTTGTTTGGAAATACAATATTTTTCAAGTTGGTTGAAGGTCCTGCCTTGTCAATAGCCTTGCGCTACATTATTGACTCTGCAAGACAGCCCCCAGAGAGTAAAATGTTCAAGTTTGCGATTCAGGCCTTATACTCTTTCATGAAGAGGCTGAAAGAATTTCCAAAGTTTTGTGCTATGCTTTGTGATATTCCTTCTCTCCAGAGTCAACCACAGTTGTTCGAAACCTGTAAAACAATTGCAAACGGCGGAGTTCCGACGAGTACCTCCCCCCATCCCGTTAATGCCAGAAGTTCCCAGCAAGTGGAGACTTCTGGTGATATGGAGTCTGAATCTGCTGTTTCAAAGTTTCTTTCCATCAATCTTCCCAATCATTTCTTGGGCGATAATATTCAAGAAAGTCCATCTGGAGAGATTTTGGATCGAGTATTGTTTATTGTTAATAATATAACGGAAGACAATGCAAACTCTCGGGTCCATGAAATCACCGGTCTTCTTGCTGAGAGATATTATAAGTGGTTCTCCTCCTATCTCGTTGGTCAAAGGGCTAAGTTAGAACCCAATAATCATTTGTTGTATAGCATGATTGCTCAGGGTTTTGAGTCCAAGTTGTTTTACTCTTATGTGTTACAAGCCACATACCAGCAGATAGTTTTTTTGTTGAACAAGGCGTTTGATGCTGGGGAGGATGATTCAGCAGATGTTTTAACACTGGGCGAACGAAGTCACCTTAAGAATCTAGGAGCATGGCTAGCAAGGGTGACTTTAGCCAGAAACAGAGCGATTCTGGCTAAACATATGTCCGTGAAAAACCTTTTGATGGAGGGCTATGAGTATAAGAAACTGGAGATCATAATTCCGTTCATTTGTAAAATTATGGACCAGACAAAGAATTCAGAAGTTTTTGAATATCCGAATCCCTGGACTCTTGGCATTTTGAATGTTTTGAAAGAGTTGTACGAGGTCGCTAACCTCAAGCTCAACTTGAAATTTGAGGTTGAGGTGTTGTGTAACTCGTTGAAAGTTGACCTTGATTCTGTTGAGGCATCTCATCACATCAGAAATCACAGCCCAGGCGATCTAAGAACTTTCATAGAGTCTCAAAAGGTGATTTTGAGTCTTGCCCAACTTAGCTTGGATGAGTCCAGAGGTATCCCGCCACATGTACCTCTACCCGCAACCTCGCATTCATCAGTGGGTGGTACCGGGGTAACTCAGCCTCTATTGTCCTCTCAGCAAGCTGCTCAGCAGCAGCTTAATGTACTACAGCAATTTCAGCAACAACGTTTGCTGACAAATACGCAGCAGTCGAATCAGAACTCGTCACAAGCTCAACACGATGGTTCCACCTTATATGGAGCAGTTACTGGAAGTAACGCTCCGATAGGGTCTGTTTCTCAGCAAAGCTCTGGTACCGCGTTTGACAACCTAGCTGGTAATACTGTTTTTGTCACTCATCCAAATTTGAAACGGCTCTTCCAGTTGGCAATAACCAAGGCAGTCAAAGAAATATTACCACCTGTTGTTAATAGAACGAATTCTGTGGCATTAGTTACCACCAAGTCTCTTGTGCTGAAGGATTTTGCCATGGAGGTAGATGAGCTGAAGCTTAGAAAAGCTTATATCAATACTGTTAGACATCTTTCGGAATCATTGACTCTCGCCTCATCGCGTGACTTACTGAGGGAAAACATACAGTTAAACCTCCATCAGTATATTGGATCACTGGGCCACCAAATTGACACAGTAGTCTTGGAGGAGATTCCGAGAGCTATAAGCGATAACCTCGATCTGGCTTGTTCTATAATACAGAAAGCTGCAATGGAGAAATCGGTTCAAGATTTGGACGAACTAATGCTTCCTTCTATTGCTTTGAGAAGACAATTCAGAGACTCGAGACCAGATCAAACTTTCTGTGACACGCATGCTTCTCGCTATGCCATGTCTTTACCGGAGCCTCTAGGTCTGAAACAAGGTGGTGTCACACCGCAGCAGTTCAGCATTTATGAAGATTTTGGCAAGACAAGATCCTTCTTAGCTGCCCCTTCTGCCTCTTTTGGTAACTCCTCTGTCATGGCACCTGGACTGGCCACTGGCATTGCCTCTGATGCTGCTGTTACCCCTCCGACTGTGAATCCGGTAGCGGATAGAGAAGCGCTAGCTCAAAGATTACTACAACAGCAACAAGGAAGACAGATCTCCCAATCACAATCACAATCACAGACAGGTACAGCACAAGCAGTTGGGCTGAATCAGGGACGTCGAACACTCGATCAGACATTTGCTTTCATCCAACAGTTGATGGAGGCGTTACTGAAGTCGATTGATGAGAGTCCGAATAAGGAAATACATTTACGTGAAATCAGTATTGACCATCCTCTAAGAACGTATCTAGCTGAGCTAATTCAGGTTTTGAGCAAAGTGAACCATAATGAACTTCTTTTGAAGTTTGCCCAGCTAACTATCAATGTTCTTTTCAGTTCTGCAGGATCTCCTCAACTCTTCATTGAATCTTTGATATTTTTGCTAGATAAGACTTGCGAGATGTCATCATATGTCGCTAAGTTTGTGACTGCTTGGTTAGTTTCTGCAGAAGACGAACGGAAGTACAATAAGAAGGTGATGTCATCTCTTATATTGGTTGGAATGGTGTCCCTCAGTGATCTAGACACCAGCATTTCGAAAGCTATCAGTTTGAAAGCGGACGATGCAATAATCAGCTTTGCGGGTGATCTAGTACTTGATTTGGTGTTTAGTGAGACACCGATAGCATTACGGGCTGATTTTGCAAAAGTGATTTGCAGTCTTGGGTCGCTGAACGAAGAGAAAATACAAGGGAATCAGTCATTGAAGGAGTTGTTCAATAAGCTGGACAAAAAGTCTCAGCTGAATATTGGAAATTTCCGCTCATTGTCAATGGATCCGACCAAACTCAAGGACTACTTCGCATATATATTTGTCGAGTGGGTCAAACTGTCAAAGTTTGTTGATGACAATAAGAAATTACAGTATCTCTTTATTGAGGAACTTTGTGATACCGGAATTCTTACTGAGCCAGACCTTTTTGTTATATTTTTTACCACAGCAATGGAGGTGTCGGTGATATCTTTCATTAAAGAAGGTGACAATTTGAGGAAGCCATCAGTTGACACATATACTTCTGTTGATTCCTTGGCAAATCTGGTGCTTCAATTGATTCTGATGGAAGAAGATACCACCACAGATAATGCTGCCAGATCCAAGTTACTCAAATCATTGCTTTCTGTGATAATGTTGGCATTTGCTCGTGATCATGAAGCAAACAAAGCGAACTTCAACGAGAGACCGTACTTTAGATTTTTCTCGACACTACTTTGTGACTGGGCATCATTCCATCAGTCTGCATATGCGGGGTATGTTGAGAACCCAGCTGAGATCAGCCAGTTGCAGGATTTCAATGGAAAGTTCTACCATATTTTAACAGATTCCTTCCTGGCATTACAACCAGGAGCATTCCCTGGTTTCACGTTTGCATGGATGTGTTTGATTTCGCATAGGATGTTTTTGCCCCTTATTCTTGATAATGCAGATAACAAGGTTGGAAGTCGGAGTAAGGTTGCTTCACTTTTGCTGAAATTGCTGAAATTTCAAAGCAATTACATCAAGAATGGATCGATTCCAGAGGCTATAACAGTTGTCTACAAGGGAACATTGAGAATATTTTTGGTTTTGCTACATGATTACCCTGAATTTCTTGCTGCTCATGCTAATCTCCTTGTTAGTTTCCTGTCGCCGTCTCTTGTCCAGCTTCGTAATATCATTTTGTCTGCAACTCCCGAGAACATCGTTGCTCCTGACCCTTTCCAACCGGGGCTCAAGGTGGATAGGTTGTCAGAGATTCTAGTGGCTCCAGAAGTTGCATATGCGCCGTCTCGGATCTTGGAGGACAGGAACATCAAGAAAGTTGTGGATACCTATCTGAAGGGCCTTTCGGGGTCCGCACTGAAACAGCTAATAAGTGAGTTTGAGCTTGAGGCTGGCGTTACCGAAGGGGGCATAGGATACAGCGAGAGCCACTATGATGTTGCGGCCATTAATGGGTTTGTTCTTTACACGGGCATGTCTGTGATAGAGGACCGAACAAAAGCGGGGGCTGTGTTTGATGCAAAGTCGTCGCAGGTTTCTGCTCTGGTGAATATTCTCCAGGAGGGTCCTGTTGAGTTGCAATTTTTGGTGCTGCAGGCAATTGTGAACAACTTGAGATACCCGAACTCACACACCCACTGGTTCAGTGGTGTATTGCTGTACTTGTTTGGGTCGAGCTCCTTATGGGGGTCTGACAAGTTGGATATCCAGCAGCTGATTACGCGAGCTTTGCTGGAAAGAATCATCTGCAACAAGCCTCATCCATGGGGTGTTTTGGTCACATTCATTGAGCTTTTGAAGAACCCGGATTACTCACTGTTTGAGCTTCCGTTTACGAGGGGTTCTGTGGAGATAGAGAGGGTGTTCACTTCGTTGATGACGCATGTTAGGGGTTCTAGGATAGCGGTTTAAGGGGTGGGGGGAGAGGAAGAAGAGAGAGAGAAGGTATTTATCAATCCAGGCTGTGCAACTGAAATGTAAGTAGCTTTTCTGAGTTAGGAGGAAAAACGAAAAAGTAAAAGTAAAGTAAAGTAAAGCGCAATACGTAATAATAGTAAAAAAACATACAGCAGGAGGACATCAGAGTCACCGCAGAAGGCAGGACGTCACGAGCTGGCTGGTGATTGCAGTTGCAGAGGGGAAGTATTCCTGCGAGCGCACAGAAAGCCCCGTAATGTTTTCGTCGCTGCGTCGTCGTTTTAGACGAGGCTCAGAAGATGACGAGGACGATTCGAGTTTCAAAGATTCCACTTCACAGACGCTGAAGTCGCGAAGACCTCCCAACACGGCCTTTCGACAACAGAGACTGAAGTCGTGGCAGCCCATGCTGGTTCCTAAAGTGGTTCTTCCGCTGCTCCTCGTGGTTGCGGTGATTTTTGTTCCGATCGGAATAGCGTTTTTGTTCACGACATACAGAATCCAGATGCTGGAGCTGAACTACAGCAATTGCGAGCGACTGGCGACTGCCGAGTACTCGTCGATGCCGTCGAGGTATGTGGGGTACCACTTTAGTGGGTCGAAAGCGTCGGATGTGCAGTGGAGGGTGGTCGACGACAGCGGCACGCAGAAGTGCTATGTTAAGTTTGATATTCCGTCGACCATCAAGCCCCCTATCTACCTATACTACAAACTGACCAACTTCTACCAAAACCACAGGAAGTACGTGGAGTCGTACGACTGGGACCAGCTGCGAGGAAAGGCTGTTGCGTACGACGACGTGACGTCGAAGTGCTCGCCAATGCGGTACAGAGACAACAAGATCGTCTATCCGTGCGGACTGGTAGCCAACTCGATCTTCAACGACACAATATCGAGCCCGGTAGAGGTCGACTCGCAGACAGCCTACGAGCTCAACAGCAAGGGGATTGCGTGGTCGTCGGATCTGAAGCTGTACAGGTCCTCGCAGTATAACGTTTCAGACGTGGTCCCGCCTGAAAACTGGGCCCTGAGGTATCCCGATGGGTACACTGAAGCCGATCTGGAAGCCGTAGCGAAGGACGAACGGTTCATGAACTGGATGAAAACTGCCGCGCTCCCGTCATTCATGAAGCTCTACGGGAAAAACACCACGGCCTCCTTGGAGGAAGGCACTTACGAGATAGCTGTGGAACTGAACTACCCGGTGTCGATCTTTGGCGGTACCAAGTCCGTGGTGATATCGACGTCGAGTGTGCTGGGAGGCCGGCACATGGCCCTGGGCATCTGCTACCTTGTGGTTGGCGGGATCTCGATTGTGTTTATGCTTGCTTTCTTGGTGAAGCAGCTGTTCACGCGAAAGCAGGCCGACCACGTGTTTCTGGACGGTCTAGGCGACACGGACGCCCACCGCGCTGCTGCTGCTGCTGCTCAGGGCGCTCTCCGAGAGGTGTTGTGACTGCCGCGTCGATCGCCCCGACGGTTTTTTTTCTTCCTTGCCCCTCTTGTCTCTCTCTCTGTTGATCTTCTGAAAGCAGGAGATAAAATATAACTATTAAAAAAAAAAAGCGTATATACATCTTTGTCATCATTCATTCCACCTAGTAGTCAACAGAACAACCACACACCGTTCAAAGCACCCACAGTTCTTACACCACCCAATGTCCAGAGTAAAGAGAATCGTCAAGGAGCTCGAAGATGTGCGCAAAGACCAACTCTCGGGGGTTACCCTCTCTCTGGTACAGGAGGACGATTTGTCACATCTCAAGGGAACCTTCATAGGGCCGCCTGGAACTCCTTACGAAGGTGGTCTTTTTGAGGTGGACATCAAGATCCCCGACGCATATCCGTTCAAACCCCCTGTCATGAAGTTCGACACCAAAATTTACCACCCTAATATCTCTTCTCAGACAGGAGCCATCTGTTTGGATATCCTCAAAGATGCCTGGACCCCCATTTTGACGTTGAAGTCTTCTCTAATCTCACTACAATCACTGCTTCAAAGTCCAGAACCTACAGACCCCCAAGATGCTCAGGTTGCCAAGGTTTACATGAGCGATCCAAAGAAATTTGCAGAAACAGCGGCTTCATGGACGAAGATATATGCTCCGAACGATAACTACAAGCCGTCGGAAGGGTCTGCAGGCAACGACTACAAGGAGTTTGGTAAGACTTCGGGTGGAAACACCGACGAGCAGGACGAATGCGCGAAATACGGGATCGACAAGTCGACCGTGCGCATTTTCCAGGATATGGGGTTCCCGTCTGACAAGATCATATCTGCCCTGAGAAAGCTGAACTTGAAGAAGATCCGGGTGGATGACGTGCATACACAGCAGAGTGTTTTGGATGAGATCCTACATTGACTAGACACAGATGGGCTGGTACATATATAGATGTGTATACGCTGCTGTCCCCTCCCCCCCCTTTCTTTTTACAACCACAGGATGCTAATTTTTGCCAACTTTTTTAAAGCCGTCGCTGTCGCTGACGAGACCGCTGGCTGCTCCAACACTGTGTTTTGCGTTCTTCTTCTTCTTCTTGGCCACAATAGCTCCGGGACCCGCACCAGGGCTGGAAGATGAACCTCCCGTTGCAATCTCTTTCTTGGCCCGTGGCTCAAGCTTGATCTCTATGCCCTTGACAGTCAGAACACCCTCCTTGATGGATTTTCTCTGCGATTCCTGGTCAACAAAGTCAACCAGCGCGATAAACCGGTCAATTTTGCACGAGTCCACAGCGCCAAACCTCGATTCCAGCTGGCTGACAAGCTCTTCCTCTGTTATGCTTGGCAGACCTTTGATGTAGATGGGAAACACCGCCTGGCCCTTTTTGTTCAGAAGCTGTGTCTTGTGTTTGCGCGAGAAAATCCCATCAGAGTCTCCTTCCTCAGAGTCAGACCCTGTCTTCTTAGCCCCAGGCTCCTTCTTCTTGTCCTTCTTGGCTCCTTTCTTGGACTCCGTCGGTTGTGCTCCTGTCTTGACGGCGGCAGCTTTCGCACTAGTCGACGCTATGTGGTCAGCCCAGCTCATAGGCTTGGCAGTCTTCAGAGCCTGCGCCGCAGACTCTCCGGAACCGTGTTGCTTTCCCTCCTCCTGCTCCTCCTCCTCCTCCACCCCCTTAGTGTCTTCATCCCCAGTCTGAGGAGTAGACTCTTTTGAGTGCTCATTGGGGGAGAAAACAGCCTCGTCCTTATCCTTATCTTCGGCTGGAGAGCCGTCGACTACACCGGTAACAGGAGCAGATCCATCCTCCAGCACCGGAGATACAACAGGCTCAGGTTGAATCGCAGGCAGGGCCTCGTCATAGCTTTCGATGTACTGGTTATCAATGTCAGGAATAAAGTTGAGCATGTCGTTGTAAACGTCGTAGACGGCCTTCCTGGCCGTGGGAACCAGCAGAAAGGTCTGTACGAACTTGTACGATGGCTGGGAGATTCCTGGAGCTGTCTCGTCGCCCTTCAAGGCAAGCTCGCCAACAGCAACAATCAGAATGGAGTCATTGAACGAGCTCGAAGCCTCAATAGACTGGATCATTACTTTTGCGCCGGCAAGAACAGAATGCAGCCAGTGTTCTCTGATGTCTTCGGTCCCCACCACATCGACACGATCAGGAGAGAATGGGTTCAGATGGTCCCCATGTCTCAGTATGGCATTCTTGGAATACAGCTGGTAGAGGTTTTTGTGACCGCTGTTGACAAGATTGTAGTAGTAGTCAACGAATGCAATTGACACGCGGGCCGGGTCCTGTTCTATCTCCATAGAAGCCATGCTCTGCTAAAAAAAGCTCTCAAAAAGATAAGTGATCAGTTGTCGAAAAAGTCACAGAAATCCGGTTTTCCCCGCAGGTTTTCTAGTTACCTCACTGAAGGCAGCTCTTCATTACTTGTCCTTGTCAGCTACGCGGCTGCTTAGGGCTGGCTGGTGTGTAAAGTGGAAGTGAACGGGACAAGACTTTTTCAGCTTCGCCCTCGTCGTCGAGAGTTTAAAGAAAAAAAAAGCTAGTCACTGAGGCGGCGCGTCGATCGACGCGCATGCTCTTCCCCACAACTCTACGGGACCCTCCATGGATCAATTAAGGTACTCTAATCGCATACACAAGCAGAAAAGAACAAGCAAGAAACACAGATTTGCCCAGAGCCGAACTCATAGACTCCTATTGTAGTACATCAGGCTGGGAGAAGCAGCGTTCTTCAGTTGGTCGGTAGTGGCTATGCCTGGGGGCGGGGTGTTGACTCCTAGAAATGGTTGCTGAGACGAAGAAACCACACGAGACTGTTGCTGTTGCTGCTGCTGTTGCTGCTGCTGCTGCTGCTCATCAGTCAATCCCCAAACCTGATTCTTCAGCAACTCGAAGTCGGCCTCCGTCAGCAGACGCTTCAGTTCCCAGAAACATAAGTGTGTCAGTACAGATTGGCCGCCAACCTGAAGCAGGTTGAGATTGACGTTTCTGATCACCCCAAGCTCTTCCGCCAGCGACTCTAGAGACCTGTTCTTTAGTCTCGCATTGGTAAACACCTTCGACAAAGATATGAACTTGATATCGTAGCTATTAGGGAAATAGATCTGCGTCCACTTCTCAAACTCATCCTCGCTACTGGGCATTCCGCGATTGATCAAAAGAGACACCAGAAAGCCAAAGTCGTAGCCTGCATGGAAACTGATCCACGTCACATCAGGCAGCAGGCACAAACCACTGTCTGTAAGGAGCTGTGCAAACTCAAACGGGTCGATTCCGTGCTCCTTCATACGCCCAAAGTTGAGACCCGTCGTCACGAGCGACTCGATGGACTCTCTGCTGAACATTTCGCTCTCAAGGTCAAATCTGAAGTTGAACTGCCATGTCGAAGGAACTCCCTCCGGTCTCTTGCCTTCCTTATCGCTCAGTGTGATCCCAATCTGCACTAGGTCGAGCAGGTCCGCGTTAGCTCTGATGGTCTGATAATGATAGTCTTTCGTAGAGCGGAAAGTGCCAATAGGTCTGGCAACGATACCTGCAAACTCGGTGGACACAGAGATGTGGTTGAACCTTTCTGCAAGCTCCCTGATAACCATCATCTCGTTCTCCAGGTTATCCTTCCACACCTCTCTGACCATTGGCTGCTGTTGGGCGTGCTGTTGCTGAACCGCCTGTGTCAGTCTCTGGGCAGCCAAGGCAGCTTGTTGTTGTTGTTGTTGCTGTTGCTGCTGCTGTTGTTGCTGAAGGGTGGTGGCAAGAACTTGCTGCTGTATCGATCTATTGTGCAGTTGCGGAGAGACCATCATTCCCACAGGAACCTGTTGCTGTCCAGGCAACGTGCCGGTTTTATGTGGGTTCGAAGCATCTGCGTTGCTAGAGTTGAGGTACTGCGACATTAGCCTCAAGTTCAGCTGCTGTTGCTGCTGGTTCACAACCGACGGAGAGGGCACCTGGTTGTTTCCCTGCATGGTCTGCTGCATCAACGCGTCTGCTTGCAGGTATATGCGTAGTCTCAGAAATACCACAGTTAGATTTTAATACTCTAATTACAAAACTTGTTTGATGCTCTTCGGATGAAAATTTCTACACTACTAGGAAATATTCAAAAAGACCCAACCTAAAATGCTCATACAATTTAGAAGTACTACTCAACTCCCGTCTGGTCCTCGGGCGCTTCTCTTTCAGCCCTGGATCGTTTGTAGTGGGCCTTCTTATCCACACCTTCTCTAGTCTCTGTGTCTGCGGGCGGAGGAACAAACCACGGGATCTTCCCACGGTTGAAGTCGCTGAGCACCTGCTTGGCAACAGCCGCCTCATCTGGCTCACCTCCCTTAAGCAGCCGTCCCTGCTTCCGGGCAATTAGCTCAATGAAATCCTCCGATCCATCCCAGCCACTCACCCCGTAGGTCCGCTCTAAATGCTTACGCTGACATTTGGCCAAAAGATCTGGTATGTACTGTTCGGGATGCGAAACATGCTCCACTCTAACCACTCCACGAAACAAGATATCGGCCTGGCTGTCCTTGGCAGATGGAGGCACTATTCCTGGACAGTCAATCAGAAAGATTCGCTTCATCAGCGTGATGTACTGCCACACCTTGGTTTCTCCAGGAATCGGTGCCACTGTGCACACCTTTTTACGTCTTAAACAATTGATTATACTCGATTTCCCTGTATTTGGATAACCAATGAACCCCACTGATATCTGCTTTCTCTCCTTGTGCAGCACGGAGAACTGTCTCAGCAGCTGTATCAATGATCCCTTTCCAAATGAGTTGGTGATCGATGCGTGGAACGCCAGTGTAGGATAGTCTTTCGACAAATGCTTGACCCATGCAGCCTAAATTTATTCCAAGTTAGTATTTTGCACCAGAAAAAGTGAAGCCATGAAACAGATATCGAAGAAGAGACTGAGAGCTGGGAATGCTTGTGCGATTGTAGGGGCCTTTACTACGAGCTTCTGCCATTGCAAGACAAGAAAAGCTCAACTCATAAGGCCCCGAAGACACCGGAGATGCAGCTATCAAAACGACAGCTACGATATGTTTGCTTCAATAATCTCAGTACGACGATGATGCAAGAGGTATCAACTGATCTTCCAAAGTTATAACAGACAAACCATACGGGAAATTCAATCTTCTTGATTAAAGAAAAATCGAAACGGTTTCTCCTGACAAAGAACTTTGGAGCTCTTGTCTCTTCCATCAATTTCTGCTTCATGTTAGTAGGGAAAAACGCTCTAAACTTACCGCAACCCAGGTGGGCACTAAATCACACTTGTTCAAAACATAAATCAGATGCTTGTGCGCACACTCCTTTTTCATGTACTGCTCAACAGAGAGACACCTGGTCCCAAGAGGATCTCGAGCATCCAGAACATGAATAACGACATCTGAAGAGTCAATGACCTTATACAACTCGTTCCAAATTCTTTTCGATTGACCTTTGGAGAAGATAGACTCCTTGGCCTCCGGGGTGAACTCATCTGTATCGATACCTCCCATTAGACCCAGGGTGGCCTTCAAATCCTGTTTTTCTTCAAACTGTGTCTGGTCGTTATCTGTGTTCCTGGCCAACTCCTCTAGAGAAGATGCTGAAACGTTAGGTTTCTTTCTCTGCGCCTTGGGACCAAACGTTTTCGCATACGACTCTGTTTCCAGGATCCGGGACCCAGGTGACTCAGTGGTGTCCTTTTCATCCAGCAGAGACATCGGCAGCTTGTTTCTCTTCAGCAAAACTGTATAAGAGTTCTCCTTTTTGTCCCCTATTGCTTCCCTGAAATGGGAGAGAGCATCTTGAGCGATAACTCTGGTATTACCGAACCAACGACGGTTAGGATCCACCCGTGCCGTCGTTACCTTAGTATCCTGTAGATATGCGGCTTTCACAATGTCTCCCTTGGCATTTCTGACAGCTCTTCCACTCTTGTACATACTCAAATGTCTCAC
Organism: Ogataea wickerhamii; assembly: GCA_030559035.1. Taxonomy (NCBI): domain Eukaryota; kingdom Fungi; phylum Ascomycota; class Pichiomycetes; order Pichiales; family Pichiaceae; genus Ogataea; species Ogataea wickerhamii. The sequence goes on from JAKTQX010000014.1 coordinate 204,513, forward strand.
CTTCTTTGCATCTCTATAGAAATTCTCTCCTTTCACTCTAAGATTACCGTCACGCAGGTCCCCATCGCGCTGACGCCGCGACTTTTCCGTTTTTCCTGTCGCCATCGTGATACTATATGGTCTGAAGAGCGGAGGTTCTGTGTCTCTCTTTATCACTTTGACCCTCTCTTCGTTTCAACTGCATCTACTGATATATACCCCTAGCATTATATTTTATTTTATAAAATTTTTTTTGTTATTTTTTTTTGCAGTGGAATTTTTTGCTTTGCAATTTTTTATGCGCTAGCTCATTACATAAGCAGCCAACCCCCAAACCACATAATTTACATACACAAATTGAGAAAGAGAAACGCGTTCATCTCACTCAGCCAAGAAAGATTGTTTGTATGATACTATCATAGATATTCACAAATTTTGACAATATAGAGATTGCAAAAAAGCACTAGGCCGAGCCGACCCTGTATCATATTTCAGTCAGTAATGTTCTTGTTATGGGGAGACGACGGATCCAGTTCTCTCCTTTCAGGTATCCCACGATGGGACCCAAAATCAACAATACCAAGTCCAACAGAATTCCACCCGACGGTAACCCAAAGGTTATCAAAAGATCTTCAAGTCAAGAGTCTGAGAGAGCCACCATGGCTTCTACCAGAGACGGATCAATAGAAGAAGCTAAAGTGCCTCTTAACGATGATCAAGATAAACGACCGCTCCACAGAGGAACCCCCGTGCGGCGGAAAGAGCTCAATGAGCAGCAGCGCAAAGAACATGAGGAAAAGATACGAAATATCAACTCGCTTGCAGGCACCAATGACGATTCAGATAATGATGTGAGGCTTGTGAACACCGATGGAAGTTCGGACGATGATTTCGACGACTTTGATTCCAGTGTGATGTCTCCCGTCAAGTTCCCGATGAGTCCAGCAAAAAAGCAGCTTCACAATCTGAGGGACCAGATCGCCAAGCACGCAGATCCCTTCACAGCACGAAACCAACCATTTCGGGAGTCTTCGCTTAGCAGGCCTTTAGATCGACCCCCAAGTCCAGTATTCAAGTCACGAAAAGACAGTATGGTTAACGCATCGGTGAACGATACTGTTGTAGGACAGACACACTCCCCACTAGCGAGCGAATTTGAGGATTCTGAGGATGGCATAGTGCGACTGCCTGTGCTTTCAACTGCTAATGCTGAGCCTCTTTCGAGCTCTATAGCTGCTACAGATAGCACTTACCAGAGGTTGCCTGTAGCTGGTGAGACAGACTTGAATGCAGAGGCCACAATTATGAAGGTAGCTAAGTTCGTCAGTGAAAAGAGAACCCAGCTCTCGGGAAGCATTGAGGAGAGTCCTGAGAGAACTTCAGGGGAGAGACAGGAACGAGATTCGGAACCTTCGAGTGACTCTGTTGTTGAAGCGACCCCTAATAACAGAAAATGGGACGAAGCTAAATGGAGAAAGCTAATGAGACTGATGAGGTTATATCAAGTCACAGGCAGCAAAAGGTTGTTTGATGCTGGGAGAGTAGAACGTGAGTTCGGCTGCACTGTGAACGAGTTGGCAATGCGAGGAGAAATACTGAAAAGGTTTGTCGATGTGAAACTGATAACTAGGAGAGTTGGCAGCAGAGGACGATCACTACCAAAGAAAGTTTAGATGAATGATGAAGATATCCATAAATATATTAATCAAGCCAGAGCGAGAACAAGGCTCAACAGCAGCGAGAGAGAGGTTAGATTAAGAAGGGGCCGCTAAGGGTGACCCTGAAACATCAAAGTAGACAAATAAAGTAAAGTAAAAGACAGCCGGCGCTAGCTGATAATTTGCTGGTCCGTGAGGTAAGGTATGTTGATTCTGACTCGATGGCTCGATGGCAACTTAGGTATGACCACCGACAAACATGCCACTAGGTTCACCACAAAGAGGGTGAGATCATAGTACGAGTAGTGAGTGGAGATAAGAAATAGACAGATCGGAACACCCATGAGGAACTTCTTGACAGGGGTATACTGGTCACCATTGTCGATCTGCTCCCACATAGTGAGGTTATCGAAGGCACCGTTGTTGAAGTCAAAGGGGGTACCTTTGATCTGGTGGAACATGATATAGGAGCCAATAACATAAGTCACGTTCGTTAGTGTCCAGCTCATCTCGTTATTGAACATAGGCATGAGGTCATAAAACAGCTTGAATAGTATTATTACCACAATGTGTATGATCCATGCACCCTTGAAATGAACCCAGTTGGCGTTCATGTTAGCCTGAATGTCCTGATCCTGTTTGGTGTCGAATGTTTCAGGCTGCACTTTGGAAATCAGCGACGACGATCTTCTGCGTCTGTGGTCCTTGGACACATGTGAGCTGGTTGGAGACACATTGAGCTTCTCGGGAGAGGAGGGGCCTGGAAAAGGCACTGGGTTAGGCATTTTGCGTGGCGCTGCTAGCAAAGAAAGTATTTTTAGAGTCGTGTTCCAGGTGGCAACTAGAAGTAATTGCAGCGGGGAAAGACGATGGGTGAGTCAGAGCGTGTCCTGAAGACGATATGGCTTTTGCGCAATATTGTGGCTTAGAAGGGATGTTTTGACGGAGCCTTTGCTATGGGAACTGTATATAGAAAGGCGATTTGTTTTCCTTTAGGTTTTTTCTTCGGTGGTTAAATCTCTTTACAACAATTCAAAAAAAAAATACTAGAAAACGAGCTTCTAAAAACAAAAACATAAAAGGCTTAGCAAAAATCATTCTAGCACAATCAACTACCAACTCCGAATTTAACTAGGCGGCCGTGTTAGGAGCCTCAATATAATAATAAATATGTGGTAAATACGCTTTGCAAAAGGCCGCTCACGACTGGGTCTCAGACCGTACGCGGTTCTGGTTCACCTTGAGCTTAGCGAGACGATCGTACTCGCCGCTCAGAATACGCTCTACAATAACGTCGTCGTTCTTGTTGAACCCAACAAAGTCAAAGTCAAACGACTCTGGGTTACCACCGTGCTTCTTGAACACCTCTAGAGCAGCAGTGTCGTTGTCCTCCTCTGCCTTGGCTTTCACACGGTACAGAAGCTCTCTCTTGGCCCATTCTGTCACATCAATGTCGTCTCTCCAGATAAGTGCAACCAAAAGCAGCACACAGGCAGGAACAAACATTGTGTGCGCGATGGTCTCCCATCCCTCCTTCTCCTCATTCTCTCTCACCACCTGCCACCTGATCTCTCCCGTGGCCGTGTCCTCGTATGGAATCTTGTCAATGATCAACCCCGATGACGCCTTCAACTTCACCAAGTCGCTGTCGTTCGAGAGATAAAGATCCTCATACTTCTTCGGGAACGTGAAAAGCACCTCCGACAGACTTAACGATCTCTGTCCAGCATAGCTGTTCAAAAATGCAATCTTCTTGAGTTCCTCGTCAGACGGTGTTCTCTTCGACCCGTCCTCATTCTGAAAGATGTACTCAAGGTTCGGAAGACTGTCAAGAGTCTCACGGCACCTTTGCTCAGCTGTCGCGTCAAACTTGTTGCATGCCGAAGAGATGTGGAACGTTCTTACAGGAACACCCATCCGCACACTGCTCACAGCAGTGGTTTTGGCCCTCACCTGTCTTGCGGCGAGTCTTAAAAGTCCTGAGGCAAGCATTCTGTTGTCTATGCCTGCTTCTTCCTAAGCCCCTTCAACAGACACAAAACCAGATCTTCTATAGTGCAGCTACAGGCTCTTGAACCAATTATCACAATTTTAAGTGTGCACTGGTGTTTTTCTTTACCACTCTTTGCTTCAAACAACCAATCCTCAGAAAGAAAATTTCTGAACAACTTGTAGCATATCTCTCGCGCACAGTACTATCAATTATATGTGCAGTTTTGTTTGCTTGTTTTCTATTCGCTTTCTTTTCATATCGCCGCGTCGATCGAACCTCGACAAAACTCCTCACTTATTATAGCATCTTGTCAAACCATCGACTGTTGAGCCCGTGTAGCGCAATGGTTAACGCGTTTGACTTCTAATCAAAAGACTCTGGGTTCGACTCCCAGCATGGGTGCTTTTTTTTTTTAACGGCCAACTTAAAAACGGATCAGGGCTTTTTGATTGCTGCACTATCGCGCCGGTGTATGTATAACCTGGAAATTGCGGAACATCCGCTATTGCATAGAACCAGAACTGCTTATAGTGTGAAATATTCTGAGATTACTATCAAAGATAACAGATATTTCCGAAGCTTATAAACTGCTAACAACTGCGTGAAACGACGATGGCTGTTGAGGTAATTGAGAAATACAACCACTTACAAAAATGGAGGCCACTCTTAACATCCCAGCACCGGAATTCGTCAACAAATACCCTTTGAAGGGGACCAAGTATGACTTCGAGAGAAACCTGATTGGCTATGGGGAGGAGTCAATCGACCCTCAATGGCCAAATGGAGCCAAGATTGCCGTCTCTTTTGTACTCAATTACGAAGAGGGAGCTGAGAGATCGCTTCTGCTAGGAGATGATGCCACTGAAAACACCATGTTCAGTGGTTTACCGGGAGGTCCTCTCACCTACAGAGCCTATGAGGTTGAGTCAGAATACGAATATGGAAGTAGAGCCGGTGTTTGGAGGATCATGAGACTTTTCAAAAAGTTCAATTACCCAATGACCATATGGGCAGTTGGTCATGCACTAGAGCTCCACGAGCCAATTGTCAAGGCATTCATCAGAGACGGCCATGAGATCGCGTCTCATGCCTACAGATGGATTCCTTACTCCCAGACTACCCCGGAAGTTGAGAAGGCTTTTATCAAGAAGCAGATCTCCAGCATCAAGCAGACCTCTGGTGTTTACCCTCATGGATGGTACTATGGTCGTCAGTCCACTCACTCCCTTGCACTTTTGCACGAGGCTTATAAAGAAGCAGGTGTTGAGCTGAAGTATGTAAGCGATGCTTATGCAGATGATGTTCCATACTGGCTGGATGTTCCCGCCGAAAAGGAGCTTCCTCCTGCTGAGAGAAAAGGAATGTTGATGGTTCCCTACTCACTGGACTGTAACGACTACAAGTTTCTTAATCCAAACGGTTTCAGATCTACCGGTGCATTTTACGAACACCTAAAGGCCGCATTTGATGTTCTCTACAGCGAGGAAGGTAAGATGATGACTATTGCACTGCACTGCAGAATCATGGGAAAGCCAGCTTTTTATAAAGCTCTAGAAGACTTTGTCCAGTATATCAGCACCAAGCCTGGAGTTTGGGTTTGTGGTAGAACTGAGATTGCTGAGCACTTCAAAAAGCGGTTCCCATATAAACCAGAGGCCTAGGGCATTTTGGGAGGTATTGTACTCAACTGTCTAAAGGATAGCTTTCTAGATGTTATCTAAAGTAGCCTATTTTGATAAAAAAAAAATTAAAAGATAAGGTATTGGGAGTGTGATCACCAAAACGATTTTTCGGAACCTCCGTTACCTCTGCTAACAGGAGATAGTAACCTGCTTTTCCGATAATCATTTATTGTTGTGACTCCACAGGTAAAGTTGAAGAACATTTTGAAATAAAAGAGCCAGCATAAGAGAGTTTTTCCGTTTGCTGTTACACTTGAAGACAACAACTTTTGGAGAATCCCATAGCAGCAATGGAATCAACAGTCGCAATTGAGTATCCTGAAGAGATCAATCGGGATGATAACCTCAACACCAAGTATGATTTTGAAAGAGATCTTGTTGGTTATGGCGAGAAGGGACTAGACTGTAATTGGCCAGAGGGTAAGAAAATAGCAGTTTCGTTTGTTTTGAACTATGAAGAGGGGGCAGAGAGATCTTTGGCTCTGGGTGATGACGTCTCAGAGTTCACTCTCACCACTCCTAGCAAAGGAGTTCCTCTACCATTTAGAGCTTTCGATCTGGAAAGTGAGTACGATTATGGTGCCAGAGCAGGGGTTTGGAGAATACTTAGACTTTTCAAAGATAGTAACCTCAAACTTACGGCTTACGCTGTAGGGCGTGCTTTTGAAAGAAATAAAGATGTCGCTAGAGCATTTGTGAGAGACGGGCACGAAATCGCATCCCATGCTTACAGATGGATTCCATATGCTGACATGCCTCCTGAGACAGAGAAAGCATATATTTTAAAGCAGATGGAGTCTTTGAAGGAAACCACAGGTACTTTCCCTGCAGGATGGTACATGGGAAGAATGTCTCCACACTCTCTAGCTCTAATTGCAGAGGTATATCGTGAGAGCGGCCTGGAGTTAAAATGGTGCAGTGACTATTACGGGGATGACGTTCCGAGATACATTGACTTACCAGCAGAGAAGAACTTGCCAGCTTCCGAGAAGCAGGGTCTGCTGCTTGTGCCATACTCTTACGACTGCAATGATTATCGGTTTTTAAATGCCAACGGGTTCAGATCTGATAAGGCTTTTTACGAGCATCTCGTCAATTCATTTGATACTCTGTATGAAGAAGGCGGTAAAATGATGACTATTGGACTTCACTGCAGAATTATTGGAAAGCCAGGAAACTTTCCTGCGCTCAAGAAGTTTGTTCAATACATAAGCCAAAAGCAAGACGTCTGGGTTTGCACAAGAACAGAAATTGCCGATCACTTCAAAGCAAAGTACCCATATCAACCATCATAAAAACTGATATATGTATGTCGATTCAGCCAACCAATGCGGAGACTGGCTATTCTGTGTGCCTTCCATTGAGATCCATGAGAATTTGACTCCAAAAGTCTTCATCCAGACTAAAATTAACGTCCCTAGAGTCTCCGTTTCCAAGGATGTGATCAATAGCTGAAGTATGACGAAACATGTTAGCGTTCTGAAAGTTCGTCACCGGTGGATCATGCGAGCCTTTCGGCAAATAGCCCATCTTATCGTTCATCCTGTACTTTTCAGCACTCTCCAACAAGTTATCAAAAAGATCTCTGTACGAACGGGCTTCAGGCCATCTTTCACTGAAAACAAAAAGTAAGCTTGAGCAGGCACGAATGTCGTTGTGCATGTTCATAAAGTCGGGATACCCCTTGTTTCTCAAATAGTAAACCATAGTGACCCCAGCCAGAAAGACAGTGTGAAGAGCTACGATACTGAACTCCAAGATTGAGTCCCGGTAAAGTCCCTTATACGCAGTGCAAATTCCTCCGGCTGATATGCAGGCATGATCTAGTAGCTGCTGTATTTGACTCTCGGAAGATGTGATTATTTTCGGCAGAAAAAGAAGTAATCTTGCTCGAAAATAGAGAAGCTCAAGGTAATCATAGCTTTCCCTCCCATTGATCGCTTTTTGAAACTCTTCTCTGGAAGGTAGAGCCTTATACCATCGATCGAGGTCCACCACTATGGAGTCGAAAGTATCTGCATAAGGGATGCAGTCATTCACGGAGTAAAAGAATAGGTGGATTCTGCTCTCCAATTGTCTCACCAACGTTGTCATATTCACAGTTGTGAATGATGAGATTTCTTGCTTGAAACCGGGGTCAGCTTCCTGTCTTCTCTGCAAATTATAAAGGTGATATATGTCTTCCTCGGTAGGGTTGAGCGGTAGATCTAAGCTCAAGGGGAACTGGAGATCAATAAAGCATTCATTCACATAGCCTGGTCTTCCAAGTGAAAGGGATAATAACTTTTCGTAGTTGTATGCAGTCCAGAAAAGTCGCTTATGAAACTCATTTTGTAGAGCTCCTGCGTAGGTTACTGGGCTCTTTCTGTGGTATCCACATTGCACAAGTTTTCGCATCGCAATCCCAGTCAGTTCCCATGAGGAAACGTAGAATCCCAGGTGATAACTTCTACCAATAAATAGCGCAATCAGCAAACATGCTTGTACCTGCTGTATAGTGTCAAGTTCAACATTTTCTAGATGTTTGAGGGCTTTGATGAAGTACATGTCAGGGGAAGGATATATGGTGACCTGAAGAAGCTCGGTTAGTCTGCATCCTATGCCGGTGGCGATGTTCAGGGCAAAGAAATCCCACTGGCTCTTCTCTGAGTCAGGCAAGGAACGCATTTTGTAGAACCAGCTTTCATCAATAAAGTAGTGTCTATTGTGCGACAGACTGAAAAACCTCTTGAGAAAGCTTTCCTCGATCTGTGGAGGAATAAAGGAATGGTCATGAAGCTCTATCTCGGAAATGATTGGGGTTCTTTCTTCCTCCTCTACCCCTCCCAGCAGGGTTTTTCGTATGGCTTTCACAATCGAAATCACAGCAAACGATCCAATGTACTCATCTGACTCCTTGCATTCTCTAAATAGTAGCTTCGACATCGCAGCCAAAAGCCGGTTATCCGACTTTTGATCATCTTGCTGAAAACTGCTGCACAGCCTTTTCACAACGTTAGATTCATCCTTGCTAGTACTTGTATACTTCTGAGCTTGCACTGCGTTTTGTAGTGACAACATTTGGCCGTCTTTCTCCTTGAGAAGTTCACGAAGCTCCTTTAGCTGGGTTTCTAGTTCGTTATTTCGCTCTTTGATCTTCTTGAGGTCTGATCCCGAATCACCAGCAGAGGACGGTGATGTAGATACTCTAGTAAAAACACAGCTGGTGCATGCTTTCGCGCAAGCAAAACAGGGATATGCTCCATCGCACTTCCGTTTCCGGATTTTACATCTGTTACAAGCCACTAGAACCCTATCTTTCCTGTTTCTTGGCGAAATAAAATGTAGGGGCATGACTGGAGATTCTTGAGCACCCGGTATGATCTCCTTTGGGATAGTCATAGTATGCTCTCGAGTTGGGTTCCGGTTAATTGCCTCTCTGTTTTTGAATATTACCTGATAAACTTCATAATGATTCCTGTTTTAGCATCATGGTGGCTATGAGATGTTTTTCTTGGTTTTTTGCGATTGGCATCATTGGCTCATGCACGACCAATGGAATCCTTATCACAACCAAATCAAGGTCCAATGCGTTCAGGTAAACCAATAGGAGCCTAATATGTGGAGCTGATCAATTACGAGCACCGAACTGCTCAGTATAAGAGGAGCTCATAAATGAGCGAGTGGATGACATCAAAAAATTATAGAATTTACTGATATACAGTATCTAGGCTCTACAGATCTTTCCAGTTATATCCATTTTCAAAGCCATAAGCAACACGGTATATGGTGGCCTCGTCAAAGTGTCTTCCAATGATTTGCAGGCCTACCGGAAACTTCATGTCAGGATCCTCAGTTGAAGGCAAAAATCCCACGGGAAGATTCAGAGCTGGATGTCCAGTCATATTGAAAATCCCTGTATTAGCATTGAGACCAATGGTGTTCTTGATAACCTCAATCGGAGTTCCATCTCTGATTCCATGACGAGGAGCAACAACAGGAACTGTGGGTGTAATGAGAACATCCACTTTCTCCAATGCTTTATTGTATTCGTCTCTTGCCTTGAAGTGATGATTGACAGATTTGGCATAAAGTCCAGGATAGTGCTCTAAAAGATATAACCCGTTAATGAGACCGTTCTTCACATTGACGGGAGTCCGGTCAAACTGATATTGTGTCCAAGGTAATGTGTGGTCAACAAATTTAGAAGATTTCATTACACGGCGGCCTGACTGCATACCCAACATTCTTAAAGTACCTGATATTCTTTGGCCAATCATCCAGATCTCGGGCGCAACTTTATGATAAGGAATAGAGATCTCCACAACTTCTGCGCCTAGAGCCCTCAACCGATCTACGGTCTCATAAAACTTGGTCTTCATAGGATCTGACATGGTAGGAATTTCCAAAGCTTCTTTCAAGATTCCAATTTTCATGCCCTTGATTGAGGAGTTCTTGGTGAGCCCCACGTAGTCGGGAACATCCTCCACAGAGGGAGCTGGTCCCTGACGATCGTCATATCCATCTTGTCCTGCAATAACCTGGAGCAAGGCGCAGTTATCCAGTACAGATCTAGTCATCGGCCCGGCATGGTCAATGTTACTTTCAAGACTTCCAATACCAGTGTAAGGAACTAAACCAAATGTAGGTTTAAGCCCAACAAGACCACAATGAGCACTAGGAACTCTGATACTTCCACCTTGATCAGCACCTATACCAAGCTCCACCTCTCCAGATCCAACTAAGTAGCCACATCCTGAACTACTCCCACCTGCAGAGTGCCCGTCTCCGTACGGATTCTCAACATTTCCTGTTGCGGAAGTGTTGGAAGAAGTACTGGAGCAGTGATTCTCGCAGGTAGCTAGCCCAACCACTTTCGCTCCTGCTTTCAAGACTCTACTAACCACAGTTGCATCTGCATCCGGAACCCAAGGATCCCAGGTGTCAGTTCCCAAAATCTGAGGAACACCCGCTACCTCGATACAGTCCTTAAAACAGATGGTTTTTCCGGCAAGTGGTCGGGATTTGGATAAATGAGGCGTTGTGTCCTCGATTGTCACCTTGTGAGCCCATGCCCCTTTCCTATTCTCCTCCCCAGTAGGGCGATATATATCTTTTCTAGGAAATCTCTCAAGATCTGTCGGCTGCAAATAATCATCAAGTTTCAACAGTTTTTCAGCTGATTTATCTAAAGCGGCTAGCAGTAAAAAGTAGTCATCCACCTCTTTTGGTTGAAGCTTTAGACCCAACTTGCCAGGCTGAGCGTGTAGATCGTCGAGGGTGACTTTGCTATCTCTGTAGAAAAAAACGTGTTAGGGCTAAATGTGTAGAAGGCAGACGGAGATAGAATCACATACTTATCAACTTCCAGTGATACAACGGACATTTTGGTGAACTCTTCTCTGTGAATAATACAGTAAACTCAGCCCAATTGATTATCGACGATTTCCTATCATATATAGCTCGTACTCCCTAAGATTACAAAGAGATGGAGATCGAGTTCTTGCCCAACCCAAGACTTCTGAAGGCGGAATCAGTGCCGCCTTCACTGCGGCAACCAATCAAGGTCCAGGGTAATTTTGTGAAAACTGGGAGGAGATTATAAATCATGCGCGAATTCTAAAACAAAAACCGATTATCCTAATTGGGAAAGTACATAAACTTTAGCCTGAGGTGCAGACGCATATTTGTCAAAGATAAACCAGTGGCGCTAGATAAAGAACAGGGCGCTCTAATCCGGTGTGAGGGTGCGGAAGTGCCGACCTGGTAAAAAGTGGAAGATTGGAGCCATGCTGAGACGGCATGATCAAGAATATCGGAACCCAAGAGAAGACATTTCCTTGTCCTCCGATGCGGCGCGGCGCACAGTGCCTGCGCAGAGCCTTAAGAGCCTCATGTGAGGATCAACCAAAGCCAGGCCTACCAGCACTGATCCGTGGTGTTTCTTTAAAAAGAGAAGCTATTCTACCCGGCCTGAGATGATGAGCTTTGTTATGGATGTTAATAAAGAAGGTTGCATCAAGATAGAAAGTTAAATGAGCTCCGAGTTGCAAGACCAGTCTCAGCGTTTGCCCAGAAAGAAACTTTTTGTGACGCTGACATGCCTTACCTCGTCACTGTTTGTCTCATTTTTTGATCAGACAGCTATCACTACAGCGCTACCTACCATAGGCTCAGGTCTAAACAATGCTAGTGTTGTTAATACCTGGACTAGTACCAGTTATCTGATCAGTAACACAAATTTCCAGCTACTTTATGGTCGAGTGTCTGACGTTATAGGCCGAAAACAGGTGTTTCTGTTCTCTTTGTTCTGTCTGTTTCTTGGTAACCTGGTCAGTGGATTCGCCACCAGTCCAGCTATGTTATTTGTATTCCGAGGAGTCAGTGGCCTAGGAGGCGGAGGGATCAACTGCTTGGTGATGATCACATTCTCTGATCTACTAACCACGCGACAAAGAGGGAAGTATTTTGGATTTGTGGCTGTGGCTACCACTCTAGGAAATGGAATAGGCCCGCTGATAGGAGGTGTTTTAACAGAAAATGCAAGTTGGAGATGGTCTTTTTGGATCAGTTGTCCCGTTGCAGTATTCTGTGCCACTCTATCCGTGCTCTTTGTACCTCTGAAACCTGTGTCAGGCTCATATGGAGAAAAACTCAAACTAATAGACTGGGGTGGGTTTTCATTTGCAATGATCGCAACAATCATGCTCCTAGTAGCAATTTCAGGAGGAGGAGATTCGTGGCCTTGGAAGTCAGCAACATTCATTGTGCTTATCGTAATCGGCGGATTCGGATTTGTTTGTTTCATCTATACAGAGCTCAAGTTGGCGAGAATACCCATGATACCAATGAGCCTGTTCTGTGACCTTCATAGAGCAGTTCTATTTATGATGTGTTTCATGATGGGATGGGCCTACTTTGTGGATATTTACTACTATCCTCTGTACCTTCAAAACATTCGGGGATGGTCTCCCATTATTTCCGGAGTTATCCAGCTTCCAGCTACATGCTCTAGCAGTATATTTGGCATTGCTGCAGGATTTATAAACACCCATACAGGACAATATGTTAGCTGTTTGTGGTTTGGAGGGGCTATGTGGGCAGTAGGAGTTGGACTCAAGATTCTCTTTGACAAGCATTCAAGCATTGGACTCCTTATAGGGGCTAATCTGATCCAGGGTCTTGGTATAGGATTCACTTTCCAGCCAACTTTACTTGCCCTGATGTCTCACTCCAAAGCGTCTGAGCGGTCTGTTATGACTGGCCTTCGAAACTTCTTTAGATGTTTTGGAGGCTCAGTGGGGATGACTATCAGTGGGATCATTTTCAACTCTGTTTTCCAATCTTCCCTCAGGAAAGCTGGTGACTTTGACGAAGACCTGATTCACTCAATTATCAAGATGCCCTCTTTGATTCATACGCTTCCAAAAGATCTGGAACTAAAAGCCCTCGATGCTTACCTTTACAGTTTCAAAATCATCATGATAACCCTTACAGCTATATCGGGTTTTATGTTTTTCTTATCCCTGGTTACCAAGGATGGACTAGACGAGGATGAGCCTGCTGGACTGGTTGTCCAGGAGAAAGAAAATGACTCAGTGTCCAGTTCTCAGGTGGTAAACGAGTCGCTGGTGGTAAATCTAGCCGCTGAGAAAACAACTCCATAGAGCACTATTAGCATGTTGCAAACTTCTCAAGAAAAGGAAAGTCTTCCGCTCATCTATTTGATATTCAGAACTTTAGCTATAAAAGGGATAGTCGTTGTATCCTAGGGGCTCCATAGGAGAGTAGAACGTACTTCTATCATATTTGTTTAAAATGTATCCATTTCTTAACCTTAGTACAAGGTCTGGATTGCTCAAGTATAGTCTTCCAAAAGCTAATGCATCAAGCTTTAGATTTGATACTGCTCCCACAAAATTAGTATTATTCCACCCTCCTGCGGATATTAAAGGGGTATTCGGAACACACGATCGCAGCTTGCTGACACTACTTGTCAGCATATCCTGGGAAAGTACATCTGATTTCTTTTCGTCTTGCTCCCTTCCACCGTTGCTGTCGCTTCTAGCTTCAACAACATGCACATATGCAAGCTTTCTTTGCTCAAGCTCTCTGCAAAAATATGAGAAATGTTCCAGAGGATTGCTATCATCTGCCTGCTGGAAATTGTCCCAAGGACTAATTCTAATTCCAACTCTCTTCGATTCTCCGATTCGCTTTATTACGGCGTCCAGAATCTCAAGTGGAAACCTAGCCCTATTCTCTATTGTACCACCGTAGCTATCTGATCTGGTGTTGATATTATCCTCCAGAAATTGATCAATCAGGTATCCATTTGCCCCGTGAAGCTCTACACCATCGCAGCCGATCTCATTTATTGCAATATAGGCAGCCCTGGCAAAGTCCTCAATCACATTGGTCATATCCTCTCTGTCCATAGCTTTTGGCTGCACATATTGGGCATCTCCATCGTACGACGATGCAACACCTTCCAACCTGACGTTTGTGCTACTCAAAGGCGGGGCGTTGTTATTGTACTCAGGCATGCTGGAGCGGCCAAAGTGGTTCAACTGCATGAATAAGAATCCTCCTTTTTTATGAACAGCTTCCACCACTCTTCTCCAGCCTTTTATTGAAGCTTCCGTGTCTACTCTAGGAGCACAAGGACGCACACCTGCTGTGGCGGAAATACAGGTGGCCTCAGTAATCAGCAACCCTCCTTCGTTAGCTCTTTGGCTATAGTGCTCTACCATAAGATCCCCAGGGGCATTATCGGGTGCCCTGTACCGGGTCAGGGGAGCCATCACCACTCTGTGCTTGAGGGTCACAAGACCCAGTTGCAGAGGCGTAAAGAGCTCATCTACAGACGTCATCACATATGGTTCGATGAAGCTCTCAGTTCAATCCTGAGGTAGAGTCTGTGGTTTTTGACTCATATAATTAATCATCAGAAGCTATGAGAAATCTAATCTATTTGTAAAATCTCCACTACCCGGATTATCACTTTAAGTGTGGCTGGTTTGGGAACGAACTTTCGGCGGAAAGTCCGCCTTTTTGCATATGGCGGGAAAAAAAAGGATAATCGCGCATCTCAAGCCGCCATGCGGAACGTCCGCATAGAGAACAATAGGGAAGGGTAGGATGAAAAACTCGAATTGCGCTAGCTGCGATAAAATGCCCAAGATAAGAGAGATAGCTACGGTTTGACTTCATGTATGGGATGACAGGCAACATAAAGAACTCCAGCAGGATAAATAAGGGGAGGTTTCCCAGAAAGGAGCTGTGTGCCGGAAAGTCTGTCTTGCTGAATCAACACTCGAATCAATTTCCATCCTCAACATGAACGTCCTTAAAAAGATCGATAACGTTATTAAAGTTGAGGATGAAACAGAAGAGGATAGCACTCTTCTAAGAGCAAATACTGATCTGAAGCCCACGCCTCCTGAGGAGAGAACATGGAGAGTTTATAACTACGTGCTTATCTGGTTCCAATCCACTTTCAATATTAACGAATGGAATACGGGGGCTACTCTTATCAAGTCAACAGGTCTAGCCCATGGTCAGGTCATTGGAGGCTGCATTTTGGGTATCTTTGTGACATGTTTTTTTACAATTATCAATGCCAGGCAGGGTTCTAGTTATCATATAGGATATCCTGCACTTGCAAGAGCCACATTCGGTGTGTATGCTGGAAGCTTCTTCGTCTTTGTGCGCATGTTTGTTGCGGGTATCTGGTTCGGAGTGCAGACCTACTACGGAGCTATGTGTTTCGATGTGTCCATGCGCTGTATGTTTGGTCATAAGTGGTATGATATAAAGAATAGACTTCCCGAAAGCTCCGATACCACTACCAGAGTCATGCTTGCATTTTTCTTATACTGGTTAATTCAGTTCCCGCTTATGTGGTGCCATCCAAAGCATATTCGTCACTTCTTTACTGTCAAGGCGTTTATTATGCCAGCTGCAACACTCGGGCTGTTTCTGTTCTGTGTGATAAAGGGCCATGGACCAGGCAACTGGGATATTGGTACAAAATTAGTGCAGACTTCTTCCACAGGAAACGCTTGGATGAATATTATCAACACAGTCTTTGGAACGCTGTCGCCTATGATCATCAATCAACCTGATATCTCCCGGTACGCTCGTAAGCCTGGAGATACACTGATTCCACAGGCTGTTGGATTCATCCCGCCGAAGATCTGCGTCATGATTTTCGGGATGGTCTCTGCTTGTTCTATATTCAGAGCATATGGCCAGGTTTACTGGAACATGTGGGGTCTTTTGCATGCTATTCTGGATAACGAGTGGGGCCCAGGAGCGAGAACGGGTGTCTTCTTTGTGTCCACGGCATTTGCTGTAGGAACAGCAGGAACGAATATCTTCGCTAACTCGATACCCTTCTCCGCAGATCTGGCCGGAATCCTACCTAAGTACTTCACCATTATCAGAGCCCAGATCTTCTGTGGTATTCTTCCATGGGCAGTTGTTCCTTGGAAGTTTCTCAGCAACGCCCAGAAGTTCATCACTTTCCTCGGCTCCTATTCCATCTTTGTTGGTCCTCTGTTGGGTTCTCTTCTGGCCGATTATTACGTGGTCCGCAGGGGAAATATTCACGTTCCATCTTTGTATACAAAGAGAAAAGATGGCGCATACCACTTCTTCAAGGGAGTCAATATATGGGCCACATTGTGTTGGTGTGTATCACCGGTTATTGCGATTCCAGGACTCTACAGGGCCTATTATCCAACTAAGATGACCCAGCCAGCCTCAGATATCTACAATAGCGGTTGGTTGTATACCTTCCTAATCTGCTTCACTTTGCATTCCGTATGTGGCCTGATTATGAAGCCAAAAATATATCCTGACCAGCATAGCGACACCCCAAAGACTTGGGAGTATATGGTGCCAACCAATGGATTCTTTGAAGATGATAAACCCATCAATGGAGTGGGATACCCTGGTACTGTCGAAGAGATGTATGAGGAGGGTAAGTCTGAGGATGATGATGAGAAGCTGAAGATTATTACCAGTATCAAATCCTCTGGCGGGCTTCACATGTAGACCCTGGAAGGTCTCTCTTCCTGTTGTTATCTCTTTTCGTTTGTTTGATATATTTTGAGCGTAAGTGTTCGGGAAACATTAACTCTCCGCTAATCGTTAATCATGGAAGTAAGCGCAGATTTTCAACTATCTCTCCACTGAGTAGAATGAGTCCTCTCTCATTGAATGATACACCAACATACTGTTCCGAACTCTTGAACCATTCAAAATCCACCCAAATCACTTCGTTTCGCTCCAAAGTGAATCCGTTAATCTTCAGAATTCGAAGTAAGGGCTTGGTATCTTGTCCTGTCTCTTGAAACTGAGAAATATATGACTCGTAGACAAAATCTCCAAAGACATCCAGCTTTCCCGGCTCTAGTTTCTCTAAATTCAATCTTAAATTCTCCAGTTTAGGTAGATACAGGTCTCCTGGTAGTACAACGGTAGTTGGCTGGTCCAGCGAATGTTCATGATGTCGAAGCCATTTCCCGATTGAAATCCCATTTGTGGGAACTATCTTATAGATCCGGGATTCAGTGACGAGGTCAATAGAACCAATAGATCCTTCGAACAACTCTGTGCTATGGGGTCGAAGACACACAGGAAGACCGTTTTTCCGTGGATCAAAAGTGCCGAAGGTATCGTAGAATCCCGGTTCAAGTTCGATCTCTCGGGTCTCAGGCTTTAAAGGGTCTCTTCGAAGAGAAATCTGATACTGTTGATCGTATTGGTACAATTTTGGGTAATGTAAGACAAGTGAGGTCATAAAGAGTTCGTCGTTTCTCAGTGTATGACAAAAACCGAGATCTAGGTAATCTGTATCTAGTTTGAGCCCAAGAGAATCGAGACTCACAATGTGCGGCTCTGGATCAATATAAGGTATCAAGGAGTGATAGCCTTTAATATCTACAAGTAGTTGGTCATCTGTTTCTATGACTGTAGGGAATTTCAGATGAAGCGTTTTGATCGCCCTCAACAATCTGTCTGAAGAAGGTATTTCAAGATAGTGGGGAAAATGCTCTGCTGTTTTCTCTCTAAAGCGAAGAAATTGAGTATCTATCGATGAGGCGTTTTGAGGGCTGGAAGAGTCCAGCAGCCTCTCTAGCCAGCTCTGCGGTTTGTTAATAACCGGAAGTGTTTGGTTGTCAATCTCCGGTGTCATTTTATAGACCTCTAATTTTGAATCAAACCAAAATGGATGGCCCTCTGTAGAGAAAATGGAGTCACCGTTAGTAGTATGCAATGGATTGTCCTCATCAAAGAGTAAGAACAAGTATTTCAAAGTCTCGCTCAGGACGAAGCTCTCCATACGGTCTTGTATGGCCCCGGTTCGCACGTCCTTAATGCCAACGAAACCATACTCTGTGATGAATCGTTTGTTGAAAGCGTAAAGAATGGCCTCTCCAACTCTTAAAAAGAGCGGATCCTTGGTTGCCCTGTATAAGTGATAGGTGGACTCAATGAACTCAGGCCGCAAGGGATACCACTCTAGTCCGATGGAATTTTTGAACAGTATTTCCTCTGTCTCGTTTAGCGTAAATCCATCAATTTTCTGGCCGTTCAGGTAGGAAATACCCTGCTTCAGAAGGGAATTTGATCTCTCTCCAGAGTAGTTCCAACGTTCAGGTATTATGCCATAGTAGTTCCAAAGCTTGAGAAACACTAGATAGAGATCGATCCCATTTCTGACATCTCCTGCAAGCACCTGAAGCCCAGGAAAGAAGGCACCAAGAGCATCGATCCACTCGGTCACTGCAATTCCATTCTTAACATGGATGTTGGTGAATATCCCGTTGAGGTTTTGGGAGTGCGTCAACAGTGCTTTATACGAGTTATGCCATATCTGGAAGATGATCTCATCGCCAAAGAGAGTTGAGTATTTCAAGGCGTATTCATAGAAAGAATCAATCGAAGCACCTATTCCTGTGATCTGGTCTCTGAAGGTACCTGACTGTGTATCCACGGTCATTGGCAAGAGATCCAACTTGGTTCTGGAAGTCCAGAACCTCACAAAGGTATCCCGTGTCACGTCTTCAAAGATAGGGTCATTCGTTAGACGTGACAAAAGCGAAAACTCAAGAATCAGAGAGGTGATACCAGCTGTACACTGTTGCTCTTGGAGACTTTTAGGTAAGGCCTTGGGTCCCTTTCTGAGATTTGTTCTTGGGTAGGGTACCCCAGATACATTATCGAAGGCCAGAACTAGACGTTTCCCCAGATCATATGCCAGCTTCAAGAGAAATCCGTCGTACCCTTCAATGCTGTAGCCTTTTCTGGAGTCTGAAGCATATAAATGCGCGCTCAAAAGTCCTCCTAGGACTCGAATATTAGCCTCGAACACCTGGATATTGGAATCGATGTTGAAGTCTGAATATAACTCCTTCACCAGCATTACAGCTTCCTCAAATCCTTGTTTGTCTCCCAAAACCACAAATGTATCAAGGTTATCAAACAGAGTCAGCGAGAAATTACCCAGAACATCGTTGCGCTCCTTGTTCATAATGTCGCTGTAATCAGGCTTGACGGGCTCGCATTTCAAAGGGTTCACCTCGTCAAAAGGATATCCGCAGTCCATAT
Source organism: Ogataea wickerhamii (assembly GCA_030559035.1). Classification (NCBI taxonomy): domain Eukaryota; kingdom Fungi; phylum Ascomycota; class Pichiomycetes; order Pichiales; family Pichiaceae; genus Ogataea; species Ogataea wickerhamii. Next base: position 223,424 of record JAKTQX010000014.1, read on the forward strand.
ACCCATTCCATGCGTGATAGAAAAGGTCTTTAGTCTCATTTCGAAGCAATTCCAAGTGAGTACGGGTGAAAGACGATTGGTAAAGCTCGTGGTCGGAATAGCGAGAGACGTTGAATTGTGACCTGTTGGGCTGCTGAAAAGCCCCAGTTTCTTGAAGACTAAGCACCACAGTTGCAATTGTCCTCCATGAGGACACAATCATGCTATATGAGTCTTGGTTGTGAGGTTTTTCACAGATGCATGGCTCTTATAAAAAACCACTGAATACATTAATAGATCTAAATACATTTAAATTTTTCACCTCCTAGAGTGTGATTAAATTAGCAAGCTCACATTATAGGGCTATATTATTATACAATAGCAAGATGAGAGAGGAGGTGCAGGCCGACTACACTAATCTCAATCGTCTATCTGGACCCAGTTGGCATTCTTGGGCTTCTTGGAGTTGTCAGGAGAAGCACCATCGTGTTTTCTTGTTGCAGGGTGTGATCCAAGCGCATCTGGATTCTTCTCCTTATACCTCTCCAGCTCGTTGTTAATCTCAAGAAACTTCACTACGAGAGCGTTGTATGCTCGCGTCATGAGCACAAGTTTCTCGTGGGTACTTGATTTGACAGAGTCGGCCTTCGCGACTTCCTGGAACTGAGCCATTTTGCTTCTGTACGCATCTATAACGGCAGAGCACTCATCGAGACGATTCCTATAGTAACTATCAACATCCTGTAACGTTTTTTTAGAAAATTGCAGTCGCTCGGTCAACGCACTGACCATTGCAGAGTCGGAGGATTCCGTGGGAGTAGATGCAGTGTTGCGCCCTTGCTGTCGGATGAGCTGCTGGATATGATCGTGGGCCGCCTGAAGTTCCTGGAATATGAGCTCTTTCTCGCGCTCCAGAAATTGAATCTGGGATACATACCCTGTGATTTTGTCTTTGAATTTGGCTTTGATCTGCTCAAGCGATCTCTCATATGTCGCATTCAGAGCCTGCAAATCACCTTGGCCTACCTCTCTAGACCTCAGAATGAGCCCAGACAGCTCCACAGTATCTAACTCTGTTTTTTTCTGTCTGTTTTTGAGCCTGACATCCCGCAACTCCTTCTCAATCTCGCCAATATATTTGTTTTTCATGTTCAGTTGCGACTTCAAACCTCCCACCAATGACTTCATCCGGCGATAGCTTTTGCGATAATCCATGCCTTCCTCATCGCTAGAGCTGTCCGACATATCGCAGTCTCGTATCCCATAAATACACACAGACCACCCAGCTCACTCTCATATACATTTAGTCCATTTAGCCCTCTTTGATACTGAACAGAGACAGACACGAAAAAATAATTAGCTTAAATATATTGTTTTTTTTTGATGCTGAAACAGCAATGACGTAAGCGATTACGGCGCCGAAACATGTCCTTTCCGTACCTAGGAAGGTCATCATCACCCTAGATAGCTAGTGCGTCAGGTTTACACGTTTTCCAGCCTCCCAGTCTCTCAAGGCGGTCTTAATATTGTACCAATACTTCAACTTCACCGTCTCCAGAGCAATTCGGTCGTAGTCCTCCTGCGTGAATAGCTCGGAAATGGTCCGGATTGTATTTTCAATTCGCTCGTTGTTAGCAGTCTCCATACGGCCAAGATCTTCCTGATTCTGTATCTCCTCCAGATCCTCGTGTATGTCAAGGATATCCATCAGCACTGCCGGGTCCTGAAACTGGAACTTCTTGCTAATATCATCCTCGTTCAAGTCGATTCCAGCGTTTTTAGCAAGCAGGTATTGAGACCGTTTGAGTGGATTGGTAAGCGTGGAATATGCACTATTCAGTAGTGAAGACACATCTGTGGAGTTTAGAGAAGCCAAATCGGGATGGTTGGCGCTCTGTAGCTGTCTGTACTCTTTACGGAGCTTTTTCAGGTCCACGTTGAAGTCCGAGCCAGGAGGACCTCCGCGAGGAAACGTTTTGGGGAACAGTCCGTAGATATCTACCTTGACCGTAGAGTTGAACCGCCTCTGTATCGCTCGTTTGGCTGTGTTGAAGCCAAGCCTGTTCAACATAGCTAATCTCACACTCAGAACGTTGATTACGTAATCCGGGGATAGTAGCTTTAGTTCTATACAAGTTTCGAAATCTTTTGGAATTTTGCCTTTTAAATAATTCATCCACTGAAGTCTTCCTTTTCCAATAAGGAGAAATGAAAAAGTATTTCATCCACTAGAAAAAGAGATTTAGCAAAAAAAAAAACATTTGATTAGAGCATATAACTCCTGAGAAACGCACACGCAGCCCTGCACATAGAAACAACTACAACCACATACTATATCTCAAAATGGCGGGCTTTGGAAGACACTGTAAGTACAACTGCTCTTCCACGCTTCTCTCTAGGACGCCCCGCTAACATCCACTATAGTACTTCATAAGGACAAGGAGGTTGAGAGGTTTGGCTACTTCCGCGAAAACATGGCCAACTACTTCAAGTTCAACCTGAAGTCGACGTCCATGTCGCTGTTGTATCTGGTGGTGATCCCTGTGTCGCTTATTTACGTGGGTTACAAGTATCAGAACATCAATTTGATTTCCAAGAGAAGAGACAAGCCTGTGTACAACAATGAGTACGTTCCTCGCAGTTAGAAAACTGAGACCACCTCCTCTAGCTCTGCCAGTTACGCCTGTTTCTATTATCTATTTATTCACTCTAACGAAGCCTCATACGCTTGATGTTCTGTATTCTCCGGTCGTAGTTGTCTTCCAGAATCACCTCACTGTCGTCTTCTTCATTGTAATCATTGTCTACACCTTCTTCCACGTCAGTGTATACCGATCTTTGTGTCTTATCAGAGCTCATGTTGCCATCTGATGGTTCCTCTTTATCTTCCAGCGAATCTTCCTCCTTCTCCCAGAGCTCCATGAGCCCCTCGAGATCTTTATCGCTAATTAGACGATTCAAGTTGTCCGCGGTTCCATCGAACAGCAGCTCAGATGGCTTACGGGATTCCAGGTGGTCGTTCAAAGTGTCATTTTCTCCCAAGATCTTTCTGTTGTTCAGGATCTTGCAAAGCAACGCCAATTGCGAAGACCAGTCCTTGCTTTCGAAAAACTTCATCCCAGATGAAATCAGCATCTCCAGGTGTAGCTCCTGGTAATCTAATCTGTTCCTACTTGTGATTCTAAACTTGATGGAGTCTACCTTCAGCTCCATGGGAATCCTTACAGACGCAGAGAGCTCTTTCAAAAACTCCTTACACTCCGGTGAGTCCACCCCATCGAAGAACATCCGCTTCGGCTCTTTGAACGTGAGAAACCAGAACTTTAAGAAACTGCTTACAGACTCAACACTTGAGTTGTCTAGCGGGGACATGAAATTGTACTGCGTAACCAGATCCTGAACATGCAAAATATACTTGAACCGACACTCTTCCCATTTGGAGTTTTTACTGCGAATTGCAAACCCACATCGTGACGACTCATCATTGAAGTCTAATATTTGAAAAGCCACTTCATCGAACGGCTTCACAGATTGAACAAATGACCTAATTGTTTGAGACAGTTTGCTGTCGGCATTGAATATAAACCTTTTCAAGTCAACTGGCCGCTGTGGTTCAACATTGAACTCTCTGTTCTGCATCCTTATCATCTGGCATATCATTGCACAATAGCCTTCATATCCCACAATCAGCTTGAAGTTGTCTTGGCTGTGTATCTGATCTGCCAATGGACCAAACCCAGCCTCCACTGGTCCATCATGGCTATAACAACAGCTCAAAGAGAAAAAAATCTTTTCGCAGATGCTACGAAGCATATACTTACTGTAACCGTTGGTGTTCCGCCCTATCAAAGCCACCTTGAGGTCTGCAAAAGAGTGGATCTCGTATATTTCTAGTCTTTCAAGCCGATGGATAATCAGCTTCCTTAGCGATAGACTGCTCTCGATTTCGCTGGAATATGGTCTTAAAAATCGCTGTGATTTCAAGCTCTTGATATAGGCTTCAACTGTTAGTCTTCCGGCCAAGATCAGATTGGTCTCGCAAGGAGTCAGAACTATCCTTTTGGAAGACTCTCCCTCGAAATTGCTGTCCAGAAACCCAGCAGGCGGCTTGGAAAACTTGGAAACAACTTCATTAACGAGACTTTGACCTGTTTCCAGTTTTGAGAGATAAAAGAGTGTCTCGCACCTCAGAAGATGCTCCTTAACCTGCTCCCTCGCATTCGAGTCAACACGGAGTCTATAAGCCATGGCCTGGAAGCCCGATAATACCGAGTTGCCTAGCTTCTCTGGCACTATATATGACTTCTAAAGCTTTCTCTACGCGTATTCTTAATTTTGATAGCAGATGAAAATCGTTGAGCTCGAAATTATTTGGACCCTTGCTTAACCAGCAGATATTATTCATCTACAATACACAAAATTATGACTCTATATTAACAGATCAGACGACATATATGAGAGCAGGTGGGAAACATGCAGATGATGTAATACAAAAGGAGGTTCAGCAAGTTACAGAACAGGATCCATGATGTTTTTGCCCTCACTGGTGATCTTCTTAGCCCACTGTCTCGCCAGAATGGACACCTTCATGAACTTTCTCGAAGCGTACTTCTTGAAGAACTCTTCATGAACTATTGGGCTGATCAAGTAGTCTATCACCATTTCACTCACATCTTTCAGGTCCGACTCCTTATAGCCCCCACTGTAATGAATCAGGTTGCCGTCCCACTCAAACTTGGCCAGCATTTTTCTAGCGATATACATCGCAGCTGCAGAACACAGCGACGGCAGATACCCAATAAACTTGTGGTCGATTATCGAGATTTCCAGCAGGTACTTTCCTATTGTTCGCGACTGAACATCGTAGTCGTCAGCTTTCGAAATCCGCCTTAGAAAATTCATTGGATTTGGGTAGCTCATGTTAAATTGCAGAATCTCCAAAATGAACTTTTCCGCGTTCAAAATCTCTTCCTCCGTGAACCCCCCATCAGTCACATATGCGTAATTTTTCACTGATGGAGAGTACACTTCCTCATATTTGGCTGCTATGAAGAGCGATCCAGTCGCCAGAAGTTGAAGTCGATCAACCTGCACGGATTCCTTTGACATAAAACGGTCCATTATGTTGATCGCAAGATAGAGTGTTTCCGGAAGAAGCCTGAATTTTAAATGCACCTCGACCATCCAGTCAACCAGAATGGACCTCATCTTCGGCCTTAGATTCCTTTGCCAGTGCAAATAGTTTGGATCTGGCAGTGTCTTAATCTCCAGCTCGTGTAGATATTCAAAGATGTCGTTCACGTACTCGCTCGCCATGAGAGGGTCGTCTGCATCGTCAGCATCCAAATCCTCCCACATATAGTCCACATCTACTCTTGCTTTTTTCACCTCCTGAGTCGTAGGCTCCAAAAGATCAGAACTTGAGTCTGTAGCTTGCCTTTTCAACGACATGCGGCGGTTTTCATCAGCATACTGCTCATAAAACTTAACGTGTTCTTCGCTGTTTTCCAGCTCACTATCAGGCTTGATTTTGATAGCCCTATTCGCATGCGTCATTACCTGTGAGTGCCTCTGCTGAGTTGGTCCAGGGTATCCATGCGGAAGACTTAGTCTCTGCTTAGAACCCAACTCAACAACCGCAGAGTTACTGTTGACATCTGTCAACGCCGATCGAGCTCTAGGCAAAGATTGTCTTGGTCTGCTAGGTGCCTCTTTAACCACCGCTCTTGACCCGCTCAGTTGCGGCATGTTTTCCTCATCCGCTTGCATCTCGTTATACGCGCTTTGCTGGTCGCGTCACTTTCTCTACTAACGTGGCAGAAATCACAAATTTCCCTTATTTTGTCACTAGATCGAGTGAGAAACTGCTTACAGTAGATTCAGTCCCCTAACAAACAAGAAAGACACCCTTCAAAGGTGGGTGACACGCTTGAAGTCAGCGCACCGCTCTTATTTCAGGATCCTAGTTTCTTCTTGAAAACAGCAACGCGTCCTCAAAACACACAGCTTGTAGTTCTGGAGAGCCTTTATCGTTCAAAAAGCCCCGTACAACTCCTCGGGTGATGATAATCTGTCTTCCTTCAATACAATGAAGGTCGTTCCACTTGTTTAAGATGCTGGTTTCCTGGCTCTTGAAAAACGGCAAGCTCTTTCGTATACCTTTAACCTCGTCTAAAATTTTCTGTATTGATGAAGAGAACAGTGATACGCGTCTTCTCAGACCGTCGCCTCCCTCTAGAATGAGTTATACCCAGTATTAAAGTTGCTTACCTTTCTTTCCCTTTCGTTTGAAACTTGTTGTCGCTCAAATTATGGTTTTTCTCAAAGCGGAATTCTTCCTTCAAAATACGTGGTTCTGCCATCGACCGATCGGGAAACTTGTAAACAGAACGGTTGTAGTAGTGGTTTAAGGTGTGGAAGTGTTATTCTCCTATATATACGGCTCTATTATCTACGTCACGTACTTCAAGCCCATCCCATCTTCTTATCATACTCTTCCATCTCAGTTTGCCCGAGGCGGTCAGCTTCATTCCAGGTGATGTTTAGCGACCCGAAATACGTTTTATTAAATATTTCGGGGCAGTTGATCTTGGAGATTCGTCCAAACACCGTCGAAGGATTGATGTTGGCCTGTCGCTTCAAATTCTGCTTTATTGTTGCATCTTTACCCCAGTCTGCTAGCTGGCGGGCATGTGCAGGCGCATCATCAGTGTCGGACTCGATCTCTGGTAATTCGTAGGTCTTCGTAGCTATATAGCCCTTTGAAATATTGGACTTCTTTCGTAGAGGAGCAGGTGTACCAGTTACCACTTTGGCTTGGGAATGGAACGAAAGACGTCTGTTCAACCGCGGGTGGTTGATAGCAATCTGTCTCAACTTATTATCTGTTTTCTGTTTTATTGGAAGCAAAAGGTGCTCGGATTTCTTGCGTTTCTCTAACTTCTTGCTTAAATCGATCAAAGACTTTGACTCCGGAGAACCATGTTGTATTGGACCCAGCAGTGTTTTGGAAGTGGAAGGCTGTAACATCCGCTCAGTCAGAGGCAGTTTGGCCTGAGCCGACTGTTGCTCGAGCTTAAATTTCCGAGCTTCTTTTTCAGCTGCCTTAACCTTCTTTTGAGAAGTCAACTTCGTCACCTTCCCATCACCCAGAACTGTGGCTGGTTTTAGCTGCGATTTATTACCTGCCCCACCTCCCGTCTCAATGCGTGCGGATCTCACAATGGCAGCCTGGTTCAACGTGCTATTCAGTTGAGGACGTGTCGGAGAATGAGCTGAACGCTTGAGAGGAGAATTTGCAGTTCTTCGAGTACTATTGACCGTCGGGGCTGTTAGGCGAGAAAGCAAATCAATCCCAGTGATGTTAGATTTGCTCGGCGAGCTATCGTCATGACCCTCTTTATACTCAGGTGATGCCGACTTGATCTTCTGCGATAGGACTGTTCTGTCAATCTTGATCGTCGGTTCTGCACTGCTTGGGTTGTTGGGGGATCTATAGTAAAATGGTGGAAGTCCCAAATTGTATTCGCTCCTGTCGGTTGCCGCTCTCGACAAAGGTGACTCTTTGAAAGGAGATGGTTCATCCTTTGCATGATCATGAAATACCGCAGCAGGAATTCTCTTTCGTAATACCCCGCGTGAATCGCCGTGATGACCTCGGCCCCCAGTATCCAGCCTTCCACCCAACGCATTGAACCTCTGGTTCTGATGCAAGGATTTTCTAAAGGACTTATTTTTTCTAGATTTCACCGTCAGTGGTTCTCTTGAAGGCAGCTCTGCAAATTTGATCGGGGATCTATCGGCTGTGGGCGTAGCACTGCTTGTAGTTGTAGGTGGTTTGGAACTTTTAGACTCCATCTCAGACTTCAAAGGAATTCTTATCTGTGAGAGCTCAATCTTCTCAAGCTTGCCGATCTGGAAGCTAAGCTCGTTATCTAAATCGCCCAGCATTATGTCTCCTCCATCTTCGTCATCAATCAGCTTCGAAAGATCTTTACTCTGATCCTGTTCCTCTGCTTCGCTCTTTTCAGGGCTTGTATCAGGTAAGCGTTGCTCTACAATCTCGGAGACATCCTCTTCTTCATTTACATCAGTATCCAGTTGATTATCGTCATGGTCAGAGAGTGAGGTTAATGGTTCAGACTCGGAGACTATGGCTCTGGGGCCTTCTTGTTGGTGATCATGAGACCTCCTGCGGTTATCAAAAACGTACTCGTCGTTTGTATCAGCTTGCAGATGTTTCTCGTCATGACTAGAGATTGTAGTTAACGGTTCAGTCTCGGAGACTTTAGCCCTTGAATCTTCTCTCAGTTGGTCGTGAGACCTCATGCTGTTATAAAAAATGTATTCGTCGTCTTCCAAAGGTTCTTCGTTCCTCTCACTGTACAACAGGGTCTTAGCAGCAAACGATTTCCTTATATTCTTGCTTATTGCTTCAAACGAGATGTCGAGCTGGTCCTCCTGTGTAAGCCTGGCAAAACTTTCTACAGCCTTTGGCTCTAGTTCTTCGCGAAAGTCTTTTGGACTCACGGTCTTCTCAACGGCTTTGGGAGGCGACTTTTGAATCTCCACTTCCTGAACTGACTTATCTGGAACATGTATCTCCAGTGGCCCGTCAGCGGGACGAGGAGGCTCCAGTACAGTTGATGCCGTTTCCCTAAGCAACTCGAGCTCCTGATGGTGTAATTTCTTCAAGGGTGAGCGAGAGTGATCCCGGAATTTTGCCGGGGATCTCAATAATACAAGAGACTGATCCAGCAAGTTAATGTTCTCGTTATCCATCGCCATCTTAGATGCAGACACGTTTGTGCTGATAACGTTGTTTTGATCTACAGCAGTATCCTCCAGGATAGACAGCTCTGAAACTTCTTCGCAGCTCAAAATATCGTGCATCGCCTCGTTGATCCATGCATTGTTTTCGGCCATCACCAGTCCTAGCTGTTGAGTGCTTAGTTCCAAGACGTTACTTTCCGTTAAAATTTCACTGGCAAACCATTTTGAAAACCCCGGTATTGATACAGAGGAAACACCTTCGACTCCTGATTCTCGCAGCTTTCTACTGGAGGCTGCCGCTCTCAAACCCCACATTGAGCTTCAGTAAGTGCCTGATTGGCTTTTTCAAAAGTCTTGTCTAGCCATATAGGCTCTTTCAGATACTTGTTCAAGATGGTAGTTGTTCTATGCTAGCACCCTCTTCCTAAACAAAACCTACTGAAATGTTCGTGTTGTTGTTTTTTTCCCTCCGCCTTTCCTCGAACATCTCTACACAACATTGTTTTTTTTTTTTTTTATCTTTCTAAGAAATTTTAACTGAGACCTCAGATGTATACTCTGAGAGAGATATAAAGCCCTCTATTTGATACGATAATCAATAACTGCTGATAGCCTATCTGAAGACCCAGGCAGCTCATATATAGTTATGAGCTCACGGAAGGCAAAATACGGCCCAGGCCCAGGCTCAGAAATTACCGAAAAATTGGTTCAGCATCTTGCAGATATCGAGAATGGAAAAAGTAATGAAGATGATCTGAGACCACTTATAACTCTCTTGGACAGTACATATAATATTACCTCGTTTGTTCAGAGTTTTTCACACTATGCTATCATCAATTCTCATTCCAGTTTGGCAAGGCTTTGTGAGAGCCTTACAAAACTCATTCAAATATCAGATTCTTTCACGTCTCTTGGAAAATACGTTGAGGAAATTATAAGCCATCTAATATCACCATCTAATATGAAAGTGTTTTATCGATGTCTAAACAATATGCGAGTCAATATTACGGTACCCGCGCTCAGGCTGATGAAAGCTATTGTTGATTACAAAAACGGTATGATGGTAGACAATTTCTTGGAGAATTTTGATTTGACCCTTGCAACTCTCCCTCGATTGATGATTCCCAAGAACGCAGACTTAACATACACCAAAAGCAAATACGATGGATCTATTAGGCATAACTTCATTAGCTTTTGGATTTCTCTTTGCAGCCACTCTGTGGCTTTGCAGAGGAAGGATTTGCTTTTGAACACAGGAAAACTGATGTCGAACTGGCTGAAATATTCTGGAACTCATGACTCTTCAGAAACCCTGCGAGAAATGATTCATTTCTTTGATAGTAAGATTTTGGGTGAGGAAAGCTACAAGAAGATGACTAAGTGCAAGATTTTAGGTGACTGGGTTTTAAAGAACCTGGTTGAGCTATACAAAGTTCAAGGTGTAAGAGATATACTTGATGACTTTTTGATAAAAGCAACTTCCGATTTCTCAAACGGGCTGGCATTTGCTGTCGAAAACGTGTGGCTTGTGCAATCATACTCAGAAGGAGTGCCAGTGGTGGTGGGAGAAAGAACATTCAAGATACACAATAAATTGATCTACAACGCTTTAATGAACCTGAAGCCGTGGAGCGATGACAAACAGCTGAACTTGGTTGTGACTGCTTTAGAAGCCAACCCTGAACTTATTCCTTGTTATTCATACTCCATGTTCAACTCTGTTGGTTCTCATGATCCAAACCTAAGCTCCTTCTTTATTGGGCAAAGTCTTCTTCTCTCAAGAATCATAAGGCTCAAAGTTCCCAAATCACTGACCACTGTAATTAGAAATTCTGCAACTCAGCAGCGATCCTATAATGATAGCCTGAACGGATTGGCGATCCTTGATGTAATGGAAGCTATCTGTCCTTCCTCTTTGAGCCGATCTTCCCTTTCCAAATGTCTGATCTCTCCTTGTCAACTCATCAGGCACATTTCCACAGAGCTTATCATCTCAATTTTTCAGAAGCTCCAGCAAATCCTCAATCTACTGTCCTATAATAATAACACCTTGTACGTGGATGCGAGAAATGAGATACTGGAGATTGTGACCCACAACAAATTGCCGGATTTTAGCATTCTCGTTGGAACATTAAATGACTGTTACAAAAAAAGTGTGACGAACAAACTTCTCGTTGTTAACTACCTGAAAGCGTGCCTCTATTACAATTCGGTCTTAGGATATAATGGCTCTGTCCCTCTGCCTTCACTTAGTTTGGAACAGCAAAAGGATGATTTCAGAGGCATAGATTTAGTGATTCTAGATTATTCATTACAGTTGAGCTCCGATTCCCAGCAGGTTAAATGGTGGAATATCTCGAAGGGACATAAAAACTCGTTGTTCACAGCTGTTCTGCGCTTACCTTTCCGTCTGAAATCTGTGGGAGTTGAATCAGAAAATATATCCAACAAAGCCGTTGATGTGTTATCCAATCTTATTGAATCTACAGAAGTCTTCAATAGCTGCAAGCAGGATAACAATACCATCTTGGCTTCTCAGGCATACGCTCTAGTGTTTTCTTTGAATCATTTCTCCAGGATTGTGGAAGATGAGCAGAAAATAGACAAAATTGCCAATGTGATTGATGAGGCTATAGCAAGATCCGTACGATCCCCCTACAAGTATTTGGATGTTGCAAAGGAACTCACTGATGAAGTCGCGACTGCTGTGAGTCCGTTCTACGTTGCTATAGCTGAGCAATCTTCAATCTCTGGACAAACTGATAAGGATATTAGTCTCTGGTTATCACTCTTGACCAGTTATTTTGGATTGGTAGGTGAACCAATTGGGGCCATGAATCGAGTTTTAGACAAGTTTTGGGGCTCTTCGTCGCCACAAACTGATATTTTGGTTCCATATGGCAAGCCGGATACTTCAGAGTTATCCTTTGTTGAATGTCTGATGACCTTGAAACATCACGAGCTCGTTAGAGCTATCGACCAGAGGCTCATCAAATCTGATATCGAACTAGTGGCTGTGTTGTACAGATGGAAGTGTACTCTGGTAGTGGAATCCTGCCAGCAAAGTGACATGGAAACCTTGTTACTCAGCTTGGCTTCGAAAGCAGGCAGTTACCTTTTACAAAGACTGCAACAAGCGGCTAAAAGTGAGGCTTCGTCTATCAATTTAGACCTGTCGAAATCGAAATTCTGGAGGTCTCTTGTCATTTCAGCAGAGGATGTTCATCTCATCGATTCAGCAGTTATCGGCTTGAAGTGTTTTAGTACGGACATGGTTAATGAGATCATGGTAGGTCTTAATGATCTCAGTGAGACTGAGGGGCACCTTCTATATTGTGAAGACTTCAGAAGTTATACAAGCGTACTACTCAAGGAAACAGAGAGTGTTCCAGTTTTGGCTGATTCGGTGCAGAAGACTATTGTCAAGTTGCTTTGGGCCCTATCCAGCTCCTCATTATTGAATTATATGCTCTCTGTTGACAAAATTGTAATTAAGGAGCAACTAATGGGTCTTTTGATCAAGAGAGGAGTTCCTATCTCATCGTCTCATTACATCGAGCTGATTGGCTGTGCTTCAACTGAAAATTGTTCTCTATTCCAGAGACTCGCTTCAAATGTGGACTTCACCGTTGATGACGTCACCAAGTTGTTCAATGACGCTTATGTTAATCCTGTCATATATCCAATTCTGACGACAATACTCAAAAGAAATGGAAGGCTGATCAACCCTGTTGTTTCCATTATACCCTCCCATATTGAACACCTCACAAAAACTCCATTGGGACTGGAGTTTCTGGTACCGATGGCTGAAATGGATCATCCTTCGGTGTCCCAATATTCCGAAATCGTTTTTGATTCTTCCTTTGATGTCGTGAAGCAGGCCACATCCTTGCAAGACTTTGAAAAGCGTTCTCTTTTGCTAGCTCTGCAAGGAATATCGGCCACCTTGAAGTCAGCTTCAGCTACTGACAAGATTCCCCCTTTGATTGAAAGACTACTGATCCTAGATGGATTCAAGAAGGACGCTGACATGATATTCTCTGAACAAGTTACAAAACTCATGTTAGCGTTTGGCACCAGTCTGAAGGACGGACTTTTCAAGAATTGGCTAAGCCAAAGTACTTTGTACATCACTAAGATGCTTTCAGAGACGCCTAAGGAAGCTTTTCTCCCATCTGGATTTTTGCTATTTCTGAAGTCTCTTAGGGAGCTTTATTTTACAGCTTCAGTGTGGCAAACTGTTCCGCATTCATTGCTAAACTCTCAATTGGAGGTGATTTTATCTACAAAATGGATTCGAAACGAAGAAGTTTTGGAATATACGAACTGGCTGGTCATGGTAGCACCAAAGAAATTCATCAATTATGAAAAACATATACAGCTGTTGCTCAACAATTCTAACAATACCCTCCGTGCAATCCCAAGCACCACTATTTCGGGCTCGAGATATTACACTTCTACGCTTCTTCTGAGTTTGTTCAACTTTGACCAAAAGAAGCTATCCAGACCAGAAATACAGCGATCAGTGCTTTTATTCTATCTGGGTTCATTGAGAGTCGATGATCTGATACTGAAGCATATTCTTTCCGCTATTGAGACGAATTTGCATCATAGCTGGATAGCAGATGTTACTGAGTGGGAGATTTCTAGTCAAATGGAGACAGATACTTCAGACATCAGACTCATATCACGGATGCCAAGTTCAAGTTTGGGGCTCATTATAAGTCTCTCGAGAACATTCATTTCCAACTCTATCAAACGCTTCCGAGCGTCATTTGAGGACTTTTCTCTTCCATCCTTGGAATTGAACTCGGAAAACTGGGACGATTGGTCACGCTTCTACAAACACAATCATTTGCTTTTGAATCACGGTTCGGAAGAGCTGCTATACCAAGAAACAGTATATGACAACGAGTTCTTACTTCTTTTGATTGTCAACAATGATGAGCTGTTCAGGTATGAAGAAGCTGATGTGATTGTTAATGTGAAGCTGTTAGCTGAACATAATCTTTTGCAGTTCATCATCTTGAATTTGACTAATTCCAATCTCCAAATACGCGGGATATCTAAGAGAATTCTGGACAGCTGTCTAATGACACTTGAGAAAGAAATTGAGGCTAGCAACCAGCAAAAAGAATCAGGCGAGCAGCAAACTCACAGGCACCCTGTATTCAAAGACAGAAACATATTCAAATTGTACATTGGAAAGCTTTTGTATACTATTGAATCTCTTGGAGACGATGAGATCCCAGTGGTAACAATAATGGTCTACTCCCATTTGATTGCAATCATATGCACTGCCGGTCATCCGCTGTATGAAAAGGCCTGCAAATACTTGTTAATATCTTCATCGTTTAGGCCACTTGAAATCCCACTCTTCAGGTTAATCACTGAATTTGACTCCGAGGAAAAGAGCGCTGGGGGTGGAAGTTTCGGAGTCGAGGTCAGTTGGATTCTGGAGGTTGTGGAGAAATGTGTGACTGTCTCGTCGGACCTGAAAGCTCTTCGAAAAAACAAGTTCTTCGAGTTCATCTTCACCCTGTCACTGTCCCCGTTTATCAGTGTTAAAACGCAATTGGAGATCACCCAATTGCTGCTACGTTTAGTGGAAGTACCCAACGTGGCAGATATGCTGGTTCGATCGTATGGGCTTCTTAGTTTCATTGAATTGAGAATAGATACGCTTCAGCAGGAAGCAGGGGCCTCCACACAAAAGGACAAGGTGACGTTAGACCTATGTTTGCTGAGCCTGAAGAAACTGGCATTGAAGGCTCGAATTAGTGCTGATCGTAATGGATCGGATAAAAGAGTCCGAGAGTGGTGTAGTGGCGATCTCGACAGAGTAGTGAAGCGAGTTCTGAGATCCGTGTGAAACACTAATCAAGATCCATCATGTCTTTAGACGGGTCTGAGTTTTCTGCTTGTACCTGCCGTGCCAAATCTATCGCTCGGGCCAAAAATGACTCTTTGCCTGTGGATTTGCTTTCCAGTCTTCCGCTCTTGAGTTTGATGTGACCATCCACTTTAGTTACGTACTCGCCATTTTCATCGAAAACCAGTTCCGTGCCCACGAGCTTGGACCAGTGTCCTTCGTATATGTTATTTCGTAGCTGTACGAGCGGTCTCGGCTGATCCAGACCCGATATTCTCATATCTGGATGAGAGCTTCGAGCTTCGAGAACATCGGGGTCCAAGGCTTCTACAGCCTGTTGGGAGGAAGTCTCTGCTGGGTCGTGCTTGCGGTCCACATTTCCAGAGCTTCCAGAAGGAAAGTCCAGAGCCACGTAAACGTCCTCGTGTTCCTCCGAAACGTCAAGAGTTGCGAGTCCTCCCTCCTTCTTCTGCTGTTGAGGCTTCTGCTGCTGCAGAGGCGGCTTGGCGGGCCTTGATGTCCTCATTGGACCCGGCTTCGTAGCTGGAGTCGGCAAAATGCCAGTTCATCTCTGAGCCTGCACTTAGAAAACTGGTCTCTCCGTTCAGCTCCATAGTCCACCTCCCAGAGGAAGACTCTTTTCTATACATGTCTATAGAGCATGTGGCCGCCCTGATTCGCGTGGGCTGGCCATCTCCGCCATGCTCCGGTTGCAAAAACTGTCTGGTATTCTCGTACCCCATGAGGGACATTCCGAGAGCAATCTTGGAGGCAGCATGCGTCATCAGCAGCACCGAGCGGGCCTCTGGAAACAGCGACTCCACCTTAGGGATGAACCGAGTCCAGAAAAGCTGGCACCGATGGAAAATGTCCGTCTCCGTTTCCCCTGAAGTTGACGGTATCACCGTGTCCCAGGGCCACTCGGACGAGATCTCGTCAAAGAACTGGCCTAGGACCTCGGGACTCGCTGGCTGCGGAACCACGTGCCGGTCAGGCTTGTACCACTCGCCAATCCCTGTCTCTAGAAACACTTTGAGACCCAGTCTCTTGGCCATGGGCTCAACGGTCTCTATACATCTGTAGAAAGGGCTGGAGAACAGCAGCTGCGGTTTCGTCTCCAGCTCATTCGCCACAAACTCGCAGAGCTCCTGCGCCTGTTGCACCCCGTGAGGAGCCAAACGTGGATCGCTGTCGATGCCCGTGGGATTGGGACGCTGGTGTTCTTCGGGGAGCCAGTTGTCTCTGAACCCGTGCCGGGCAATGGCAATGGCCTCGACGGTCATGCTGATCGTGGATAGGGGGGTGGCGGGAGAGAAGTACTCACTGTTTTACATGATAGGGGAGAGAAAAGGCTATGTGTATCTGGGGATGTAAATATAACGAGAGAGAGAAAAAAAAAAAAAAGCGACAATCTTCTTCTGCACCGCCACACCTCGCCTCGCGTGTGTGGCGGTGCAGACAGCAGAGGAGCAGCTAGCTAGCTAGCGAGCTAGCTGACTAACTAACTCTTGGCCTTGCTCTCCTGTGGCTGGACCTTGTCCTCGTCCTCCTCATCATCCCACGCAAAGTCTTCATCCTCCTCGTCCGCAGGCTTTTTCTCCAACATCTCTTTTCTCTTCTTCTCCTCCTCCAGGATGCTCTCTCTGCGGCTGAAGAACACCTTCCAGAACTCGTCTTCCGACAGGCTCTCCGGAACAAGCTCTGCGTGCAGCTGCGACAGGTGCTCTGAGGATTCGAGCAACGTCGTGGCCTCCTCCTTCAACTCGTCAGTCAGCTCAAACTGACTCACCGTAGGCTCATCCTTGCCGCTTAGGTAAACGTCTCTGCTGCTGTGTAGTTCGTGAAGCTGCGCCTCAAGCCTGCTGCTGGCTATGCCCTCTGGGAGGTGGAACAGAACCTCATCCTTCCTGTCTGCAGAAGCATCAGCGCTCGCAAAGTTCAGATTGAGCCCTGTCTTAGTCGTTATGAAAGAGCCAACTTTGTACGCATATCCCAGAGTCATGTTCTCGAGCTTCTCAAGGTCGGCATCGAGCTCGTCCAAGTACTTGTTGGTGTTCTCATTGATGTTCTTCATGAGCTTTCCGGAATTCTCTTTGAGTCCGTTGATTTCCTCTTCGCTCAGTTTGGGTAGCCCCGAGAAGTTCTTAGGCAGATCTAGCTTCTTGGTGAGCTCTTTGGTCTCACTCAGATACTCTGGCAGCTTCTGCTGGACAGAGCTCAGAAACCCACTGAAAGACTGCCATCCCGACTTGGTGCTGGCTTCCAGATTCAAGATAGCGTGCTCCACCTTGTCCTCAAATTCGGTCACCAGTTGATCGGTCTTTTCGTCCTTTGGCTTCGTTTCAGGCTGAGATTGCTCAACCTCTGGATCGTAGAGCTCCATCTTGATATTCAGTGGTGTACAGGTTCAAGTAGCACTCCCGAACACAGCTCGTGATATCTGCTGGCAGCAACGATAAGTGACTACTTTGTCAGATTCTACACAAACTCACACCCGTAAATAATCTTTTTTTTTTCCTCTGGGGGATTTTATATCATTTCTCAGACTGGAAAATACTAATAAATCCAAAATATTAATATCACAACTACAAACCAACCAGCCCGCTCATTTTATGCTACACACCACCACATCATGCAGCGGAGAACGCCGGACCCGCTTACCCCTCCTATCAAGTTCGCCAAAGTCGAGTCCACAGTCTTTCGCGGAGCTTATCCAAGACCAATCAATTATCGATATCTGAGCACTTTAAAACTGCACACTATGATAGCATTGACAGCAGAAGAAATAACGATGGAGAGCGACGCATCGCTGTGGTCATTCTGCGTGAAAAACGGGATCCAGATGGTCCATATGGGGATCAACAACGCCGCTAAAGATAAGGGGAAGAAACGAGGCATCCCTATAGAGCACGAGCAGGTTCTCAGGGTGATTGAGATTGTCCTCAACAAGGAGAACGCTCCTGTCTTTCTGTTCTGCACCAATGGGGGCCAGATAACGTCGCTTGTGATTGCGTGTCTACGGAAGCTGCAGCTTTGGAGCTCCGTTTCGATCTACGATGAGTTTGTCAATTACAGTTCCACCATCAATCACAATGACAGAATATTTATTGAGAACTTCAAAGCTCGGTTCAAGCTTCCCCGGGGAGGTAAACTTGTGGACTGGATGTGGGTGGGGATGAGCTCCCAGATTGTACAGAACCACCCCAGCATGCGGTACGTTGATTACGGCAACGAGCTCAAGGAAGACGCTATTCAACTTTAGTCGAAAAGAAGTCCCGCTGCGAGGTCAATGTTATTACTTGTCTGCTCGAGAGCCACCTCGGCCTGTTTTGCATCGAAACCCATCGCAACCAGCTGCTGTACTTTTTCCGGATCTGCTCTTGACACAGGCGCAGTCGCCCTAGGCCGCTTGGGAGCTCGTGCTCCGCTGCTGGAGGCTGGCACCGGCTCTTTAAGACTGAATATGTTCCCTCCAAGAGGCTGTCCAATTCCTGAAGCTGCCGGAGGACCCGTGAGACTGTCCGGACATTCTTGCTCAGGTAAAAACCTTGTTGAAACGTCTCCCAGCACGAGCCTATTCTGCTTCAAATCGATCGTAGCCTGGTACCGTCTCAACATGTCTAGTCCCAATAACATCTCCACATGAGTGTCTATCACCGTAAAGGTGCTTGGAAAATACCCATTTTCTATTTTGAGAGGGGCAGAATGGACTCTGCCCAGTATCTTGGTGCTGCCCACTCCGCGAGCCTCTCCAATGAACCGTCTGTCGATCAATCTGGTGAGTTCTGCCCTTTCCGCTAGAGCAGGAGAGATGATTGTGGTTTGCGCTCCCGAGTCTACAAAGGCCTTGACCGGATGTCCGTTCACCTCGCAGTTGATGTACAGCATGTGAATCGACGTGAATGACTCGGGCGAAATCTCCAGCGCCGTTCTCATGTTCTCCTCAATGGCCTCCTTGTTTATCAGCTCCAGGATTTTTTTTTGGTTTTCTGGATCATCTGGGTTCGCATAAATCTTGTTTATCTCTTCCTGTGTGTTGGACTCGTGGTTCCGCTTCTGTTCCAGCATTTGTAGCATCTTGCTTCTGAACTCTGTCTGATTGTGGAGAGATTCACGTAATTGCGGGTCCAATTGTGACTGAAGAGCTGGGTTGTCTATAAAATGCTTCCGCGTCGATTCTATCTGAGTCTCCACAAACGTATTATTAGAGTAGAGATCCGAGGCCGACCTCCCTGTCGAGGCTGCAGAAGTGGGCTGGCTGTTGCGCAGCACCAGGAGGTCGCCGTCTTTCACACCTAAGCCTCCGATCGTGGCACCTTTCCGAAGCTCCAGCGTCTTTCCGTCTAAAACCACCACTTGGCTGGCAGACAGGATGCCGGTTTCCGACTCCAGATACGCCTGCAAGTCGGGGACGCTGAAGTCTGCGGGTAGATCGACGGTCAGGATCTGGTCGGAGGTATCCACGCTGACTGTGAGATTCATACTACTTTAGCAGGCTGACACCGTTTCAATATAATTATCTGGAAAACGAAACGGCTCTTCACGGTATAGATATCAGTGCTACAAGGGGGACGCGGGAGGAATATGTCCTCTTTTATAGTAGTAGAATGCGGGGGGTGGCGAAAAAAAAAAATTCAGATTTATCATTTGCCCTTGTTAGGTGAAATCGTACGCTAGATAACCGATTAGTAAGTGACCGGACACGACGGACGCGTCTCGCCAATCCCCAGCAGGATGACCCAGAAGAAGCCCACGCCCCGCAAGAGAGCGCTCGTAGCGACAGATGACGTGCCGCAGCTGCCAACGGTAGACTACTACAACGCCCTGAAAACATCCCCTGCTGGAAAGAAACAGACCGCAG
The DNA here is from genome assembly GCA_030559035.1 of Ogataea wickerhamii. Classification (NCBI taxonomy): domain Eukaryota; kingdom Fungi; phylum Ascomycota; class Pichiomycetes; order Pichiales; family Pichiaceae; genus Ogataea; species Ogataea wickerhamii. The sequence continues at coordinate 242,908 of JAKTQX010000014.1, forward strand.
TGCTCGATTTGGGCTCACTTGCAGACACGCACACATCCGAGTTTGTAGACGGGTTGCGGTATATAGTGGACAGGGATCCGGGCCTGTTGAAGTATGTAGAGTCACGGCCATTCTCCGGCTTTCGAACGGCTTCACAGTCGGATCCGTTGTTGCTGGCTGCCAAAAAGTCGTCAAAGTTCTATTTTGACCGTCTGGTGAGCGGTCTGATCTCGCAGCAGATCAGCGGGAAGGCAGCATTAGCGATCAAGAACAAGGTGATTGGAAACTTGTCTGCAGATGACGGGCTTCCGACCCCTGAGGTGTTCGACTCAAAGTCGGTGGAGGAGCTCAGACAGTGCGGGCTGTCGTACAGAAAGGCGGAGTACATAAGGAGACTCTCGAAAGCGTTTCTGCAGGACGCGGAACATGTAGAAGAGGGAGTTGGGTTCTCGTACAGTTACTTCCAGAGCACCGACGACGCAACTGTGGATACCGACCTGCAGAAGTTCAAAGGCCTAGGGCCTTGGTCTTCATCCATGTTTCTGATGTTTGCCTTGGAGAGACTTGACATATTCCAGGCAGCAGATCTAGGAATCAGAAGAGGGGCCACCCTGTATTTGAAAGAGCGTCCCGAGTTACACAAGGAGATCAACCTGCTTGTGAAGACTGGGAACTACAAGGTCTCCAAGACCGCGGCTGGGTCCAAGTATGTCTCTGAGGCAGTGACAAACATCTTGGGCCACCAGTTCAAACCGTATCGGACAATATTCATGCTGATTCTGTGGCGGATTAGCGACATCTCCATAGACGCTCTAGAAACCTAAAACCAGTCACTCAATCTATTGGATTGCTTATATAGTACACATTCTGTGAAAGCCTGCTTATGCAGGGCCCTCTCCTCCGGGAACAAGCATTGTGAGCTGTCTGGAGTTGAGAAGCATTTTGGATCTCCTCGACACGAGCTTCTTTGACCCATCGAACTCGCTCACGTCCTGCAGTATGATATTGACAAAATCGTCAAACCCAACCAGCGTGCCAACAAACTCCTGGTAGTTTGTCATCAGCACCCATATGCGCGACCCTATGCACTTGTCGATCAATTCGAGCGGGAGCACGGCAGTGGTTTCTTTCAGTTCTTCTGACATCTTAGGTGATTGTGGCTTGTACGCTGTATCTCTGCGCTTGTATAGATACGTTTACTCAAGTGTTAACTACCTCTAGTAGACGGGAAAAAAATTAGAGAAAAATAATGACGGTGTGCGCAGTCCAGCACCGCCACACTGACAGGGCTCGTATGTGAGTGAGTCTTTGTGGCGGTTTATAATGAGGCTAGTGGCGGGAGGGAGCGAAGTAAGTAGGTGCAGGTGACAAAAAAAAAAGGAGAGTAAATATATATTCGAGGAGAGTGAAACGAGAAAGAGGAATTCAGCTAAAGACACAGGACTTTGTAATCCCGACATCTACAACAGAGCTGCAAGATGAGCACCATGGAGTCAACGACAGAATCGTCGAGCTCCCAGTCATCGCAGGATTCTAACACAAGAGACGATGCCAGAGACAAGAGACAGAAACCAGACCATCTCTGTATAAGACCGCTGACAATTTACGACTTACAACAGGTGGTGAAGCAAGAGACGGAGTCGTTTCCTGAAGACGAAAGGGCTACACTGGAGAAGCTCAAGTACCGGCTATCTGTGTGTCCAGAGCTGTGTTCAGGACTGTTCATCCGAGAGTTTGAAAGAGGGGACTCAAGAACAGCGGAATTGCCTCCTCCCAGATCCACTGTAGTGAACGAGAGGCTAGTTGGGCACATAATCGCCACCAAGATCTACGATTCTACTATTACCGAGCGGTCGATGGGAGCGCCAGTGCTGGTTGAGGGAGAGTTGTTGCCGGACACATCTATTGAGGACAATGACAAGCTGGGACATGTGGAGAGTTCTCGCTATATCGGTATTCACTCTGTGGCCGTGGATGAAAAGTTCAGAGGGTTGAAACTAGGGTCGTTGCTACTAAGAGACTATATACAGAAGCTCAATCAGCAGTATGTAGGCGACAAGGTGGTTCTTATTGCTAAGGAGGCACTGTTAGGGTTTTACCAGGGTCTAGGTTTTGTTGACGATGGGGTGAGCAACTGCAAGTTTGGTGGATCTGAGTGGCACGACATGCACTACGATTTGATCCATGAAGACGATGATGACATCTAAGTAGCTGACTAGTGCCACTAATGTGTAGGGAGTACCTTTTTATATTTCCAAATAATATTTCACTCCATGATGATTTTAGCTATATGGGTCAAAGAAACGGCGTAGGGCATGGTTTTTGAACACCCTCATACCGTAGGTGGATCCCTGAGACGTTCTGCACTCTGCGCGGGCGCTTATAAACGCCTTCTCGCTGTCCAACAGGCGGCCTTTGAATACAGTAAAGCTGATCACGGCATAAAAAAGTCCGGCTAGCAGATCCAGACGCCAGTGATGGTCCAAATACATTGTGGCCCACCACTGTAGAACAACAAACAGAAACATCGTTAGTTTGGGGGTGTACCAACGCGTATACCAGACCACAAAAAAGAAGCACTGAATGGCCATCGCAGAATGCAACGAGGGAAGAGCACCGAACACTATGGGGCTTTTGTGGAACCCGTTAGAGTTGAGGTGCGTTCCCATGGCAATGTCAACCCGAGTGAGGCCTGCAGCATACCCAGGCATGCTGTAGTCAGCCGAGGCATCTTCTCCATTCAAGTGGATAAACCACGGCGGGGCATTAGGGAAAAGCAGGTGTGTGAGCACCCCAGCGATGTTTTGGAAGCCCAGAGCAAAAGAGAAGTACTTCAAAGCTCCAGGGGTCTGAAAAACATAGAGGTATATTGCAGTGAAGAGTGGGGCCAGAAAATGTAACAGGACATAGGATAGCCATGCAGTGAGGTCCCTTGCAGTTGATTGTGGCATTATAAAGGAGTGGCAGATGTTGAGAACAGGCCAACAAAGAGCCATAATAAGAGGCGGTGAAATCGCAATGCATGACTTTGGAACAAATAAGGCATCGGGGGTATCTGGGTCGGACAATGAGGATGAAGAAGCAGAAGGTGGGGAAGATGACGATAGCAAAGATGACGGGGAAGATGATGGCGAAGATGAGGATGAAGAAGATGAAGATGAGGAAGAGGAGGAGGAGGAAAACGAAGGATACTCAACATCATTATGCAAAGTTGACGGCAGCTTCACAGGTGACCCAGAGTCCAGGTCGAGAAAAGACAGTTCCAGAGCGAGTTCATGGTCTAGTCGGGACTCACAATCATTTCGTGATCGGCGTTCTGGTAGAAAGTCAGGAAGTGATACACGCGATGCCGTAAAACTGTAGAAACTGAACCAAAGTAGGTATGCAGACAATAAGATTAATGAGAGAGATAGCCACGCTGAAAGTTTATCGACATCGAAAATGAACTGATCCAAAGACATGGCGAGCTTTATGTGGATCAAGGGCCGTATCTGGGTGGGAATGATTCCTGCATTTTTGAAAATAAGGAGCCAAACAAACACGGGAGAAAAGTTTTTGGCAAAATTGAGCACAAGCCTCCACAACGGCCTTCCGTTGAGCGCCTGTATTAGCATATGCAGAGCTAGTGTATAGAGCAGGACTACCGGCCTGAATATTAAGGCCCAGCGAAACGACATTGTATGTGCATTCGGTAGAAAAGCGTGTCGGGGGTGTACATATAACTTGGTTCCTGTTCTCGGCTAAACTATACTGCCGATATGAACTGATGAAAACAGGTTTTTTTTTTCCCCCTGGAAATTGGAGATCTCTGTCTGAGCTCGGAAAAGGGGTACAACCACAACCAGGCAATACAACACCTCAGTAAAGCAACCGTCTTAGAAAGACCTCTCTCACAAGCAACAGGTTGATCGCTGATTATCTGCTACTTGCAAAACCGCAGCAGTTGAGAATAAGCTATCACCACGAGCAAAAAAAAAAACAACTAGGGGAAACTACAGGCATTTTATTTTAGTCTC
>JAKTQX010000015.1:0-66349 GCA_030559035.1 Ogataea wickerhamii
CCCCCCCTTTTCACCGCCTACTATCGTTATATCTGAAAGCAAAATTCTGTATCTCTCCTCACTATACATCCCAGCTAGAAATCACTATCCGCGGGTCCTTCCCTCTCACAACATCAACCTTCTCAAGATATCCTTCGTTCTGTCGTTTGTGGCTCTCCCGTGACGATTCCTCAGCATATTGGTAGTTCGAAATGATATCCATAGCATACCCCGGATTGACCTGTAAATTAACCTCCTCTACGCTGGCAGAGCTCTGTAGAACCAGAGTCAGCGGAGCAGAGTTCTCCTCGCCCGTCTCTGGCTTTGGTTCAATAATGATCGTCTGGTTGGTACATGTATCCATCGACAGCCGGCTGCCGACTCGGTTCAGCGCCCGGTTCTCCTTGTTGACGATCGACGAGTAGTCGTTGATGTTTGTGAAGTCAGCTTTCAGCTCCTTAGATATCTTGAGAGGTGTGTTCCCATTCGCCTGCCGTGCCGCACTCAGCGATATGTCGTTGATTATAGTGCTGAACAGTGCGTTGTTATTGCTGCCCAACGTTCCTCTACTTTCTCTATTGGAGTCTGGTCTCGTACCAGGGGCCTGTCTCTTCATCAGCGACGTCAGAAGCGACGGCTGTCTCTTTGCAGAAACACGCAGAGGTCGGAACTTGGTTGTAGAGCTGCTGGTCACATCAGAAAGCACTCGCGGTCTCACAATGTACCTCTCGGTGTCTATATCTTCTGAGCGCACCCGCCGCGTCGGCATCGTTCTGTCGCCGTCCTTGAGCTCGGCGTAGATAGGAGGACTGAACAGCCCCTGTTCAGACAGGTCATCCAGCGACTGGCGTGGTGAAACTATCGATACTCTCCGGGACACTCTGCTGCTGCTGAAGATAATATCGGTCTGCTCTTCCGCGGGCGGAGTCTTGACAAACTTGATCTTTTTCAGCGGGAACAGCCAGCTAAGAACACGCTCTTTCCTGCTCTGTTTCTGTTCTTCCGTATTCCAGTCCTCGTGGTCTTCCTCTGCTTCTCCTTCCTCACCGTCGAGACTCGGCCGCTGCTTCTCCTCACGCTCCAAGGGAGCAGAAACCTCCTTTATCACTGAGTATTCGTAGCTATCTCTCTGCTCTTGCGGCTTCTCAGAGGGTAGAGATGGCTCCAGCGAATCTCCAAGTTCATCCGAATCGAGTCTCTCAACTATCTGAAGCTGATACTCTCTGTTGTTTCCGTAATCTGAAGGGGCTGGAGCTGCTCCTGGAAGCGCTTTTTTTCTCGGGATCTCCTCATACACTATAGTGTCTTGGAATCTTTTATTAAGAGCGTTCTGTCTGTGCAGAATCCGATACATAGGCAGCCTTGTCCTCATATTGTTGGCTTCATTCAGACCCATCTCAACCAAAACCGCAGCACATTCCATGTTTCTCAACGAAATCAGCGGTAGATTCTTTAGCCGCCTCGTAACCATAGTGGGATGTTTTCCCGGGTCGGTTCCGGTGCCAGTGCTGTTCCACCAGTGGTAAAAATGCACCTTGAACTTCAAGTAGTTGTACTGCAACTGTGAAACATGATAATGTGACATCTTTACACTCCAAATAGTGAGTAGTCCCAACCTGCCCTTTTGTCTTAAAAGAAGGAGCACAGAAGGGAAAGTTTAATATAATAAAAAGTAAACAGATCACTTCTCAAGAAAATTTATATAGAATCTTTCATTATAGATGTAGACCATGATAGTTATACTATAATACACCTCTTTAGCCTCTCAGTTGCGCGAAACTCCTCTCTACCAGCAGTTTCAGTTCCTCGTAGCTTATGATCAAGCAGCTCATCTCATCTGGACTCACTAGAAGTATATTCTCCTTGACGCCAGCATCCAGCTTGTTGAGACACGCAATCACGTGAGAAAGATCAACAACAGGCTTGCCTGTCTCATCCACCTGATGGAACACATAGTCCTTGAACAGCTTTATAGGATATCGTTCTCCCGTTTCCGACCAGGAGCCGTCCTTCACAGATTCTGGTCTTTCGCAGATGAAATCCAGCTTCGCAAACAGCCTAACCAGCCTCGCGTTTTCGACCTCCCTGCTCAAGCATGCCTCTTTGTAGTCTGCAGAATCCTGTAGCCCGTTTGTTACTTTGAGAATGGCAGGCACAATTTTCTCCTGAAACTTCTCCAATGTAGCATCCTCTTCAAAGAGATATCTCAGCGACTCCTTGAACTTCTCTGTGAATCCCAGCTGATCCACCACTTCCAATGGCTCTAAACCCTGAACACGATCAAATACTGTCGATTTCGCCAGGTCAAGAATAACCGTTCCCAAACCCCTGAGATCCGCTCTCTGTCTCTCTTCAAGAGGGCTCAGAGAGCTCTCGTCATTTTTGGTAACAGCAGCTACTATTTCCTGTAGTCCACAACACGACAGCCTAATTCTACCCCTGTTCGTGAGAATAATTTTGGTAGGATCGTATGACCCCACTGCCAGCCCGGCCTTGTGAATTTCACTTGTGGCGTTCACCAGCTGAACCATATAACTCCATAACAGGTCCTCAGTGATTAGCTCCGGATCCTTTTCTCCAATCTTGAAAAAGTGCGCCTCCAACAGATTCAGCGATAGCGGATAATAGTCATATATCAACGCTAGCGAGCTGTCTCCAAATGCCCTGGTGGCAAAAGCCTTGTGAAGAGTGACGACGTTGGCGCAATTCACCTTTCGCCATTTCGATGCAAGCCGGAGGCCTTTTTCTGTATACAAGGGCACATTTTCCAGTCTTCTCATAGCATACAGGTTTCCATCGACATTGGACATAGTTTTATAGATCGAAGACACATACCCAAAAGATTTAGTGCTGCGATCAAAGTTCCTATCAATAGGATACAAAGAATGATATTCTGCCACATGACGGGGAAGACCCGATTGAGAGATCGGAATCGTTCGCAAACTCTCTTCGTTTTTTTCCTGGACCTCCTCTCGGATCTGTTTGGGAATGAACAGATCATCTACTGTCCTTTCATGCGGTTTTATACTGAGCTGAATATGTGGCGGTGGCTGGGGAGCGTAGAGATGGAAGTTGGGAGGGTATAGATTTGTGTGCTCATAAAACTCGTCCAGATGATCATCGTGATGTAGTGGTTGTGCGGAGAACGAAGACTGTGCAACAGCAGGTGACACCGGTTCTGTAGCAGGCTGGAAGATAGCGGATCCGGGTGTGAAAACAGGTGCAGTCTCAGGATTGAAAAACGAGGTCGCTGAATACGATGGTGCGGATTCAGGAAGAACTTGTTTGGCAGCTGAGGGAGTATTCGATGAGTCTTGCGGCGCTCCAGAGGGAGAAAATGCAGGAATATCGTCCAGTCTCGGGGACATCTCGGCGAGGCGAGACGCCAGAGAGCCGGAGGGAGTGAAAGACGGGATGTCAAAGTTGAATTTCTTCTTCAAGGATGAGTCGATGGGGTCTGAGCTAAGAGAAGCAGCATGTGCAGACGATGCCTCTGAAGACGGTTGTTGTTTTTTCAATATAGAAAGACCGTGCGTTGCAGAATTGGCCACCCTCAGGGGAGGAGAGCCAGCAATACGCGAGCTGTCGCCAGTACCACCGTCACTGCTGTTGCTATTGCTGCTGGTGGATATATTGGAAGAAGCAGATGTCGCCTGTGATGTTGCTTCAACCGAGCTTTTAGGTTGCTTTCCTTCCGACATCGCAGAAGCTGCTGCTTTTAGGCTTTGGTCGTGATTAAAAGAACAACCCTTATTCTCCCACTTACAGTAACCGTGGATCTTGATATTTCGACACGGGATCGACTTGGCCCAGTCATATTGAGTATGGCTCATGTCTAAGAACACACTTTGTAAAAGGGGTGTGAGGGTGGACAAAAAACCGAGATATATGGGGTTTTTGGGCCAGTCAGTTTTCGTGGGAGGCTTGTTTCAATGGGAATTAAGCCTTGCCACAGAAATGCCGGTCTGGGAAGTACAGAGAGGTCTTTGGAGCGCCGTTTCTGCCTCTGTCTTGTATATATCCAAAGACAACATTTTTAAGGTAAACTTTATTGTCAAAAAAAATTGTGAACATCTATACGATAAAGCCACCTTACGTAATCATGATAGCTCTCGAGTTTGGCATTCTTGTTAACAAAACAGCCTTCGAAGCATACAACATAACTCTCAGTATCAAATGGCTCGGTCTCATCTTGAGCAGGCGGAACGCAAAGTTTCCTTTGATCTCTTGTCAACTCTTTCGCCTTCAAGACTCTCTATTACTTTGAAAGTCGCTAATATCCTGTCATCGTGGTGCACGGGTGGGTGTAAAGGTACAGAGGTCAAATTAGTGAACAAATCTGAACCACCCCGTAATTTATATAACGATATAGAAGCCTGTATGAGATATCGTTGTAATAGGTTCAGTTAACTGAAAGGAATATCAAACACCTAAAACGATGTCCTCGAAGGTCGTCATTGTTACTGGAGCTTCGAGAGGGCTGGGAGAGGCTATTGCCAAAAAAATTCTGTCGAACTCGAGCGACTCGAAAGTGGTGGCTGTGGCGAGAACTGCAAGTAAGCTGAAGAAACTGGAATCTGAGTTTGGAGCCGACAGAGTTTTGGCATTTGCAGGGGACGTGACAAGCTGTGAGACTGTCAGGAGTCTACTGGCAGAGACTGTGAAGGTGTTTGGGAAGATCGACGCCATCATTTTGAACGCCGGAGTTCTGGATCCTGTGGCACCGATTGAGACACTCGACGTAGATCAGCTCAAGCGGTTATTCGATGTGAATTTTTTCTCTGTTGTTGACCTGGTGTCCAAAGCAATTCCGTATCTACGGGAAACCAAGGGATGTTGTCTGTTTGTATCGTCAGGGGCGTCTGTTAAAGCCTATGACTCGTGGGCTGCTTACGGTACATCCAAGGCGGCTCTGGACCATTTCTGCCGCAGTCTAAGCCTGGAGGAGAAAGACATCGGGGCCATTTCAATAGCTCCTGGCGTGGTAGATACCGCGATGCAGCAGGATATCCGGGACACTTTTGGCAAGAACATGAAGCCACAGATGCTCAAAAGATTCACGGACCTACATGCCAATGGCGAGCTGCTTGCCCCCGAGTACCCCGCTGCTATCTATGCAAATCTGGCTCTGCGAGGCGTTCCTGAGTCGCTAAACGGGCAGTATCTGCGATACAACAGTCCTCTTTTGACGGAGTTCCTTGATGTCTGATGTTGATTGTCACTTTATTTTTTAGTTCCACTTATTTCCGCGCCTGGGTCCCAGGGCTCGGTGATAGCGCTTCGGAGTAAGAGAAATGAAATTGGATGAGCTACAGAAACATCGGCGATCACAATAGATTGCGGGGGAACCGCAGTAATGAGTGGGTGATAAGCTGTGCGGTAGCCTGGTAACGTTGACGGGGCGCAGCAGCATATCTGGTCTTGCCCGCTCTGTGCTGGTTAGCGGAATAATCATACGGCCCGGATCCTGGGAGAGGCCGAAAACGTGCAGTAGCTGCTATTATATGGCTGCAGAAGCAAAAAGACACGGTTTGTTGCTCGTACATTTCAGTGGCTCATTTAACTACACAATCTCGGGAAATCAAGTTGGCGGTTTCTTATTTCATGCATGCACTCAGAGCATAATAATTGTGCTCTTCGGCTTTATATAAAGCCAGAAACGGCGCCCCGTGAGCAAAAAAGCGAAAAGCGAAAAGTGAGGAGCTAAAACTCTGGGACAGACCAAGGATAAGACATCGCTCCAGAAATGGAATCGTACCACGGTATTGTAGTCACCGTGGATGACGCTATCACTCTGCTTGAGGCAGCAAGAAATGACATAATTCCAAAAATCGATAGGCGTCTGTTTGAGTTCGAAAGGGAGGAGCTTGTACGTGTCGGAGCAGTGTTTATATGGAGTGAGAATGACTCTAGGATGAAGAGGTGGACAGATGGCAAGAACTGGAGCGCGTCAAGGGTCAGCAACTGCTTCCTGGTGTACAGAGAAATGGAGTCGGACCACCCCTGTATGCACTCGATCACATTCAAGAAGAAGGATAGCATGATCAAGCAGTCGTTCTGTGTGAGTCTCACAAACGGGGACAAGCTGCATCTTATCAGCTATATTAGCACGAGCCATGAGCTCAATAAGCATCTGGCCCGACCATCCATGGATCCCACCTTCAGCCCCATCAAGATAGATAGAGCTCTTTACACCATCAACCTCCGCATGGAATCCAACCCTCTGTTATCCTTGAACAGTTTGTCCTTGCCTGCCGATACTGGCATTCCTCAACCGAAGAGAAAGGTGAAGAGGGTACTCTCAGATCGTTCATCAGCACATACCTTTGAGTCAAAAAGACGGAAAAGCCCTGTAACGTTAGCAGCAAGCCCTCCCGTGAAAGCCCTCGATAACTTGGCTCCTGCTTCGCCTATACAATATCATCCATTCTTGCAACCTCCTATTGCGCATTTTGCTCCCATGTTCCAGGTTGATCCCCATTCAACTTTCTTTCCACCTCCTACCTCAGCCTCTTTTGCGCCGCTAGCAATCACAGGTGGGCAGGGATTCATCCATCAGCAGCTTGGTACCTACGCATACGAGCTTTGTAAAAGCCTTGAGACTTTTGATCGATTTCCTCTCGTTTCTGTTTGTTTTCCAACTGCTCCAAAATTGGAACCTGCTACATCTAATAACTTGGAAAATCAGAATCACACAGGTTTTATAAGAGAGGATGGGCAGGTCCTGAATGTTTTAAATAGAAGCTTTAAATGATTATCTCTATACGACAACCTCGTCTCATGAATGAATATCCAGATGTGTGATCGCAGCGGCCTTCGACCCACCCTGCTCCTCGAGCAGTATCTTGAATAGGTCTTCAAGTTAAAATCCTGCTACCATCTTCCTGTATCTGCAACAACAACGCTTCGGTCGCGGTGCACAGATGTTTGATAATTATTCTCCTCGACAACTCATCTTTTTCACATACATACCAACATGAGATAACAATTCTGTGATCAATAGGGGGTAGTTCACGCTCCTCACTTAACCTCATCCAGCCAGACATTGACACATAGAGAAGCAAATCGACGCCATGGATTTTGTTTTTGAAACGTATGATCAAAACGACAATGGCCGATCGACAGGAGCAGCCGGAGATCTGCAGAAAGGTAGAAGTGCTCTTCCCATCCCCTCCAAACCACTGAAAATGCCCAGCTTCAACTTGCAAAATGATCTGACACGGAAGTTCTCAAACCTGTCTATACTGAAGAACATCTCAGGCAGACCAAAAGAGGACGATCAAGAGCAGGAGAAATCATCCGAGAACTCTCTTGCTTTCAAATACGCGAGAAACACCCTGGATCTGATATCGCTCTCCAGTCCTCAATCTTATGCGGGCATTTCCAACAGCTACTCCATTGATCTTGGGGACTCTACCATACTTGCCAGCCGCTTAAGCCGTGTGCTGAATCAGACAAATTTCGATTCCTCTTTGAGACAATCATTACTAATTTTACACTCCCGAGAAGAGGATCTCGATGAGGGATCGGATCTTGGTACAGATTACCACAACCTGACTAGTCCCAGTATAACGGGCTCAATATCCAGAAGAAGGCTGCGAGGGGATGTTGAGAGTGATCTACTGCGTCAGCAATTTCAGTCGTTAAAGAAATTCCAGATTGTAGTGAAGAAACTGAGTCTCATCAAGCAGGATGTCGACGATCTCAGTTCCAGTTATTCTGAGATCGAGGACAAACTGTCGAAGAGCTTGGCTGGTTCGGAAGAGTTCAAACGCCAAATTCGAGGACTCGTGCAAAAAATGGAAGGCCTCAGAATAAAGAAAGACCTGCTGATAAGTTTTCGCTCTAATTTTACATTGAGCCACTACGAAGAACACACCCTTAGAAACGGAGACATCAATGACGAGTTCTTCTCGGTTCTTGATAGAATTGAGAAAATATATGGCAACTGTGATATTCTGTTGAGTATGAGCAACGACAAACTTGGTGTATCGATCATGGGACAGATGTCTACTTTCATGGACCTAGCAATTGACAGAATATCTCAATCACTGAAAAAGAACCTCAACCTAATTTATCAAGACACAGACTTCAGCAAAGATAGAAACTTCATAAATAACTTTCAAAAGTCGTTGATCTACGTGCTCCAAAAGGATAAGGAGAAGTTTGACATCATTGTTGCTCAGATCATCGAAAGTAGATCCCGAATTGTCTCTGAACAATTCTTCAACCAGATCAATGGCTATAGTGCTGAGGTAAAAGCTCAATCTAGAAACTCTATGATCATATCTTCCTATGACACCAAGCGCTTCATAAGTGATATGCTTGCTTATCTTCATGGTGTGATTGTCAATGAGCTAGAACTAGTGGAGAGTCTGCTCAGTTTCGATCAAATCGAGTCGACCGATAATGATCTGTCTGGTGTTGTTCAGTCTGTGGTCAATAAGGTGCTGGGATCCCTTAGTCGTCCATTCAAAGGTTCGTTCGATACAGTTTTACGCCAGGAAACCAAGCCTCAAGTGATTGTCGAGTTGTATCATCTGTTGGACCTTTACGTAATTATGTTCAGCAAACTCACTCCGAAGAACGACCTCATCGATTGCATAAGCGGCTTGAAAGCAGAAATTGCCGACCGTCTCAAGATTCTTGTGACACTGAGACTCAAGGAAATTAAAGTTGAGTCTGAGTTGGAGGATGTTGACGAAGAGTTACTGATTGTCCCAGATTGGCTGATGGACTTCTATGCAAGATTTCTGCCTGTTCTGGATACGGCATCTCCTGAAACTGGGTTTTTGGGGATGTCCGATGCCAAGCAGGAAGAGTTATTTCACTTGCTAGTTGATGAGCCTGCCGCTTTAGCAAAAACGATTGCGGACCATGCTTTGATCTCCAAGAAATCTGCCAAGCTATTAGAGATCAACTGTCTTGACTTCATTGTTTCCAGAATTGAAGTTGTATCGCTCCTTTCTGAAAAGAGAAGTTCTGTGCAAGGCTTGCTGGACAAGCTGGTGAAGGAGCTCATAGATGAAGAGTTCACCGGATTGTTGCACAGTACAGGATTATACGATATCTACAATCTGGTGAACATGATCTTCAAGTGCGACGAGGACTTTTTTGAGGTTTCATTCTATGAGCCTATTGTCGAGAATAAGTTGTTCAGTGTCAGTACTTTCCAAAAAGTCAGTCTCAAACTTCAAGAGTTTCTAGTGAACTATCTGGTGTCGAATGAATTGAACAGGCTGGTGTCGCCACTGATTTTGAATGACATTCTGGTATCCTCAGGACTGAGATTTGTCAACTTTTATGATCGCTTGCTACAAATAATGTCCGAGTACTTGAAAGATGATCAAGGAAACAGAGTGATCGTTTTCAAGTGGGATGCCGTCCACATAGCTACTCTCATCGGTATTGAGGATGCATTTCTGGAACAGAAAACGACTACAAGACAGGAGAGTTCGGATCTGTCAACATGATTGACGTTATAAATAATAAATAGACAAGGTAATCTGATCATTCTTGAAGGGTGGAGTGAGACGGGTTTTTACCTCTTCCATACCCATCTTTCTCATAGTAGTCCATAGGGTAATACTCCGATGAGAACGCACAGTCTTGATCCAACATCACCATTGCTTCATATGGGGTCAAGAGCGGTTTGCTGAATGCGTAGCCCCAATCAATGGACAATCTTGGACAGGCTACTTGGACAAAGGCATCAATATCATCAAACAGGGCTAGCTTCTGGGGGAAGATCTCGGACAGGATGATCTTTATGACTGTTTTACCCTGCTTTTCGAGCTGAGTCTCTAAACGACTGAGTGTGGTTGGATTACCCTGTCTCCCTAAAGATCCGAGGATAAGACCTACTTTTTTAGCCGATCTTGCGCACTCAATAGCGTCTTTTCTTACCTTCACCATCTCTTTCTGGTTGTATCTTTCTCTCGTGAACTTGCGGGAGTATGGGTCATATCTGAAAGCAGGAATCGAAGGGTTGTGGATCATTGCGGACTCCAAGTGAAATCTGCCGTCTCCTATGTACACAATCATGTCATACTGCTGTGAATCCAGCCGCGCAGAAGTGCATCCCAGAACCTCCCCCTTGGAAAGAGGCCGTATCTGTGGTGCTGTGACATACATGGGCTTGATATCTGGCGATTCTGGATTCTCGAGTTTGTTCTTGACGGAATGGATGGTGGGGTTGAACTGTATGGTTCCGAGCAGAGCTATCCTTGAGCCTCCTTCGAAGTTTTTGCGCAGTGTTTTCACTACATGTTCCTCATCAATAGATATCGTGACAAACACATACAACACCTTGATGGCTGTGATATCGATAGGCACCAAACAGGAGTGTGCGTAATGCACAATAAAGTCGCAATCAAGGGACCTGGCAGTATAGTCATCGATGCAGCATGCTCCATATGAAACGTCGCCCATTACCAGCACCTCACAGCCACAGTGCTGTTCCAGAATATCGGATATAACGAGGGAGTAGATCAACAACCCTTCAGGCATTTGGAGAGCGACTCTTTTAGCTCCCTGTTTGCGAACGTTCCAGACTGTTTTGTGGATCTCGAAGCTGTAGTTGGATGGCAGTAGCTTTATTGAGTTGTTGAGCTCGACATCCTCGAGTATGTCTTTTGGGATCTGGTTGATCAGTCTACCCACGTTGAGAGGCTTTCGAATACGCTCAACGGCTCCATCTGTTGCCTCTTGATTCTTTTCGTGCTGTACAGAGTGGGTTGATTTCGATCCCACAAAACGTCTTCTGCTGGTTCCAGAAGGCCTGTTTTCGACTGCTGCCATGTTCAGGCGCTGTGTGAAACAGATATACGCTGGATTATGGAGCTGCCTTCGTTACCCCTAGGATATCTCTCTAAGAACGTCTTGAGATAAAGAAGAAGTTTATTTTTTCATAAAAAATTCTTGAGCCGCATCGTTGTATGATAAAAACTTCATCAAAGTGAACATCTCCCTTGCACAGGAGATACGCTGGACACGGAACCAGCCTCGTACTTACTGGACATGCTAACGCCGTCTTTCACTGTGGGCCAAGATGAAACCCATGTCTCTGTACGTGTCAAGATCTCCAACATCCGATTCTCTGCAAAAGCTCTTGAAATGGCTGTGGATGAGTCGCTGTTTGTCTTCTCACTCCCTCCCTACTATCTAAGACTCCGGTTTCCCGGGAAGTTGACTGAGGACGATACGTTCAACGCCCGGTTTGTCCCCAACGAGGAGTGCATCGACATCCGGGTCCCAAAGCTCAACAGCGGTGAGTTCTTCAACGACTTGGACTTGTCCGCAAAGCTTCTCGCTCGACTAGATGAGCCAACCGCCTCTGGAAAGCTCACCGCACGTACTACAGGACCGCTGATCGAGGAACTGGAAGACGATAGCCGGGCACCTGAGGTGGTATCTGAGGACCCTGAGAAGTATGGCTGGGAGGTTGAGCAGAGAATGCCCACTGCTCTAACCACAGAGAATAATAGTGCTGTTCATCACTACGGATTCAATAACCAGTACAGCAACATGTTGGAGGCTTCTCTTTCAAGTGGAAATGACATTAATGAGCTTTCTGACCCAGACCACATGGATCCCGACGGGCGAATAGCTGAGCGACTGATCAAAGAAAATATCAAGTTTGATCCTGAATATTATGCCAACGACTATCTCTGTGGGAAGTACTATCCTGAGGACTCGCGTATCAAAGAGGTGCTGGCCTGGAAGAGTGAGTACCGCGAGATCTTTGTAAGCCATCAGAAACAACTACATCCCGAAAAATCTAGTCAAACATTACCAACAATTGTGTTCTCGCAGCTGGAACACGATCGTATGATGGATCTTCCTCGCAGATCGTACCTTGTAGACGATTCACGACCGCTGTATTACACAATTGTGTCGCTGCTGTTTGCCTACAGTCATGAGGTGAGATCGGGAGAGGGCGAACTGAACGTCGAGAGCGGATGGGCTGTGGGAAAACTCGCTCCGCAACTGAGCTGTCTCGATTCGCAACTGATCCAGTCGAATAACAACACCGAGAACAATATGCTTGTTGTTCTTGTTCTGACTCTAGCCAGAAGGGCTTTGTGTTACCCGCTGATTCGCAGCCTGGAGCTTATCAAAAAGACGTTGGAGGATGTATATTTCATTTTGAGATGCGGAAAAAGAGCGATTCTGAAGGTGCTTCTGTCTTGCAGAGAGCTTTTCAGGTTTCATGACGTTTACTACATCTATAGTAAGATCTGGCTGGACGATCTATGTGCATGGGTACTCAGAGATGCCAAATGCAGTGATACAGTGATTAGAAACTTGAGTCACGAGCTCAGAAAGGAGTATCAGAGCTTGGATAAGACCAGTATCGTGTTCGAGAAGGTACTTGAGGTTACGGAGGAGGAACAGGAGCTGGAGTTTATTAATTTGGAGGAGATTGAGCAGCTGGCTGAGCATTCCTTTGGGGAACACAACAGCAGCAACACGAGGCCGAATGACGGATAGTAGCTATGCTATTGCTGGTAACCTCTCTGGAGAGGATTGCGGATCCGACACAAGGCTCTTCAGGGAGATGGTTAGGCTTCTGGAGTGGTAATGACTTCTGATTGGACTAGATGGAACTGATGGGATGCTGTATGATGGCTGGGAGACTGGGTCTGGCAGGATTTTCCGCTTTCTTGAAAATCCCTCCGGTGTTTCAGCCTCAGAGTCCTGGGTGCTTGCTTCAGGGATCGTCACCTCGGGAGGTAGTGAAGCAGCTCTGTGGTGGCCTCCATGACGTAGCTCAGCGATAGTTGCTGGTGCCTGGTGGCGCTGTCCTAGCGATGACACTGCGTGGGCTCCTACTTTCGAAGGAGACAGCTGGTGTCTTGGATGGAGAGACGTTTTTCTGATGGGGGATGTTGGTCTCGAGCCGAATTTGAAGGAATCCATAGGGCTGTATGGTGTGGCTGGTGGCTCGTTGTATGCTGGAGGAGGAGGAGGGGGGGGAGGAGGAGGAGGAAGGAAAGATGCGTGACTGGTGTTGCCAAATATGAGTGGGACCTGGTTGGGCGGGATTCTCATCTGGGCTGCGAGGCGAAGCACGTCTAGCGAACGATTGAGAGCTTCTACCTTGTAGAACTCCTGCTTGGTTTTCTCTTGTTGAATTCTTACATCGAGAGCGCATTTTAGGCTGTCTTCTGAATAGGGCCAGGCGGTAACGTCTTTGCCAAGGAGAACCTGCAGTGGATGTGAAGAATCCATAGAGTATGTGAGCAAACCGGGACAGGGAATGAGGTGAGAGGTACTGAAAGTAGACCTGCCTCTGTGCGCTTCCTGGGCTGAAGCAGATAAGGCGACTAGCTGTGTTTGTGTGGAACAGGTCGCTGCTTGCTGATGCTGTCTAAATGATTGCTAGGTCTACAAGGACTCTACTATCCTGTTTAGGCATTAGGTAAATACAAAAGGTGGAAAAGTTTCAGGAGAAATATGGGGTAGCACATATATTGGCTACGCCACTACACGCAAACCATATGTGGCACGGTGAGGCGCGTTGGTGTACAGGTGTGGACGCGAAGATGAAGTGAAAAAAAAAAAAACCAAAAAACCTACAGTACACTATATCTAGCTATTTACATATATTTAACTAGAGTGAAAACACGTACGCACGTAGTGACAACACACGTTTCAGTCCGTTCGAGAAGAGCTAGGATTACCAATACCGCTTCCGCAGACTACTCCAGTTGCTCCATGTCTATAGTGTCACTTCTGGGAATCAATGTGCTGAACAATCCTGCGCGGTTCAGTAACCCGTACGAGTTCGAGATCACGTTTGAGTGTCTAGAACCATTGAAAGAGGATCTAGAATGGAAATTGACATATGTGGGGTCCTCGAGGTCTTTAGAGCATGATCAGGAGCTGGACTCGATTTTGGTAGGGCCTGTTCCTGTGGGGATCAACAAATTCATCCTGACAGCAGATGCACCTTCCCCGGAACTGATTCCAGCAAGCGAGCTAGTTTCTGTGACGGTGATTCTTTTGAGCTGTGCTTATAAGGAGAAGGAGTTTGTAAGGGTCGGATACTATGTGAACAATGAGTATGACTCAGAGGAGCTGCGGGAAAGTCCTCCTCCAAAGGTCCAGGTGGATCATATAGTGAGAAATATTCTAGCGGAGAAGCCAAGAGTGACTCGATTTAATATAGTGTGGGATAATGACGATGTTGAGGAGTATCCTCAGGAAGGAGAGGAAGAGGAAGAGGAAGAGGAGGAGGAGGAAGAGGAAGATGAGGAGGAGGACGGGGAAGAGGAGGAGGGGGAAGAGGAAGACGCAGAAAGTGGACTTCCACAGGAGGGTGGAGCGGAGGAAGGGGCAGAGGAAGGGGCAGAGGAAGGGGCAGAGGAAGGGGCAGAGGAAGGGGCAGAGGAAGATGACGAGGAAGACGGGGATCAGGCTGAGGAAGAGGTGGAAGATGAAGAGGAAGAAGATCTGGAGGAAGAGGAAGAAGAAGATGATGAGGAGGCTGAGGAGTCTCAGGGAGAGGAAGAAGAAAAGGAGGAGGAGGATGGTGAGGGTGGGGACGAGGCGGAAGAAGAAGCAGAAGAAGAAGAGGAAGAAGTAGAAGAAGAAGAAGAAGAAGCGAAGGCAGTGGAAGGGAGCGATAATGGACATCCACAGAACAAGCGAAGAAAAGTGGACTGAAGAAATCACACGTGTTTCTTGGATTCATAAAGCACATTGACAGCCTGGAACACAGCGGTGACGAGGTCCTTTGCGGCTTTGTCAGGGACAAGTCCCAACTGGACTAACCTGTTGAGCATTCGGTCAGGGTGCCACCTTATTCTCTCGCTCTTGACGCTATCTATGGATTGTAAGAAGCTCCATAGTGTGGGTACAGAGATATCATGGACAGATCCGGATTGCACAGGAATTGGGATCTCTGCCACAGAGGAGATCCCGGTGGACTCTAGGTGGCTCCAGATCTGGAGATATCTCTCATAGGACTGGAGGTGTGGAGAATCCACACCCTGTGATTTGGACGGAGCCTCGAAAACCTCTGCGACACGCTCGCTGTACCCTGTGTGCAGCCTGGGATTCCTCACATGTTTCCAGTAGTCTATATCTGGAATCTGGGGCTCTTGAGGAGGGCCTAGTGACACAAACTGGTATCCATTGATATTGGGCCCCCAGTGGTGCACTTTTGAGGGGTGTGAGCGAGAACGGGGCTGCTGTTTTGACACTTCTGGTGGAAGAGAGACCTGCTCCGTGGGGGTGTCGGAGCCGGAGTTAGAGCCAGAGCCAGAGCCAGCGCTCTGCGATATCTGCTTACTGTGTTTTGCTGCTCTTCTTCTTTTGAACCTCAATGATCTCTTGCTTCTTTCACAGGGTCGCACCTTTGTTATCTTATCTGACGACGTCTTGCCGCTCATTGTGTGTAGAAATAGCAACTCTTATCGATAAAGTGGTTTCTCTGAGCCATTGTTTGTGTGTCTTATCGCGAGCTGTTATCACCATCGCTCTGTAGGTTCAACCTGTTAGTATTATGTCATAGCGGAAAAAAAGCTTGTATTTATTTTTCAACGGAGTCTGCTTACGTGAGAAACAGATAAAGGGTATGAAGTTTTTTTCCTTTATTCATATGCTATCAGAAGAAGTCTTCTCTCTTGCCAGCAAACAGCCGCCTTCAGGACCGCAACGATGAGCTGGAGAGTGTGTGTAAGTAAGTGCTGCAGGAATCGGAGCTTGCAGCTTTACAGACGCATCAGCGGAGCTACGGAGCGAGCAGCCGTGGAGGAAGAGGGCTACGAGCCGATTCCCGCTGGAAAACGGCTGAGTGAGGAACGATCCAGCCTCAAGTTCTCATACAGAAGGGAGGGAGAGACCTTTGGCCAGCTGGTGAACGAAGCGTTGCACGACAGAGACCCGCTGCATAACACCAGAGTCGTTTCGCAGCAGGAAGCTCTTCTGGGTATCGATCCTCGCTACAGAGACGCAACGACGGGAGAGCTGCTAGGCGGAGCCACCAGCCAGCATGCCAGACTGCATCCCGACACGCTGAAGGGTCGCACTAATAGGTCACGGATCAGTGTCCCCGCTAAAGTGAGTGAGGCTATCAACAACAACATGCTCCTCCTGTACGATCCGAAGCTTCTCAAGATCAAGGCCAGCGAGTACTACGTTGCTTTGAACGAGAAGAAGGTTCCTTCTGCCACCGAGACCGAGCTGGACGCGGACGTGTACATTGCGACATCATTTGTGCAGAACTACGCGGCTGTCTACCAGGTCCTTGAGGAGCTACACAGACGGTTGGATGGGTTCCGTCCTGTACACGTTCTGGATGTCGGCCAGGGACCGGCGACAGGCATGCTCGCGCTCAACGAGTTGCTGGGCGAGGAGTTCAATCCTGTGACCAAGGACGTTGTGATAGACGGCTCGTTCCACATGGAGAGAAGGGCAAAAATCCTGCTGAGTCGACAGCCCAACGAGTATCATCAGAGAACTGGCGAGGTGGCAGCAGGAGAGGCGGCAGGAGAGGCGGCTGAGGCCGAGGTGGCTGAGGCTGAGGTGGCAGAGGGAGAGGAGGAAGAGTACATTGGGAAGGTCAAGACCAAAGACATCAAGATCAAGTCGATAGTGATGGATAAGTTGAGACCGCAGAGTGTTCAGTACGATCTGATCATTGCCCAAAATCAGCTTCTTTCAAGTATAGAGAACTTCCCGCATCAGGTTGACGAGCATCTTGACTCACTGGTGAGACGACTCGCTCCTGGGGGCCGTCTAGTTCTAGTCGAGAGGGGGAATCCTTTAGGTTTCGAGAGTATTGCAAGAGCAAGACAGGTGGTTCTGAGACCGGAGAACCACGAAGGAAAGTTCGCCAAAATTCCAAGGGAGTACAAGGCCTCCATAAGCGGCAGAAAGGAGCAGCAAAAAGAACAAGAGGAGCAAGGCGAAAAGCTTGCAGAAGACGAACTGGATCCCGAACTCCTGGAGATGTACGATGTTGTTGATGAGAGCCCTGACCCTATCAACCTCAAAATTGTGGCTCCATGCTCGCACCATGGAAAGTGTCCCTTGCAGTATGGCAAACCGGAATACTACGAGTTTGGCCATATTGGACGTAAACTGAAGTTCTGCAACTTCTCGACCGAAATTGTGAGACCCAAGTTTACTCTGGAACTGAAACGAGGCTCGAGACTAGCTACCAAGTGGGCCTCTGAAAATAGTGGACAAGGTCCGCCTGGATCAGCCAAGGGCGGAAGAGGAAGACCTGACGGGAACGATTTTGAGACCGCCAGCTTCTCGTATCTTGTTGTGGAGAGATCCGAAATGGACCCCGAAAAGCTCTCAAAGCTGAGACAGTGCGAGGAAGATGAGGCTGCGTCCAGAACCATTGGCTATAGAAGTACTGAAGTTGATGAGTTTCCAAGGGTTCTGGCTCCTCCATTGAAAAAGAAAGGATTTGTGATAGCAGATATGTGTGCTCCCTCAGGACATGTTGAGAAGTGGTACATCTCAAGATCGTCAGGCCAGCAGGAGTATCATGATGCCCGGAAACTGAAGATGGGAGATTTATGGGCGTTGGACGCTAAATCCAAGGTGCAGTCGAAGAAGGAGAACGTCTTCTATGTTGACAGACTGAAGACCAAGGAAGAGAGCCTGAGATTACAGGAGAAGAAGAGCTCATTGAGACTGAAAAGGAAGATCAGTTCTGATTACAAGAAAGCTCTAGATACAGAGCCTAGACATGTCAGTGAGCAGTGGCTGCGGCTGGCTCAGATGGACGCCTATAATTTATTGGTGAAGCCCAAGGAGCAAGAGAAGTTGAAAGATCGGCGAAAATACCAGTATTAGCTGTGTGTAAAGAGCGTGTACATAGTGGGAATGGAAAGGGAAGGGTCTATTTCTCTTGCAGTGAAAGGGCCACGAGCTTTGATTGTAGAGTTTGGGAATCCTTATGGGATTTTCCAAAGAGGTTGAGTAGCGCTGTCTTTTTGGACTCTTTATTGAGCAGCTGGCTGCTGATAGGGGACATGGCCACTCTATCAGAAGGTGATTTGAGCTGGTGATTCAGTGAGACGGTGAGCTGATTTGGAGACGTTGTGTGAATTTTTCTGGGGTGGAAAGTTTTGGCAGGTGTGGACAGGTTGATCATTTCTAAGGTACAGGAGGGGGTGGGTCAGCGAAGAACAGGACAGGACAGGACAGTTTTTGTGCTGGTGAGTCTGAAATTTGGGGTCGAGATGTCGATGTGATATGGAGCAATTAGATATCCTAAAAGGGTACTTTGTCAACAGTCGGGCCACAGACGCGACGATCGACGGACAGCCAGCCAGCCAGCAGTTTGATAATGGTTTTTTTTTTTTTTCCCTTCCTATTGCCCGCCTAAAAGAACAAGTAGACGAAAAAACATGATGGGAGGTTTTTTTGTTAAAGCGAGAGGCAACAGGAACAGCCATCAAACAACAACACTATGAGAATTGCAACAGCAGTGATTGCAGCCGTGGCAGTGTTCTGCACCGCCACACATGCCGTGGCTGAGGCCGAGACGTCGTCGCTTCAAATTGGAGTTACCAAGAAAGTCGCAGACGAAGAGTGCACACGCAAGACCAAGAAGGGAGACGTTGTGCGTGTGCACTATGAGGGTTCCTTGGTGAACGGGAACGTGTTTGACTCCTCCTTCAACAGGGGTGACCCGATACAGTTCACGCTGGGCGTAGGTCAGGTGATCCAGGGCTGGGACCAGGGACTGCTGAACATGTGCATTGGTGAGGAGCGCAAGCTGGTGATTCCTTCGGATCTCGGATACGGAGATCGGGGCGCAGGTGGTGTGATTCCTCCTAAGGCGACGCTGATTTTCAAGACACAGTTGGTGGACATTGCGTCCGCCAAAGACGAGCTGTGAGTATGTAGGGCTACTGTGACTGTTTGAGATATGAATGCAAAGGCGCGACTTTTGTTTTGCGTGAGAGGCCGACCCTGTACTTTGGCTGTGGGGGCAGATTGATCTTGACGTGGAGGCCCAGCGGAACCTGGAGGAGAGCGTCTTGGGGCTGGGTTTTGGACGGGGCTGGCGGGGTGGGCGGTACGCTGTAGGAGGACTCGAGCACCACGGTGCTCTGCAGATCGTCGCGCGTGCCGTGCGGGTCGTCGTACGTGCTCTTGGAGGTGTCGGCGGTCGCGGGGAGGGATGAGGCCGGTTCTGCGCTGGAGGACGCGATGTGGATGACGGAATGCTGGCTGGTGGTGGGCGAGCTGGGGATCTCGAGGGTCTTGTCCTGGTCTGCGACGGGGGTGAACAGATCCGTGTCGCTGTCGTTGTCGGTCGAGTTTCTGACTTCGAGCTCGACGGGGGCCGGGTCGGACTGGGGTCTGATGGAGGCTCTGCGGGATGCCCTGGCTGCGCGCGGGGACGACGCGGAGGCGCTCGCGGGGCGTTTGGAGCGGCCCCCTGCGCGGGAACTGGCCGTGCGCCTGGAGCGTGCAGGGGCCATAGCGGGGACGAGAAGAGGCGGAACGCGGTGGGCTGGGTGCTTGCTCTGCCAGTCGTGGAGAGTGAGGGCCTGTTGAGTGAGGGCTTCAAAAAAGTTCCGCGTGAAGTGGTGGTGGTGGATGCGATTTTTCTTTTTCCATCTTTTTCCACCACCACGCGTCAGCCACACCCGTACACCACCGGAGCAAGCAACAGTTCACACACAGAACCACGAATCACACCACGAGCAGTCAGTCCGCACGCGCGGGCGCGCGCGATGGCCACCACGAGCCGCAAGCGAGCTGCAAGCGATCGGCAAACTCTACAGCCTGAGATATACAACAAAAAGGAATTAATTAAGATATCCTGGATATAAATAGTAAATTAGTACAAAGCAAAAACACACCAACTGTTAGGATTCTATTTCTGTCCATACCAAGCTTTGCGCGCATAGCCAGACCCACTGTACATCAAAAACCACACCAGCCTAAAGGCAGAGGCTCTAGAACAAAGCAAGAGCAGCAGCAATACCGGCACCGAGGGCAATAGATCCGTAGGAGTTGGAAGCAGCACCTGCGGTAGAGACGGCGGAGCTTGAGGTTCCGTTGGAGGAGCTGTTGGCAGCCTGGACAGCGGAAACAGCAGCGAGAGCGGCGACGATCTTAGTGAATTGCATTTTGTCGAACGATTGGATGTGTGGAAGGGCTTTATCTGTTAGACAACGAGAGAAACAGTAAGCTTATAGGTGGTCATGTAGAGCAAAGGGCGATAACTCTGGGTGCGCGAATTCCTCGCCTTATATAGTTTCGCCTTGACAGGTCGAAAAATTTTCAGTGCATGCACAAATCCAATTTTGTCCCAAATAGGCAAGAACAAAGAAAAATCAAGAAGGAAAAATGCATGCTGGGTGGCAACGCACGACCTTCGCGCCTGTCGCACGCAGGGGGGGGCGCGTGCGCCACTGTCTCCTGTGGCTGGGGTACACGTGTAGCAGAAGGGGGGGGGCGCGACAGGAACTACATGCCATCGGATCTCCCCGCTGCTGCTGCTGCTGCTGCAACTGTTGCTTCGGCCACTGCATTCTGTTCCAGGTCGCCCTTCTCCCTGCGTCCCGCGTCTTCTCGCCCCAAATCGCAGTACACGCCATTGCTCAGTGCTAAAAATAGTACCCTGCGCCACTCCGTATCTCCTGCCCTTCGCCACACTTCCCGATCCGGCACTTGCTGGTTTCCTATTAAACGTGCGCTTGGCATCGGCATCCTGACTGCTCCATGCTGTAGCTTGCACACCTCCGTCCACAGCTGCCTACGCAGCAACAACGCGTTCCTGTGTTCCCGAACCCCTGTCGATAGGCCGAGTGACGCGTCTCTGCTCTCTGCACAGCCGCAGCCGCGCCACGTTGCACTGCGTGGGTCTAGACCCTGCTAGCTCTGTGTGCGCTATCGGGTTCTGGCTCCGTTCCAGTAACGGTGAGCGGGCAGTCCCCTGGCCCTGGCATCCAGCTGGCGCGCGCCTCCTCTGCTGCCTGCTCCCCGCTGCTCAGCCTCCAGGCGGCCGGCCAGCCGTTTCTGCTGGCCCGTCGGCTTCCGCGTGACACTCACTCACACCACCAGCGACATTCCTGAGGCTTATCGTGGAGTGATTTCAAGTGTGTCACTCAATCTGGAGATATTTTGTCCGAGATAATTTTTTATTTTTTTTTTTTTTTTTTTTTATTAATATTCAGGGACTCATTTCTTTTTCGAGATTCTGCCCGTTGCGGGTCGAGCGACGCAATAACGGCGTCGATATAGTATCCGCTAGAGGTGAGTGGGAAACCCAAAAAAAGGGCACACACAAAAAAAAAAAAAAAAACCTAGCCTTGAAAAGTTGAGAACCCCTACTCACTCCTCCTTGTAATATGACACATTCTTTCTCTGGGACATTCTCAACCACACATTATGGCAGAAGAGATCGCGAGAACCGCGCATCTGGCGTCCACCGTCCTTAAGACGCTGACGGACGTCCAGCGCTCGACAGCCTTGCTCAAAATCAGCGACGCTCTTATGGTCGCTAAAGACGAGATTCTTCTCGAGAACAAAAAGGACATGGATGCTGCAACGGCAGCCAACTTGTCGCCATCGCTAATCAAGAGACTGGACCTCTCCAAGAACGGAAAGTTTGACTCCATGTGCGAGGGAGTTCTCGATGTGGCACGTCTTGAAGACCCTCTAAACAAAGTCACTCTGGCCACAGAGCTGGATGACGGTCTTACGTTGTACAGACTGACGTGTCCGGTCGGGGTGCTGCTGATCATTTTCGAGAGCAGGCCAGAGGTCATAGCAAATATCACGGCGCTGGCCATCAAGTCCGGAAATGCCGCCATCCTCAAAGGAGGCAAGGAGTCGCTCAATACGTTTCGTGCAATGGCCCGCATCGTCAACGAGGTTCTCGAGACCCAGACTGACGTTCCACCAAACGCCATCCAGCTGATCTCCACCCGCGGGGAGGTGAGTGACCTTCTTGAACAGGACAGCTACATCGACCTCGTCATCCCGAGAGGCTCGAATGAGCTGGTGAGAAGCATCAAGGACAACACCAAGATCCCAGTTTTGGGCCACGCCGACGGGATCTGCTCTATCTACCTTGACGAGTTTGCCGACCTAGAAAAGGCCAAGAGAATTGTGCTGGACTCGAAAACAAACTACCCTGCAGGCTGCAATGCCGTCGAGACTTTGCTTATCAATGAGCAGCTGCTTGGAGCTCGCTTCTACTCTGAGATTCTCGAGGCTCTCATTGGCGCCAACGTGGTGTGCCATGTTTCTCCCGAGCTGAAGGCCAGTGCTCCTGAGTCTTTGGCTGGTAACAAACTGCTTGTTGACGCTACAGAGCAGGATTTCAAAAAGGAGTTTCTGTCGCACGACATCGCCATCAAGTCCGTGGCATCTGTTCAGGATGCCATTGTACACATCAACTCTCACTCATCCAAACACACCGACGCCATCGTCACAGAGAATAGCGACAACGCAGAGGTGTTCTTGAAGGGAATCGACTCTTCCGGTGTGTACTGGAACTGCTCGACCCGGTTTGCGGACGGGTTCAGATACGGTTTCGGTGCAGAGGTGGGAATCTCTACCAACAAGATCCACTCTCGCGGGCCTGTGGGGCTCGAGGGGCTTGTGTGCTACTACTACCAGCTGCGGGGGTCCGGCCAGATTGTTGGCGATTACCAGGGAGGCGGAGGAGTGCGGGTGTTCAAGCACGTTCAGCTGGATCCCGCCCAGATCCGGATCTAGCGGGGTCCAGACATTTTGCGGGATGCAGCTAGACAGACCAGCAGGATGAATAGACTAAACCCTTCAACTAAACTGCCTTAGTTAAGCTGCTGCTCCACACAGAAAGTTTTCGCGAAAGTAGAATTATATTTTTTCTAACCAGCTTATCTTGTTTGCAACATTTGCAACAAACACAAATAAGAAAATGTTGAAAACAGCAAAGCAGGTTTGGGTTTGACTCAGTTGAATTGCAGGGACACAGCCAGAGTCACACATCATCATGGACGAGTCATACGACGTCATTGTTCTTGGAACAGGACTCACAGAGTGTATTTTGTCAGGACTACTCTCTATTGACGGGAAGAAGGTTCTTCACATCGACAAAGAGGACTACTACGGAGGAGAAAGCGCCTCTTTGAATCTGACACAGCTGTACAAGAAGTTCAGGCCCAGCAAGGAGTATGCATCCCAGTTTGGAAAGGACCGCGACTGGTGTGTGGATCTGATTCCCAAGTTTCTCATGTCCAACGGCGAGCTCACCAACATCCTGGTGCACACCGATGTCACTCGGTACATGGAGTTCAAGCAGATCTCCGGGTCGTACGTGTACCGGGACGGGCGGATTGCGAAGGTTCCGTCGAACCAGACGGAGGCCATCTCATCTCCTCTGATGGGGTTTTTCGAAAAGAGAAGAATGAAGAACTTTCTAGAGTTCATTATCAAGTATAAGGAGGAGGAAGCCTCGACCCACGCGGGCGTCGATCTCGACGCGCTGTCCATGGACGAGCTGTACAACAAGCATGGGCTCGAGAGAGGCACGAAGGATTTCATCGGCCACGCCATGGCCCTGTGGCCGAACGATAACTACCTGAACGAGCCTGCCAGAGAAACGTACGACCGGATCATTCTGTACCTCGGGTCTGTGGCGAGATATGGCAAGTCGCCGTACATATATCCGCTGTACGGCCTGGGGGAGCTTCCGCAGGGGTTTGCGAGACTGTCTGCCATCTACGGAGGAACGTTCATGCTGGACACGCCGATCGACGAGGTTTTGTACGGCGAGGGCGGCGAGTTCCAGGGAGTCAAGACCAAGGAGGGCACTGCCAAGGCTCCTATCGTCATTGCGGACCCGACGTACTTCCCGCAGAAGGTGAAGGCCACGGGGCAGAAGGTGATCCGGGCCATGTGTATCATGGACCATCCTGTTCCCCACACTGCTGAGGCAGACTCGGCCCAGATCATCATTCCGCAGAACCAGGTTGGGCGCAAGAACGACATCTACATTGCGATTGTGTCGAGTGCTCACAACATCTGTGCTAAAGGCTACTATCTGGCGATCATCTCTACGATTGTCGAGACGGACAGACCCCATTTGGAGCTAGAGCCTGCTTTCCGGGTGATTGGGCCCACCAAGGATGTTCTGATGGGTATTGCGGAGCTGTATGCTCCGCTGGAGGACGGGACTGCCGACAAGGTGTTTATCTCGAGGTCATATGACCCCTCGTCGCACTTTGAGACCACCACCGATGACGTGAAGGATCTGTATCGGCGAGTGACGGGCCACGAGCTGGTTCTCAAGAAGAGGGCTACGGCGGAGGAGGAGGCCGAGCTGGCGGGACTGGAGAGGTAGGTGGTGGTGGCTGGATTTCTAATTTTTTCACAGAGGTGTATGTATGTAAGTATATATACATATGAAGATTATGTGTGTATACGTCTGTGTAGATAAGATACTGCTATCTATAACCACGACGGGCAGACTGTGTGACGCCACGCTACCGCCGCAATGTCGAGCTCGCTGTACTCGTTTGGAAAAGACACGCTGCAGACGCTGCGGAAGTTCCGTATCTCCAGTGGAAGAGCCGTCAAGATGGAGGCCCAGATATACTCGATCCACGCCCGGACGTACGAGATCCAGTACGAGGAGCCGGAGTACGGCGCGATCGGGTCGATGGGGGCGCTGGCGGAGGAGCTGCCCGACAGCTCACCGCGGTTCGTTGTGCTGAGCTATCCGTACGAGACGAGCGACGGCCGCCAGACGAACCCGCTGGTTCTGGTGTACTACCGGCCGTCTACGGCGACCCAGGAGAGCAAGATGCTGTACGCGGGGTGCCTGGAGCTGTTCAAGGGCCAGGTGAGTGCGAACAGGGTGGTGGAGGTGAACGACGCGGAGGAGCTGGAGGAGCTGGGGCAGGAGATCAGCAAGAGCTAGCAGGGCTGGCGGGCCCTGTTCTGGGTCACGTGGGCAGCAGAGGCTGTCTTTTTTTTTTTTTAGTTTTTTCAGCTTTAAATTTTTTTTTTGCAACTGTCCAACACCATATAAAATTTTTCACAGAGCCAACAGCATAAGAAGAAGAAGAAGAAGAAGAAGAAGCACGGAGCAGCATAGCAAGCGAGTGAGTGCAGCACCAGCAAGAAACAAACTACATTCCAAAATGGGTCGTATGCACAGCAAAGTGCGTAGCTTTTAGACAGAACCTCGCGGGCGGAAAGCAGACAAAACTAGGGTCCGCTGCGGTGGAGCCACTGGTGATACAGTGGCCCTGCTGCCGGACACCAGTTTTGGACCCGTGTGTTTGGTAAAGTACCATGTTACTAACGTAGATTGGGGTTGTCCCCACGGATTATAGGGAAAGGGTATGTCGTCGTCGGCGATCCCGTACTCGAGAAACGTTCCGTCGTGGTTCAAGCTCTCGTCGGACGCTGTTGTTGAACAGATCATCAAGTATGCCAGAAAGGGTCTCACCCCTTCGCAGATCGGCGTGATTCTCAGAGACGCCCACGGAGTCAACCAGGCCAAGGTGGTGACCGGAAACAAGATCCTCAGAATCCTCAAGTCGAACGGGCTGGCTCCAGATATCCCAGAAGACCTCTACTTCTTGATCAAGAAGGCCGTCTCTGTCAGAAAGCACCTCGAGAGAAACAGAAAGGACAAGGACTCCAAGTTCAGACTGATTCTAGTTGAGTCCAGAATCCACAGACTCGCCAGATACTACAGATCTGTTGGCGTGTTGCCTCCAACCTGGAAGTACGAGTCGGCCACTGCCTCTGCTCTGGTGAACTAAGTATTTTGTATCTACATATATACGGTATATGCACAATGAATGCTCATTAATTATCGTCAGGCTTGAACGCTGCAAAGTCCTCTGTGTTGAGCGCAAACAGCAGCACGCTGCTGTCGGTGAGCCCTGCGCTCTCGATGGTGTCTGTGTCCTTGTAGTCGAACGGCTCTGTGTCGCCGTTGCAGGGGTCTGTCCTGTCGCTTGGCAGCGCGAGCTTGATGGCTTGCGCGTCGTCAATGGGGACGGCAGGGCCGGTGCCCGCGCCAGCGCCGGAGTGCGAGTCCGACCCGGTGTCCGACCCGGTGTCCACGTCGAACGACGGCTGCGGGATGCTGATGTGTGTCTCGGGCTCGTCGTCCAGACGCACCGGCTGGTTGTCCGTCACAAGTCCGCCTGTAGCGTTCACGATGTCCACGAGCCGCTGCTTCAGGTCCAGCACGGTGTCCCGGGGAAACACCGTCACAAAGACCGTCTGCGCCTGGCGCTTCAGCCGGACGACGACAAACAGCGAGGGGGCAGACTTCGGGGGCATGTGGGGTGGTGCTGAGTGGCCCACGCGGATACCCTGTGTGGTTAAGCGAGGTGACTATGTTCTATGTTTTTTCAGTTAGTGCGCAGCTACTGCTCAGCTACTTGCTCCTTTGCTCTGTGGGCGCGCCGATCGACGCGCCGGCACGTCCCCCTTCCCCCACCCGCATAGCATAGCCTCTTAATTTTCTGTCTCTTTGGGCAGCAGCATATAAGGAGTGTTTCGCCTGTTGCAAGCTACGCAGGCGCAATAAAAGAAGCAGGACACACAGTCCAGTCTTATCCAAGTACACAGGAGCAGCTGTATGGCAGTTCCTTCTTGTGCCAGCAACGTGCTCCCCTGAAAGAAGAGCTCGAAGCCAGCCCAGCTCGCCAGAAAAAAAAGCATCGCACGAACGCACAGGGGGCCATGGCTACCACGACGACGACCACCACCTCGTGGCCGTCCAGCGTCAGCTCTCTCGCGACGGCAGCCTCGTCGTCGTCGCAGGCGTCGCCCGGCAGCAACTTCATCGGCAGCAAGCCGTCCACGGTGCTGTTCTTCATCGCTCTGTGTGTCGGGATCATCATAGCAGTCCTGTTCATCTTCTTCACGTTCAGGTATCTGATCCGGTCGCGGTACGGGCTCTACATCCCGCCCCCCCAGTACGCGCGCAACCCGTTCTACATGGGCCCCACCGGCCGTGCCTCGATGAGCGGCCTGCAGCCGTATCTGGAGGCGGACACCACGTTCAACATGATGTCGGGTCGCCAGATACAACTGCACCGACTGCACCAGCAGCACCGGGAACGGCAGTACTCGCGGAAGAGGAAGCTCACACAGCAGGAGGTGGACGACCTGTTCCCGCTGAAGACGTACGCCAAGTGGCTCAACGGGGGCCAGGAAGAGGTGATCCACAGAAACAACGGTATTCTGGTCTACGAGGACGACATGGGGCACCGCGAGGAGCGTGCGGAGGGGGCCGGCAGCGTGCACAGCGACGCGGAGGCAGAGCCAGCAGCAGCAGAGCCGCCAGCAGCAGAGCCGCCTGCAGCCCTGGAGGAGACGGCGAGCGGGCCTCCGTCGGAGGCTCTCGCGGAGGCCTCCAAGGAGTCGAGCACGCTAGCGGTGTCTCTTCGAGAGGAGGAGGAGGAGGAGGAGGAGGAGGAGCGCGAGCACAGCGATCTGCACTTCACGTCGGGCGTGTGTGCGATCTGCCTGGAGAACCTGGAGGACGACGACGAGGTGCGAGGGCTGATCTGCGGACACGTCTTCCACGCCGAGTGCGTGGACCCCTGGCTCGTCAACCGCAGAGGCTGCTGTCCGATGTGCAAGAGAGACTACTACCTGCGGGACCGCGAATGGAGCCGGAGCGGGAGGGGCGAGCGGTCGCAGGAGGACAGAGACCTGGACAGCATTTTCAACGACGTGGACTCCGTGACAGACCTGTACTTTCCGCGCTCCACCATGTTCAAGGCCCAGGCGCTGCTGGCCTGTCTGCGGCTGCTGCGAGCCGGCGAGTACTCTGCGTCCGAGGAGGAGCCCCAGGCAGAGTCCACCGTGCCGCCCGAGCAGGCGGACCCCGTCCGCAGCGACGTAGAGGTGTCCCAGCCGGAGACGGACACCGAGTTCCAGCGGCCTGCGCTGCCGGACCTGGCCGATCTACAGACCCCTATTCAGGACATTGTCCGGGAGCGGCCGTTCAACGCAGAGGATCTCGAAGATATCGACGTCCAGGCCTGCAATCTGGTGCTGGGCAAGTATCTGTGGTACATGCGGGTGTTCTGGAGGCTCATGGGCGTCAGCAGAGAGGACCTGTACTACCATTTTGTGATTCTGTGCTACGAGAGGAACAGAGCCCGGCGTCTTGGCCGGGCCAGGGAAGCCAGCGGAGGCAGCGAGGTAGCGGCAGAAACCGGGGAGTCGGGCGCGGTGTCTCGGCCGCAGGAGGCTCACCACAGCGTGCAGCCGGACAGAGAGTTCCACGAAAGCCAGATCATCAGAAGAGGCTTCGTGGAGAACTTGGTGTAGCGGGAGTGTTTGGTGTTTTGAGAGTTACCGTTGTTGAGATGCTTCTCTCCAGAGTAATATATATATATAATGGTTTGGGTTATCTAAGGGGGGGGTGGAAAAGTCTCGGCACGTGACTACCCCACAATAAAAAACGTACAAGTGGAAAAAAAAAAAAAAAAACCATGAAATTTTAAGTCCACCTGGATATACATACATACCAGCTGGCTACCGCCTACTTCTTTGTAACTACGTTCCAGCCGTCGTCGCTGACAGCCAGCTTCTCGGTCTCAGCAGCCAGAGCCTCCAGCTGGCTGTCGCTCTTGACAGGCTTTTTTCCAGACACTTCTTCCTCGTCCTCATCGTCTTCGGTCCCCAAGACAGTGAACGACGACTGCTTAGGCCCGTCTGCCGTCGTCACAGCCTCGGACGGCTCCCTGCCAGCCCTGTTCTGTTTTCTGGGCTGTCTTCTTTCTCTTGGAGATCCCTCGCTTTTGATGGCAGAACCCCGTATGTTGTCCCAGTCAACAGCCGGCTCGTCTTTCTTGGCTCTCGTCTCCCTAGGCTCTCTTCTCCGGGGCTTCGCCTCAACCACCGACTGCGATCCTCTAGCAGACCCCCAGTCCAGATCTGGCCCTGTATCTCTTTCTCGTCTGACCACTCTTTCCCGTCTCTCAGGGTGCGAGGCCACAGCACGGTCCTCCGAGTTTCTAACAGCACCCCAGTCTGGCTCAGGAACGTTCTCTCTTGGCGCTCTTGGCTCCCTTGGCTCCCTTCTGAAATACTCTCCCTCCCTAGGGGCGAACCTGTCCGGGGTTCTCTCTGGGGCTCCCTCGGTTTCTCTTGCTGAACCCCAGTCCGGCTCCTCTGGTGTTTCTCTACGGCGAAATTCTCCTCCTCTGGACGAGAATCTGTCCTCCTTCAGGTCGGGAGGCGCCTCTGTGGAGTCTCTGACAGCACCCCAGTCTGGCTCAGGAACATTCTCCCTCAGCTCTCTTGGCTCTCTTCTTGGGAATCTATCAGGACGGGATTCAGCACGCGATTCTGTATCCCTAGCAGAACCCCAATCGGGCTCAACAGGGGCCTCTCTTCTTTCAAAAGGGGCGTCCGATCTTCTGTCAAATCTGTCTCCAGCACGCTGTGGAGTCTGCATAGGACTATCTCTCATGGACGACCAGTCTATATCCATAGAAGGTCCCCTGTTTCCAAGACCTCCCCCCCTAGAAAACTGGTCTCTTCCCGGAGCAGCAACAGAAACGTACACCGTTCTTCCTCCTAGATTTCGGCCCGATAAGCGCAAAGCATCTTCCAAGGTCTTTCTGTTCTTGAACGATATGAAGGCAAAACCCCTCAGAGTGTTTGTCATCTGGTCCTTTGGCGCATGGAAATCCGTGATCTCCTCAAACGGATCCAGTATCTGTATGTTGTCGGCAAAAAAGCCCTGGATCTCCTCCTCCTGCATCTCTCTCGGAAGGTTGTTCACTCTCGCAGTATAAGGAGGCTCATTAGGAATGGGAAAGTCTCTTCTCTCGAAATCGTCTCCCCCTCGGTTCAATCCAACTCTCGACGCCCCCGAAGCGCCACGATTCCCAGAAGGAACCTCAAGGGTGTTCATGTCAAAGTCGTCATCGGCCCAAGACCCTCCAAAGCTCTCATCAGCTAGGAATGAACCCAGGTCCATCTTGACCTTACTCTTTGGACCCATTTTGAATGCTTGTTTGATGTGTCTTTGCTTACTAAACTTATCGCTTTGTAGAGCTTCTAAAGTCCCTCTATATAGTGGAAAAGCCGCAGGACTACCAGACTCTCTTTTGATGCTGGAATGCTCAA
The DNA here is from genome assembly GCA_030559035.1 of Ogataea wickerhamii. Taxonomy (NCBI): domain Eukaryota; kingdom Fungi; phylum Ascomycota; class Pichiomycetes; order Pichiales; family Pichiaceae; genus Ogataea; species Ogataea wickerhamii. Next base: position 30,079 of record JAKTQX010000015.1, read on the forward strand.
AGACTGACTGTATGCTATCACTTCTAGTGTGCTGGGGCACAACCTATAATTCAAATCCCTCTATAGAAAAATTTTCGATACAGCTGGGATCTTACGGTGTGAGCTAACCAATAGCGTCGACCCGTCGATAGACCCCAGATTATGTACTACCTGCTCCTCCTACTTAGCTTGCTCATCATTATTAGCGCACAGAACAAACACAAACAACACCACCATATCTAGTCAAAGTGCACCTGAACATGCCGTCTTTTCGATTCCACTTGGTCCACCGGTGAGCCAGGAGAATTCTGCTGCTTGCGCTTCTTGTTTCCTTTAGTGGATATATCCAAACTGTCGATCGCCAATTTGCTCGACACAAACCCTGGAATGCCATTGATTGAGCTCTTCTCAAAGTCAAATGCCTTACTCAGAGAGTTCAGATCAAACAGCTCCAGCTTTTGCGGCTCGGCATCGGGAGCAAAAACTATAGGTGACAGGCTCCGCTCCGTTGGAATCGTATGCTTTCCCGGGAGGTCGGCTATGTGGTTTTTGTACGACTTTCGCAGCTTGACACCTTTGCTGCCGTCAGGGTTCACCCGCGAAAGGGATTTGGAAATCTCGCGAAGATCGTAGAGCGATATCAGATCCGTACGGAATGACGGCTGAACTGTTTCATATGTTTTCTGTGCGTCAATGAAATAGTAGCCATTGGCAGAGTCTTGTTTCTGCTCGGGCTGTGGTTTCTGTGTGTCACCTGATGCCGTCATGCTGCCGCACTAGGGACCAGCTGGGCTTGCGTTACTCGAAATCAACAAATTTCAAGCCTTCTCAAAATACTAGCTCTAGACTCAATAACAGAAACTCCGTTGCATGTCAACTTGCTCAAACTATACAAAATATAACGACATGAGCCACTTGCATGCCCCCAGCCACAGTGGCTGGAGGCGAGGACAGGCGAAAAAACTCATAGGAGACAAAAAAAATCACGTGATGTCTGTAAGGGCTACCCGCAGTAGACGAAATGCTTGAAAAATTTTTTATTATCAGATATCCTAAGCAAGAACCTGGAGCGATATTATTGAGTTTGTACAGTATTCAATACAAGAGGAATCCTACTGTATCATAGTTAGTTGCGGAACCGACTACGAGGCATAGCAGATAATAGACTCCAACAAAGTATGTACAAAGACAAGACTGTTTGGCGTGGCAGCGAGCTCCTATTAAACTCGTCCCAACCTCGCCCTACATCAAAGTGATCTTTCCTGCCCGGATATACTAACACATTGTGTAATATAAGATGGCTGCATCCCTAGCTCACCCAAAGATTGTCAAAAAGCACCAGAAGAAGTTCAAGAGACACCATTCTGACAGATACGACAGAGTGGGAGAATCCTGGAGAAAACAGAAAGGTATTGACTCGTGTGTCAGAAGAAGATTCAGAGGTACCATCAGAGAGCCAAAGATCGGATATGGATCCAACAAGAAGACCAAGCACATGATACCTTCGGGACACAAGGTTTTCTTGGTCAAGAACGTGAAAGATTTGGAAGTTCTGCTCCTACACACTAAGACATATGCTGCCGAGATTGCCCATAACATTTCTGCTAAGCACAGAGTTGAGATCTTGGCCAGAGCCAAGGCCATTGGTGTGAAGGTGACCAATCCAAAGGGTCGTCTCTCTCTTGAGGCTTAAGGTGCAAAGAATGTACTGGTTTCAGGTAATTTTTACATATTGAAGATCTAATCGATTTTGTGTCAGGAGCTCAGTAGAAGTAGACGAGGGGTTGGAAACACTTATTGGGTGTGTTATGTGGTTCTTCTTTCAAACATCAGCTAGCATTCTCTAGCCCTGTTTAGGCTTATCTATACATACCTGTTCACTTGACGATACAGTATGCAGTTCATATAATCGAGAACAGTTCATCCCCTAACATCCGTACACCTTTCAAAGCCTCCTATTTGAGAATACGTAACTATAAAATAAAAAATATTTACGTTACACACATGGTATAAATACAAAGATAATGACTACCTTCCTTGTTTGTTTCTCTGTTTGAAAGCAAATGCTAAGCGCCCTGACGTTTGTTTTCACTCATAACATACATCTCTATGAGTCGTGAGCCTTTCAATTTGCTAGATGATGACACCAAAATCAATCACAATGGACAGGGACAACGCGATTTGTTAGGTCTTGATCTTCCGCCTTCCAGCGGATCAACACAGGCTACAAACTCGAAGTCAACCCAGCATTCAAACCCACAGCCCGTAAGCCTCCTTGATGAAGTGGATGGAGATCCCTTCAGTGATCAGAACCTCTCCAGCGCGTACGATTCTAATTATGATTATGTTTTCCAGCGGAAATCGCACTCGTCTTCTAATCTAGGAGATGACCCTTTCAGTGACAGAGGAAGAGCCTCTGAGCGCATAATAAACCATAACAACGACAGCTTTGCACTTAACTATGATGAGGGTAGCGAGTTTGAAAGCGATATGGTGTATGATAATAACAACAGCACAAAGGGGATACGAGGAGTGTACAATCAACTAAAGTCCAAGATCTCGAAACCAAACTATGATGATATCGAAAAGGCCAAAAATAATCCGATTGATCCTTACGATGATATAATTCATGATCACAGACCCCCTCCGGACAAGGATTTGGGTGACGATATCAAGAACATGTTTGACATTAGACGATACTTCAAAAGGAGCAAAAACGATACTGGTACCACTACCCGCACAATTTTTATCAACAACGGACAGGAAAATGCCAGATTCGGATACTACGACAACCATATCAGTACAACCAAGTATAATGTGGTTACATTTATCCCGAAGTTTCTTTTCGAGCAGTTCTCTAAATACGCCAACCTTTTCTTTCTCTTCACCTCAATCATTCAGCAAGTGCCATCTGTTTCCCCAACTAACAGGTACACCACAATTGGCACATTACTGATTGTATTACTGGTTTCGGCTATCAAAGAGATTTCAGAAGATTTCAAAAGAAACTCCTCGGATAACGAGCTCAACAGGTCCAAGGTGGAGGTTCTGGATACCAAGACTGGCCAATATGGGACTAAGAAGTGGATCAGTGTTAAGGTTGGAGATATAGTGAAGGTGAATAACGAAGAGCCGTTTCCAGCCGATCTGATTCTTTTGAGTTCTTCTGAGCCCGAAGGACTGTGCTATATTGAGACGGCAAATCTCGATGGTGAGACAAATCTTAAGATCAAGCAATCAAAAGAGGAAACGGCTCATCTGATGAGTCCTCAGGAACTTGTACGTTGCGAGGGAAAGATAACCAGCGAAAGACCCAATAGCAGTTTGTACACATACGAAGGAACACTATATCTCAATGGCAGAGAGATTCCTCTGAACCCAGATCAGCTCTTGCTAAGAGGCGCCAACCTTAAAAACACTGTCTGGATCCAAGGAATTGTTGTTTTTACCGGTCACGAAACCAAACTCATGAGAAATGCAACTGCAGCTCCAATCAAAAAGACAGACGTGGAAAGAATCATAAATCTTCAAGTGGTTGCATTGTTTGGCATTTTACTTACTTTATCTATCGTATCGTCGATAGGTGATACACTGAATATTGCATTTGCGAAAAATCACTTAAGTTATTTGCATCTGGAAGGAACCAACAAGGTCAAGCTTTTCTTTTTGGATATTCTGACTTATTGGGTGCTATTCTCCAACTTAGTTCCGATCTCTTTGTTTGTCACTGTGGAGATAATCAAATACTACCAGGCATTTCTTATTGCATCCGACCTGGACATGTATTATGAGCCTACCGATACTCCTACTGTTGTCAGAACGTCATCATTGGTGGAAGAGCTTGGCCAAATTGAGTATATATTCAGCGATAAAACGGGCACTTTGACTAGGAACATTATGGAGTTCAAGACGTGTTCTATAAGTGGGCGATGCTATATTTCCCAGATACCAGAGGATAAACAGGCAACAATTGTTGACGGTGTTGAGATGGGATACCATACGTTTGATGATTTGGCATCGGATCGGAAAGAGCATCCCAACAAGCATGTAATTGATGAGTTTCTAACGCTGCTAGCTGCTTGCCATACGGTTATTCCTGAAGTGAAGGCAGATGGATCAATCAAGTATCAGGCCGCTTCTCCTGATGAAGGGGCCTTAGTTGACGGAGCTGCTATGTTGGGATATAAATTTCATGTTAGAAAGCCATCGAGTATCACTATTGCTGTTGACGGAGAAGAGCGCTCTTACGAACTTCTCAATATCTGTGAGTTCAACTCTACAAGAAAGAGGATGAGCGCTATATTCAGATGTCAGGATGGATCTATCAGGCTATATGTCAAGGGTGCCGATACCGTTATATTATCCAGATTGTCTGACGAAAATCAGTTTGTCGATGCTACCACTAGACATTTGGAAGATTTTGCCATAGAGGGGCTTCGGACTCTTTGTATAGCGACGAGGGTTATTCCAGAGGATGAGTATAAAGAGTGGTCTGTCGTTTATAATAAGGCTGCCGTAAGTCTCGATGATAGATCGCAACAGCTGGATAATGCTGCGGAGCTGATTGAAAAAGACCTTTTTCTGCTCGGAGCCACTGCTATCGAAGATAAGCTGCAGGAAGGTGTCCCAGACACTATAAATGTTCTTCAAGAGGCTGGGATCAAAGTGTGGGTTCTTACAGGCGACAGACAGGAGACGGCAATCAATATAGGCATGAGTTGCAAGCTTTTAAGCGAGGAGATGAACCTGTTGATCGTTAATGAGGAGAGCAAACCGGAAACAGAGGAAAACTTATTAGACAAGCTGAACATTTTGCGAAGCAGTCAATTATCAAGGGATGATCTGAACTCGTTAGCCCTTGTGATTGACGGAAAGTCTCTTGGATTTGCCCTTGACCCTGAGCTAGAAGATATGTTCCTGGAGATTGCTGTCATGTGCAAAGCTGTGATCTGCTGCCGAGTTTCTCCTTTACAGAAAGCATTGGTTGTCAAGCTAGTGAAGAGGAAGAAGAAGTCTTTATTGCTAGCCATTGGGGACGGAGCCAACGATGTTTCTATGATCCAGGCTGCCCATGTTGGAGTTGGAATCAGCGGGATGGAAGGGATGCAGGCTGCACGAAGTGCCGATTTTGCTATAGGACAGTTTCGATTTTTGAAAAAGCTACTACTCGTGCACGGATCCTGGTCGTACCAACGACTGTCTCTGGCAATTCTCTACTCCTTTTATAAGAACATCACGTTCTACATGACGCAGTTCTGGTATGTTTTCAGCAATGGGTTTAGTGGACAGTCTATGGTAGAATCCTGGACTTTGACATTTTACAACGTTATTTTCCTAGTGCTCCCTCCGTTTGTCATTGGAGTTTTCGATCAGTACATCAGCGCCAACATGTTGAATCAGTATCCGCAACTCTACAAGATTGGCCAATCAGGTCATTTTTTCAACGTGGAAATCTTTTGGTCTTGGGCAGTTAACGGATTCTATCACAGCGCCATCATTTATATCGCGCTGATCAATATTTTCAAGTACGGCAACCAGTTGAGTAACGGGAAGGTGGTTGACCACTGGGCTATGGGAGTGGCCGTTTACACCAGTTGTATGGTTACAGCTCTTGGAAAGGCAGCGTTGATCTCTTCTCAGTGGACGAAATTCACTCTGATTGCGATTCCGGGATCGTTGGCGCTGTTTCTGATTCTTTTCCCAATCTTTGCATCAGTTGCTCCGCATATCAATGTCTCGACAGAATACTGGGGTGTTCTTGCAATTGATTATGGCTGTCTCACATACTGGATGACCATCATGGTAATTCCTGTGCTATGCTTGATGAGAGATCTGCTGTGGAAATACTATAAGAGAACGTGGAACCCAGAGTTTTACCACAAGGTTCAAAATATCCAGAAGTATCAGATCCAGGACCACAAGCCACGTTTCTCCTCTTTCCAGAAGACCATCAGGAAAGTTAGACAAGTACATCGCATGAAGAAGCAACGAGGATTTGCGTTTTCCCAAGATGAGGGGCAAGAGAACATTGTCAGAAAGTATGATACCACCAAAAGAAGAGGAACGTACGGCGAGCTTGAATGAATCGCTTCTGAACTCTCTGCATATATACTTCATAATAACGCTATTTTGTATCCGCACTCATTTGTTTCAGCTTGTTCCTCAACTCCAGCAGATTCTTGGTGTTCAATAGCAGCGTGTCGAGGGTTTCTGTCACTGTGGAACCCATCATTTTTACCGTGTTATCAGGCTCTATATTGTAGCCAGAGCTGGTTAGAAATGATCGCGTATTTGGGATATCCAACGTGGAGCTACAAGGGTGCTTTTGGTCAAAACTTATAGGATCGATGTCTTCTACCAGGGGTAGCGGAATTCGTGAGCAATGGATCAATTGTTTCTTCAGCTTGACACGCCTTATCTCTGCAATGAGTGACTGAAATATATCAGGTTTCAAGCCGTAAAAGAGCTCCTTTTCCAGTTGCCCTTTCTGGAGCAATGAGTACACCAGCTTTGTGAACTCAGAAACGTTTAGAACCTGGAATGCTTGGAATAGCTTGACGTAATGGTAGTTCAGGCAAAATGCGTATCTGTTGAGATACAAATCCTCTGAGTTGTGACTTCTACCTGTGAGGATGAGGTTGATGGAGTACACAATCATGATCTCCTCGAGCTGGGGTTTTGGAACGTTGGCAATTGGAAGCTTGAACAGAATTTGAAACAGTCGGTGAGCTTCCAAGAAGTCGTGATCATTCATGAGGGCCTTTACGAGCGAGAAGTAGAATCTCAGTATGGCGCATCTGTCGATACTGGAGGCATCGATCTCAGTGAAGCTCTCTATCTTGGTCTCCCTATACAGGTACAAGAGTGCAGAGTAGTTTTCGTGCTGTGACAGCTGCTGGACAGTCGCAATCTGCAGCCAATTCAGAACGTGGGGCTTGCGTTTCTTGAACTTTTGCGTGAGCTCGATAAGATTCAACTGCATGAGGTCCGCAGATGAGTTGGAGTTGTAGAGACTCACAAACGTGAACAGCAGCTGGTTGAACGCCGCAGTCATTTGCAGCGTGGAGTAGAGAACGTCGAAGTTTGCGATCTTGAAGAACTTGTTTATCAGTTCAATCACTGCGGCGCACATACCTCGGTCCTGAACCACCCTGGAAACCGTCAGAGCGCCGACATAGGCATTGATGAAGTGGACCCACAGTGTGTTGGATGCTTTCGTTGAGTCATTGAGCAGCAGGACCTGATGTATCAGACTTTTGAAGCTGTTGATGTCGAGTAAACGTTCTGCTGATTCAGCGGAAAACAGAGCAGATATCGCCGCGAGAGTTCTGGCGGAGAGCTCTTTGAGGTCCGTGGTCGGAGCCGTCTCATCGGGCTGCACATCGAGACTGTACTGGGGTTCCATTTGAGTCTTCTGTTGGCGTTTCGGCTAATCTCTCTCTCTCTTTCTTTCAAGTAAATGTGTGTCATAAAAGTCAGTAAAACTACTAACTAGGTAAACTCAAAAATAAAATCATTCCCCACGCAGAGGCAAAACCCGGATTCTGCCAAATGGGCTGCCAAAACAGTGCAGGGTTTTAGCGGGGGTGAGTTTTTTCTTATGTGATTATCAGGTGTCTGTCTCTCTCTGTCTGACTGGATGATCCTGAGTGCTTCAAGTAGTATACTTCAAGAACATATCCGATAAGAACGCTGACCGCAGAACCCCAATAAGAGACCAACCGGCACCGGCGACTGCAAATGAGACTCCAACAGCTGCTGAACCAAAAACCGCTGCTTCTAGATGGAGGTGTAGGAACCGAGCTGGAAAACCGCGGAGTCAACGTCAAAGATCCTCTCTGGTCGGGGATTGCGGTGATCAGCAATCCCCAGATGCTTCATGACATCCATCTTGACTACCTCCGAAGCGGGGCAGACCTCATTATCACGGCCACATACCAGCTATCAAATCGTGGGCTGCAGGAACAAGCGCTAGAACCCAATCTGGTGTATCAAAAAGCTGTAGATCTGTGTTCACAGGCCCAGAAGGAGTATCTCAGCGAAACAGGAAAACAAACATTCATCGTGGGCTCGGTGGGCCCATACGGGGCATATCTCACTGACGGGTCTGAGTACACTGGAGACTATCATGGAGCATCAGACAACAGCATCTATGATTTCCATATTCACAGACTCAAATTCCTTCTGGAATCCTCGCAAGTGGATATTATCGGCTTCGAGACCATCCCCAGATTCCAAGAGGTTAAAATACTAGTCCAGACCATCAACTCTATCAACCAGAACACACAAAAAGACTATTACTTAGCCCTTAGTACTAACCGGGACAAGATGGTTGACGGTACAAGTCTCGGAGAAGTTGTCGAGTACCTGAATGAGAATGCTGATAGCCACTTGATTGCTGTCGGCTCGAATTGCTGTGATCTCGCAACAACCTCTCTATTTGTTCGGGCACTCAACTCAGAGCTTCAAAAGGCTTCCAAAATCCCAAACGTTAAGATTGTTATGTACCCCAACTCTGGAGAGAAATACGACGCGGAGACGAAGACGTGGTCGTATACTTCCAAAAACAGGGCCCAGGACCCTGAACCCATTGTGACGCTTACAGAAGAGGCGAGAAACTGGATCTCGCTTGGAAACATTGGCTTGGTAGGAGGATGCTGCAGAACGGGGCCCCAAGATATTCGTAATCTGAGACAGCTTATTGACCAGCTGGAATCAGGCAGTACCGAAAAGCCTCACAATGGTTTATAGCTCATCCTTAACAGGTGTATCGCTCTCATTATCCGTCTTCAGATCATCGACGTCCGGCTCTCCCACGGTCGATTCATCAGACTGAGAAACGATTTCGTTCACACTCTCGGATGTCTTTTCCGCAACTTGACCAGAAACAGTATCGCTGAACGTTTCTTCAATAGCCGGAGGGACTACGGGCTCTGCACCGACAGCTTCATCAGGATTGAGCCCAATGGCCTCATCAAAATTGATATGCAAATTGTCTGCATCCACCAACGAGGTAGGAATAGGAGAAAGAATGTCAGGATAAATTTCACAATTGTAGTCCCATCTTGCGCCCAGTTTTGACACCTCACACTGCTGTTTTGTCCAAGAATCTCCGTAAATAAGGGGTGAACGCTCGACAAACCCGTAGGCTGAGACTAAGAAAATCAGCAACAGTAGTGACAGAGAAAGGTATTTTTTACCTCGCAAAAGATATGAGTGTATCACCTCTAAGGTTTGTCCTAAAGCCAAGATACCGAAGTACAAAGCAGGTAGATAGTGATGCAAGAACAACTGTCTACCCATCAAGAATGATGGGTAGTAATGGATAAACCAACCTATTATGAATTCGAATGTGTTTATTGTGTAATTGACAACCACAGCATCTAAGGATATTGAGTATCCTAACTGCCACTTGAGTATCTGGATGCCCACAAATGCGGCGAATGGTAGGAAGATAAACGATGCCGCCCACCAAACCAGAGGAGTACCGAGGAAGTAAACTTGCTGGTTTTCTTTTTGCCAGTAGGATATTCCTCTCGTTAAAAATGGCCACGATTCAGGTCTAGAGTCGTACACGTGTGGCGTTGTTAAACCATTATTGATCTTCCACATACGCTCATGCAACTCCACAATCTTCTCCCAGATCGATAACTTTGGGTAAGATGCGGTTTCGGCAGTGTTTGAATCCAAGTAAGGATTTTCGTTCTGCTCAATGTACCAGTAAGTCAACGGTTTAATACCCTGAGTAGCACAAGTGACCTCCTGCTGTTCGAATCCCCACTTTGGCAATTTTGTTTCGTGAGAAAACAAGTAACAACCAGTCATAGCATGTCTCAATCTGAAGACGGTCTCGATGGCCCTAACCCTTTCGCGAGAAACACCTGGACTAGACAATTTCGGTACAATTTCAACTACAAAATCATCATTGGCATCACCTTCAAAGCCCTCAAAACCATAGCCCGAAGCCTCGTTCTGCCAGTCGGACTCAGAAACTGCAGGTCTGACGTCGTGGGAATGCAATCTTGCAAAAGTAAGAGTGTGACGAAGTCTGATTTTCATTCCGTCAGCGAGAGCAATAAACTCTGGAGCATCATCAGTACTGTTGTACAGCTCAATTTCCCATTTATTGTTATCGTCCAAGTGTGGATAAAGGGTAATCTGTTGCTGTCCTGAGCCACCCTCGTACAAATGGTTGTGTGAGTGCAGGTATCCTCCATTGGTGGTAACATGTCTAATAGTGACGATAGAGTGGATACCAACGTCCGCAACTGTCGATCGTGGTACGGTGGAATCAGAGAACGATGCCCTGAAAGCAGCTGATAGAAATGCCCCTCCATCCCCTTCCTCTGTTAAAACTGTCAGATGAATCACGAAGAAAGAAATGTATAGGATAGCTGGCACTACCAACAGAACAAGAGCCTTGATACCAGTCTGAGTCACAATTGCTTTAGGCTTGATTGAGAGATCTCCTAGAAGCATCCATAAGTTGAATACAGAGGAAACTCCTATCCAGGCCACAGTGAATAGACCTACCCACTTAGAAGACACAGATAACCCTAAAAAGAAACCTGTGGCTAGCAAGGATCTGAACCACCCAAAGGTAAGGGGCTTGAGAGTGTCTGTCTTCTTGTAAAAATACGCCGATGCCGAGATGAAGAAGATCAGTGGGGAGTCTAACAAAATGAATCTCGAGATGGTGGCATTGGCACTCTCCAAAATCAGCAGGGATGCCGTCAAGAATGAGACAATGTGCTTACATCCTGAGATTCTCAGTGTAAGATACAAAAACACCACGGTTCCCACGCCGGTGAACGCACTCAGCTCCCTCATTAAAACATATGGAACATCTGAAGGGTAAGCATCGCCAATTTGAGCAAACTCAAAATTCCCGTTAAACCCTCCTAGACTTCCAACAGCAGCAAACAGCAGTTTCGCAAGAGGAGGATGCACGTCCATAAAGAACTTTCCAAGAATGTACTTTCTGGCGAAACCACCGAAATGGACTTCATCAAACACCACTGAGTCTGGGAGCTCGAGATTTCTGAATCTGATCACAGCAGCAAAAACAGCAAGCACAAACACAAGGAATTTCTCAGCAACAGTAGTGATTTTTCTGCTCTCAATTACCTTATCGGACAATCCCCATCTTAGGTAGTTTCTGAGGGCCCCCTTCCCTATAACTAGCTCTGTTGTGGAGTCCGAGTGTTGAGGATTTTCGTCTGCCACAGAAGTTCTGAGCTTAGACTTTTTCACCGCCATATTGAAGCCTGAAGCACAGATTCTGGAATTGGTACGCCTAAGTACAGAATTCGCTGTATGGGTGCTTGTTCTGGCTCTAGACAAGTCAAAACAGGCAGAAGTATTCTACTTGATCCTTTCATGTAAAAGACACGTTAAGTCAACACCAACAATACGAAAACATGAAAAAAAAACAGCAATTGATACACGCACTACCATCTATGAATATAAATTAAAAAGAGTTGGATGGTTCCATCAGCGAGAGGTTACTTTCTGAACTTCTTGAGAGCATCCACCTTCTTCTTCCCTCCGTGGCGTTTTCCACGTCCCCGTTTGTGCGGATTGTTGAATGGAACAAACCCAATTTTTTTAACATCAGGCCGAATTCCCTCAGGAAGCAGATAGTCTGGAACTCTTTTCAGATTAGCGTCTGCTCTCACTTTACTCAAATTCTTGTCGTGTCTTAAAGTCGAGAGATCCATAGGATTTTCTTCAAAGTACCTCTTCAGCTTCTCGGACGTGATCAGCTCCATTTTGATCTCCTGTAATCTAGCTTCTCGTACAGCAGCCCTTGTGACAGACCGGAAAGAGTCCTCCATTCTGTAGCGGAAACTTTCGAGCTGCTTCAAGTCAAAATTGTAGGGTTTCAACGTGAACCCTTGCTTGGACTGAGACGTTTCCACTCTCGCCAAGATCTTCTCGTCTCTTTTAGCGGATTTCAACGAAGAAGCCTTGTGCTTCCCCCATTCCTTTTCCAAAACCACAAAGGAAAGTGCCATTCCTGACTTCCCTCCTCTGGCAGTCCTTCCAACTCGGTGAGTGTATGATTTGGAAGAGGTGGGTAAATCAAAGTTCAAAACGCACGCCACGTTCTTGAAATCCACTCCTCTTGACACTCCGTAGTCAGATCTGGTTTTCTTAGATTCGGTGGTTTTCTCTAGATCGTCATACTCGTTGGACTCATCAGTTGCAATCAGCAGATTGTATACGTTTTTGTTGAACTCTTCAACAATATGCATGCGTGAATTGATGGGAAGCTCAGAGTTCAGGACACACGACCGGATCCCGAAATTCTGTAAAAACAACTTCAACTTATACCCTCTGTCCAGATCATTTACAAAGAGCAAGATCTTGCCCTTTATGAGACCCAACTTCAGAATAACGTAGATCAGCAGAAACTTGTCCAGTTCATTTGACTTGATATAGTACTGTACCAACTTCTTGTCAGGGTTTTCAGCGTCCTCGAGCTTCAACACAACGGGCTTATTACAATACTCCTCTTTCAGCTGTGTAATCTCTTCACTCAACGTTGCACTCATCAAGAACACCTGCGTGTTCTGCTTCAGACTCAGAAACTTCTTCAGCTTCTCGAGATCATCGCTGTATCCAAAACTGACAAGAAGATCGGCCTCGTCAATCACAAAATATTTCAGCTTGGTCAAGTCCATCTTCTTATTCTTTTCCAGTATAGATAGGAGTTTCGACGGGGTAGAGACAACTATCTCTGGATACTCGTTAAGTAGCGATATTTGAAGCTGTTCGCTCATGGAGTCTGTAAGATTCAAAACCTTTGCCAGGTTTCCACAAAACACCGTTAGCTTATTTATGAAATCAGTCACTTGCTTTGAGAGCTCTTTAGATGGAACCAGTACAACAGCCTGAATTTGTCGTTCTTTGGAACTATCAGCTAAAATAGACTGAATAATAGGGATACAATATGCTGCTGTCTTTCCTGAACCTGTGGATGCTTTGGCTATGACATCTTTCTTTTCTTCTAGTGATAGTTTGATAGTCTGTGTTTGAATCAAAGTCGGACTTTCAAAACCCAACTTGTTGATAGCTTGCAGCAGGCGAGCGTCCAAATTGAACGATTCGAAATTGGAGGAGTCATCCAGATAGTCCCTTGTAACAGAAGAGCTCATTATGGGTAACGTTCTGGAGCCAAGTCTCTCAACTAACGGTGATATTTCCAATATCACCTTCCATATACGATAACTCTAAAATTTTCTGAGTCCTGCATTATATACAATAGAAGAATAAAATTTGAAAAATTATTGTGCGCGCGCGGAACCTGGACTAGCGTTATAACGTAATCAATTGCTAATCACGTACACATGCTAATTTGATCGATGTCACTATGGTGAATAGCGACTTGAAACGTCGTATAGATCGGCATGTATCGTGTTTTCTATCGAGCTGCTGAGATCTTAGTGGTATAAAATGAACCAACCCTCCTTACTTAGCTGCTATTCTTCTCCTTATCTTTAGCTATTACTTCCATAGTGGTCAAAAAAACCACCTATTATATATATGACACGAGAAGTTTCACCCAACAGTTCTCTACCTAGTGAAAGAGGGCTCAGGCTTAGTGAGTTATCAGATACGAATAACCCTATAGTTGAAGCTAGTAGGGAAAAAGAGGAGAAAAATTAAATGGAAAGGAACCGGGACATTAACTCCTACTCCAACCCCCCACTTTATTGGTTTGACAGTCTGATATAGGGTTCACTTGAGTATCACATAACAACAGCTATGTACCTATTAAACAAAGTCAGCAATACCAACCAACCAGCATCTTCATGCTTTGGAAGAATCCTCCTTGAGAGTAACAATTCTGTTCAGGATCAAGAAATCATCAGTAGCGTCTTTGTCCAGACAGAAATACCCCACTCTTAAAGCTTGGAATCTTACAGTTTCGTTTCCAGCTTCTTCCTTGATGCTGAACTCAGGATTTGAAAACGGATAGTTGAGAGGAGATTTTTTCTTCAGATCAAAGATGCTCGGTTCGATCAAAGCTTTTGTGATGACTTCTTCGGAGTTCGGATTTATGTCTGCCAAGAAACCGTCCGGATGAGCCGATGGATTTTCAGATAGGAACAGTTGATTGTGAATTCTCACCTCCTTGATTTCAACAGGCGAGTTGTACTTACTCGAGACAGGAACCCAGTGAATGTAAGTCTTTGGCTTCTTGCGTGAGTCAGGATCATTAGGGTCATTCAAATATTCGGCATGGATCAGTACCGGCTCTCCTGAATCATCTCTATCCACAGATGACACTTTAATGTTGAACGGAACCTTCATCAGCCCTACGGGCTGACCGGGAGCTAAACGGAAGTATTCCTTGGACGTCTCATCTCTATAATCAGAGCGGTCAATGTAGAGGGTGTTTGTGAACGGAACTGTTCTCGATCCAAATTCAGGAGACCCAGGTCTATATGGAATCTCAACTAGTAGCTCATAATCATCATCCAGATTGTCAATAACAACCTTCAAAGGATGCTCAATCAACATTAGTCGAGGAGTAGTAACATCTAGGAAGTTTCTTACAGCGCTTTCGAATCTGGTAGCTTGAATGTTTGTCGTAGATGTGGTAACACCAAGAGTATTAATGAAGCTCAAAATAGCTCCAGGAGGAACACCTCTTCTCCGAAGAGACTCTAGGGTATACAAGCGTGGATCATCCCAGCCTCTCACATACTTCTCATTAACCAGTTTCGCAATTTTTCTTTTGGACATAATAGAGCCAGTCAAATTCAGTCTTCCGTACTCCCTTTGAGCAGGTCTATAAACATGCAAAACATCACACAACCATTCGTAACTCTCCCTGCTCAAATAAAATTCCGTTGTGCATAAGGAGTGACTGATATTTTCAAAGGAATCAACCAAACAGTGAGTGAAGTCATAGGTGGGATATATCTTCCATTTATCTCCAGTTCGCTCATGGGTGGCATTCAACACTCTGTATGCCACCAAGTCCCACATTTGAGGTGACGCGGAGTTGATATCCTGTTTCATTCTCAAAATAGCTTTCCCTGGCTCATAGAATCCATCTCTCATTTTTCTGAACTCAGTCAAAGACTCCTTTGTCGGTCTTTCTCTCCAAGGAGAGGGAAATCTATCTCCTCCCGGACTGCCATCTGCTTTCACTCCTCTTTGTGACCTCATTTCTTCAGCAGTTGAATGATCAACATAAGCATATCCTGAGACGATTAGCTTTTCAGCCAGTGCATACAATCTGTCAAAATAGTCAGAGGAGTAAGTTATCTTCCAAGGTTCATACCCTAGCCACTTAACACATCTAAGAATGGAGTCAAAGTATACCTGTTCTTCAGCCTCCGGATTGGTGTCATCATATCGCAAGTAACAGAAGCCATCGTGGTACTTAGCATAGCCAAAGTTCACCATGATAGCCTTAGAGTGGCCTATATGCAAAAAGCCATTGGGTTCGGGAGGGAATCTTGTGAAAACTTTTCCCTTCGTAAAGGCAAGATGCTCCTTCATGAGTTCCGGCCATTTCTGTGGGTTTTCACCCGGTTTATGAAGATCTCCAAGGAACCCTTCCGTAAACATACTTCTCTCGGGCTCAGAAGACACCTGTTTAACTGCGGATCCAGAAGA
The DNA here is from genome assembly GCA_030559035.1 of Ogataea wickerhamii. Lineage (NCBI taxonomy): Eukaryota > Fungi > Ascomycota > Pichiomycetes > Pichiales > Pichiaceae > Ogataea > Ogataea wickerhamii. Next base: position 45,694 of record JAKTQX010000015.1, read on the forward strand.
AGCAGACTGAGGCTTCTTCTTCTCCTTCTTCTTAGCAGAATCTCGCTCATCCTTTGGACCAATTACACTCAGCACAACTTTGTCAATAGCAGGCTTTAAAAGAGCTGGAGATGCCCATTTCAGCTCAGGCAAAGCTTTCACATCACGGATGATTCCAGGAATCATTTTGTATCTTTTCTCCACCAGTTCCCCTTTGTGAGCATCGATATAGCTTTTAACTTGAGCCTCAACTTCTTCAGCAGTTACAGTAACGCCTACCCCGGACCTCGACTCCATTTCTGGCAATTTGAAACCCTCTCCTGACTCCTTGATATAGTTATAAGCTTCAGATACTTGGAGGTTTGTTTTGAGAGTTTCATCACAGATACCATCCACAATAAACTTGATATTTGGAGATTCAACACTGTCGGCTAGAGAGGCCAGGTTGTGTAAAAGAACACTTTTGGCCTTATCGAAGTGAGCATTTTGGTCTGCAAGAGTTACTAGATCTCCTAGAGAAGTGGCTACTTTTTTGTTTTTGAGGATCTCTTTGATCATAGGCTCTTGAAAGCCGATTTTGGAAAACAAGTCCACCAGTTCAGCATCTTCCGACATGACTGAGTAGATCTGCTCTTCAGGCTCTGCTGAAATGTACTAATGGTTTGAACCAGCTTATAGAAGGAGTAACAGATATGATCATTTCTCTTGTTCAGTAACGAACCAAAAAAAAAAAAAAACATGCGGGCACTAAAACCCAGTACTCAAATGGCAGACACTACAGAAACAGGAAACACTTAGATAGGGCGTAAAGAGTAGCATTTTTGATGACTATCTACAGACAATCAAACTCCAGCGAAATATAAGGATGTATAGACTATTATTCGGAAGCGAAGCAAATAATATGAAAGCAGACAGCACACTCCATAAAAACACAGGATTAATGACGAACCTGACGAACAGCGAGGGATGTGAATCATGCGGTGTAGCGAAGCGATCTGATGGTGATAAGTATCACGATTTAATGAAAGGGGGGAACTGCTTCTGGATCCAGCAATGGATTTAGCAAGCAACAGAAAAGGAACAAATACAGTTTGGAAATGGTTTTCAGTTCATACGAAATGAAGATTTTTCATAGGCGAGTCAGAGAGCTCATCACGACGAGGCCTAGCGTGTGAAGGAGACTCAAAGAAGCAGTAATTCTGGATAATTTTGTCATAGAGAACACTCTCGTTAGCCTTCTCACTGATAATTGTATCAGTTTTGACTGGTTTGGTGAACCTGTCGTCAGCTTTTAAAACTGGGGATGAATAAGCAGATACAGTGGCACGCTTTGGTGTCGAAGACCAGAAGGAGGAGCTACCATGTGATGCCTTTTGCTCATTCAAAGTGGAAATGGAAGACTCAGAGAATACTTTTCTAAGAAGATTATGCTTTGAGTCCTTAGCTTGTAGACTGAAATAACCGTCGCCATCTTTGGAGTTGGTGCCAAAGAGTGGTGGTGAGCTGAACGAGTCATCGAAATTGTAGTTGGCTTTCAACCTGAATTTAAGGTCATCCAAATCTAGATCTTTCATTTGGGCCTTACCAGACGTAGGCTGATGCTTTTTTAAAACAACCTTGTAATTTTTATTGTCGTTGCTATCCCAAAACTGTTCACCGTTGACTTCGTAGTTAATGCAAAAGTATAGACAGACGATAGATTTGTAGTGGTACAGGTTGTCGAGCTTGATGATAAATGAAAATTTGTCATAACTGGCCTCAGAATCGGAATACTTGAAAATGTGGTTGGATGAAATGTAATTAGTGCTGTCAATATCAACAAAGCTTTTCCAGTTGTCATAGCTGAGTCTAATGAGGATCTTCTTCTCGTAGGACAAGTTTCTAACGTAAACAAAGCCAATCAGGGCGTTCTTTACGGAGTTCATCTTGAGACTTTCTAAAATTATCTCCTTGCCCGAATTGAATTTGGCGAAGTTCAAAACGTTAGGGTTATAAGGAACATCATTTTCCAGTATTTCCCAGTACTCGCTCGAGGGTTCGTCCTCCTCCTCGTCATCTTCAGAGGAGTCGAACTCCCAGGAGGGAGTAAGACTAGGCGAACTGAGCGGAGATGACTCATTGGATAGAGCTATTGGTCTCTCAAGTTTATTGAAAAACTTGATATCCTCAAGATCATTAGCAAATCTGACAGATTTTGTGTTTGGAAGCGAACTCGATCTCTTTAGAGATGGTAATTTCAAAGAGGATTTGACGAGTTCTCCGGACTTTTTTCTTAGCAATTTTGGTAGCTCTGTGATGGTAGAGAGTGAGGAAGAGGAGGAATGGGACTTGTTGATGATGACTGTCTTATCACCGTCCTCAGAGGCGGGAACATTCTGACTCCAGCGACACTGCGATCCAGCCGACTGTGGCGCTGTGAGGTCCCTGAGGGAACTAGAGCTGCTGATTGTGGAAAGGAGAGTGGAGACGGATAGTTGCTCCTCTGGGGACGAGGTTAGTGTAGACGAAGTGCTCGACAGCGTGTGTGATTTTAAGGTAGACACTGATTGTTGAGAAGGACCAGTTTGGGACTCGAGAAGCTTGTCATTTAGATATGCTAAGTTGTTTTTGGTTAAAGGAGCTGTGGCAAACGATCTAGGACCAAGATAAGGCATAGCGGCCAGCCGAAGTGGAATACTGAGTGGAATGCAACGTAGGGGGCAGGAGGGGAAAACAGAAACGCCCTACACAAGAGAGAGCAGAATTCTATGAGAATGTCTTGTGAATAGAGACGGCAGGAAGCACAGAAATTGAGCCGTGGCAATTCAAGAAATGATGCTATGATACAGTGGATGCGCTGATAAAATGTGGCTTAAGAAAGAGGCGGTATCTTATTTTTAAAGATAACAAAAAAGGTCCTGCAATCCGCCTCAGATCAGCACGGTGTCGAAAGGGGATCCTGACAACCGCAACAGGCTATGACGCTGATATTCCTGAGAGTAAACAGTTCCAAGATGAAGCGTAGGGAAAGCGTATTACGAAAGGTAGAGAGGGATCATATTACATTATATATCAAGGAAAAAGACAACGCTGTCCGAAAGGCAACTGGTTTGGGAATAAAAAGAAAAGAAAAAATATTTTTGAGAGGGATTTTATTTATTCAAAAATGATAGCTACGAGTAGTTAGTGGTATGTTTGGGAATAGGTGATTGCTGCAGGTTTCCTTATTAGGAAATACACCTGTTTTATTAGGACAGATCGTGGCTGGTGTATGGCCAGTTGGCAACTAGAGGCAGAGTGGGTCGATAATAAGTGAGCAAAGTCTGGTGATCCTGGCCGTAGAAGCAGAGGAATCAGCTTTAGACGAGAGAGGCCTGTGGTCTCTGAGTGGAGTAGATGAGAGGAGAGATTGGTGAGGTTGGGGGGCTGGGTGGAGGTGGGGGAGGGAGGGAGAGTGCAGCAATGCACCACGGCATACGGTTGCCCAGGACAACGTCCCGAAACTACCGGGGAGGAAAGTGGCTAAGGAGAAAGTAATCGCACTCCGGTTGTTGGATTTGCGGCTCAACAATCTCACTTGACTGACACCACGAGATGCCCCACGGCTGATAGTGCTGGCTCATGCCACCCTGTGGGAGAATGTCCTGGTGGAAGGGGTGCGGCGTGATTTTTATGATGCCAGGAAGCGCCCGCTAACAGCGGGCGGAATGCTGGCGGGCGCATGAGCGCTTTTTTACCAATGTCATTAAGCGGCAGTTGCTTTCGAGTTGCACGGACTGCTATGAAAGGCACCAGGTTCGTTCAAGTGGCGGACTCCGGTCTTCTTCCCCGCACGCGTTTGCCAACGCCCTATGGTTTCCTGTAAATTTTTTTCGCTCCACCCCTCTGCAACGACTCTTCCTCATTCTGCACCGCCTACAACTGTGATCTAAGGCGCGTTGCCATGGTTTGCGCGTGTATGTATATCATTTTTGTTGATTTGTGCAATATTTTATTACTTTTTATACGCACCTTGCTGTACTGCAATGCCCTCTATTTAGGCGTGCTTTGACGTTTGTAGCCCCTCTCTGTCCTGATGCAAAAGGTGTATATGCCGGCTGTGTCCTGATTAAAAAGACGTTTCTAACAAATATATCTCAAAAGGGTATTATCGCTCTGCCGCTGCTATAGACGTGCATCTCCGGTGATTTCAAATGACAATCATCAAACAGAGTCCGAAATGGCCCTCTTTTCGCTAACAAAATGAACCTCCTGTAAAAACACCCCTGTAAACCATAATTGGGATTTTCACCAATGTTCCACTCCCCCCTTCCCCGCCATATCCCTCTTGCCAACAATATGTTCCCTATTGTATTCGTGCCTTCTCTCTTTCACTTCCCCACACTTCACCTCAGCAGTGAGAGCTATACAGCTGATCTAAAACATCTGTGCTACACTATATACATCTCGCGTGTTTGACTGCAAGCTTTTCCTCCCCTTTCTCTCATCACAACGCAATCTGAAAACCCTGATCAGAGGTGCTAACACGTGTTGGGTCACGTGCGGATATATACTTGATCTCAGTTGTGCTCGCTCTGCTGTTGGGGCTTGTAATTCTTTCCCGTGTACGGATGTCCTGATACAATTATCACAATCTTGATTTTGTCGATCCACGACCCCCAATTAAATATTTTTTTTTTTTATTTTCTTTTCCATTCACCTCGCTTATCTAAAGAGACAGACAGACAGGCAAACAAACAGTCCTTTATTAGGGCGACAGCGGGTGTGTGTGCACAGTGTCTCTGGGGCCGTCCAATCAAAGCGCCGCACTGCTCTGCAGAGTACACGCCAGCAGGCTGCCCAATCTGGAGCCCGCTTGTCTCTCTGCACAGCCTGCAAACAGCTCAGCGCAGAGCTGAAAAGGTCGTGGCCGAGTCCAGATCTGGAAATCGCGATACCCCAGCCCCCTGCAAAACGAACCAATTCGGACCCTTCAAGGCCTATTCTAGGAAAAGACTCATACCAATCGGTGAACATCTGAAACAAGGTACCTGATATTGCGACTGCGCTATTCGATTAGCGTGGCATCGCGATGATCATGGCATTGCGATGAGCATTAGTCTCCCCAAAACAGCTGAACAGGAGACAGCCATCCCGCGAGGCCCCGTAGCCAGACGTATAAAGGAAAATAGGAGTCTCGCTTGAACCTCCAGACTCTCACACCCGTCCTTTCTCTGTTTCGAGCTCTATAGAAAACGTGTGCTGTATGAAGTAGCCCTGCAACACTGCATCCAGATACCAAGGTCCAAGGGCCAGCTACATCCTATTCCAACTTTTGTCGTTCATTACACACTCTTAGATAACTTTGCTTTCCAACCTCACCAAACCAGATGCTAGCACGGACTATCGTCTTTTGGCAAGCACTATTGTGCGTCAGCGTTCTCTCCTTCCCACTGAATCTTTTCCACAGAGAAGCACACGAGGATGTCGTGGTCAACAAGAGAGCCTACGCCTATGTTACCGAGAGTCCTGTCACCGTCTACTCTACCAGGACTGTCGACGGACACAATGTGGCTACGGTCGTCGGTTCCGTCGAGAGTGTCTACACCGTGACCAGCGGGGACCAGGTTTTCGTGGTGGCTCCCACAGATGCCCCGGCTGCTTCTGAAGACTCGGACAACGGCGTCCTCACCAGCACCGTCACGCTCACCACGGACGGAAAGGTCCAGACGTTCCTGCAGCTGGTGTACACCTCCACGCTTGTTCCGGCCAGAACAGTGGTTTACACTTCGCAGTATGTGTCGACCATCTCCGGCGTGGCACAGACACTCGAGACGGTCAAGACGAGCGTGGCTAGTGAGTCGTCTTCTGCCGCTGCCACTACCAGCTCTTCTACCACCAGCTCGTCTACCACCAGCTCGTCTACTACCAGCTCTTCTGCCGCTGCCACCACCAGCTCTTCAGCCTCGTCCGTACCGCCAGCGACGTCCAGCCCGGCCCCCTCAGCCTCCCCAAGAACCTCCTCCACCACCACCGTTGCTCCTGCCACCTCATCGTCCTCGACAACGGCGTCCAGCTCCTCCTCGGTGATCACGTCCGCACCAGCGTCGCGGTCGGCGTCCTCCGACGACTACAGCAACTACACGGCCTACGAGACGGACGTGGTGGACGGAACCTGCTTTGTCTACTACGCAGAAGACGACCTAACGGCTTACTACTCGGACGAACAGCCTTATACCACGATCACGCTCACTTCCACGGTGGCTACGGTGACTATCACCAGATCATGAGCCGCATGCTCTTTTTATACAATTCCTCGTTTGCTCTGCGGAGCGTTTGACCAGTTAGTTCTTTTACGATGCCGTAGAAAGCGAGAACCAGAGAGTGTCTCTCTGCTCTGCTCTGCTCACAGTAGTAGTAGTAGTAGTAGTAGTAGTAGTAGTTACAGCCGTCTTGACCTGCTGACACCGCCCCGAAAGCGTTGCGTGACGCGTCGCGCTTCAGAGCCAGAAAATAAATAAATAAATAAACAGCGTGAAGTTGAGCACCTGCTGCTGGACGGTGGTGTCCTCAGTCAGCGTCAGAAGACAACACACCATGCCCGCCGCCACGCAGCTGCAAAGCACCGGCCTGGTCCGTGCCTCCAGCTCCGGGCTGATATCCAACTACGACGACCTCGACCTGCAGTTTGAGACATTCAACGGGTCGATCACAGACTTTGCAGACGTCCGCGAGCCGGAGCCTGAGCCGGAGCTCGAGCACGGGGAAGTGGCCAGCTCGAAGTCAATGGACTCCCTGGTGTACAACACCACCGCAGAAACCGAGAACGGGTCGACTCTGGGCGACGCGTTGACCGTCACGAAGACGCGTGCCCGGCCAGACCTCGTTCTGGAAGAGGACCCGGCTAAGTACGAGCGCTTCAGACGACTCTCGTCCCATTTCACAGTGACCAAATCGCCAACCTTGGAGACCGACAAGCTGGCCCAGATGACCCGCAAGCTGGACGAGCTGGACCTGAAGGTGCACAAGATAGGCAAAGAGATCGAGTTTCTGGACGAGATCATTCCGTCTGCTGCGTCTGCGTCGCTGGACACGTCCGTGGAGATCCAGAAGCTGAGATACGCCCGCAGGAAGCTCGCCGAGAAGAGCGAGTCGCTGAAGAAAGAGCAGTACGAGCTCAGCATCAAGGTCAACACCACGTCCAAGAAGGTGTACGGGGTGAACGGGGCCGACAAGGCCCAGTACTGGATCCGCGGTGTCAGCAGCTAACACGGCCGGTAGCCTGTCACATCTCTGTATCGCTCGTTCTATATATATATATATACATATGTAAGGTCCGTGAAGTAGGACAGCAAAGCCCCTAACAAGTAGCGTGATGCTGCGCATTGATAACATGTCCCTTCCAGCTGTAGAGTTTGGCCATGTCCACGTGATTGGCATGGCCATACTCATCGAACGAGCGGCAGCCGTACTTTTGGGCGTAAGGCGGAGTGTAGAGATGGAGACTGACTGCCGGTTCGGTACTGCGGTTAGATATGCGGTGCAGTCCGATCGAGTCGCTGATATGTGTGGCCTCGTTTGGCCCCAGCTGCGTGCTCTGGAACGGGCTCATCTTACGAGGGTGATCTGGATGCTCCGTCTCAGGAGTAGCGAAAAGCTCCTCGACCAGATGCCCCTTCAGCACCTTCATGACGCAGTGAGCCTGTGCGTGGTCGTGGATGGATGAGCGTCGCCCAGGGCTCCACACCAGCAACAACAGGTTGGCGTTCACTCCGAAGTTCTCAATCCCGTTCCGTGTATAAGGTCGTGACAGATCCGCGTGCGCAAAACGGCCCCAGTCCGCCTCGTTTGACGTGTAGAGTCCCATCAGCTCCAGCAGCTGTCGATGGTCAATTTCGTCGGCCTCTAAAGACTGCTCCACAGCCAGTATGTCTCGCAGTCGGTCCACAAGCTGCTCAAACGTGAGCTGTTGCGGATCGCAGCCCGTTCGAGCTTCTGAGTCCACTGTCATACAGTCGCGCGGGAAAAACAAAGCACGACGGGGATGTCGTCGATCGGGCCTGTATTCGTTTCCCCCTCCAAGTCGGTGCTTAATGGCGCCCCGTATATAGATGCTGTATCATACACCCGTTCACTAAGTGCTTTCTTTATCAAGATATACATACATAGCCAAACACCGGCTTCAGAATTTTTTTTTTGGCACGAAATTACCGCAAGTCACGTGGTTGATAGATAACGTCACGTGGCTGCTACCATGTGACGCCCACTCCTCCAATTCCGAAAAGAAAAAAGAAAAAAATTTTCCTCGATGGATGGATATACACAACAAGAAAGAGGATTTATAATTCTCTCCTTCAACAGGGCAACAATCTCCTCTTGAGGCGTACATCATCAGGGCTGCAAAAATGAGATACCCTCCATTCCTGTTACGCCAGGGCCCCCACCGCACCACCGAGTAGACGGATAACCACCCCCTTCAAAACCAAAGTATGTATGACCCCTCCCCTATCGATATTGAAAACCCTCTCAATGGCAGTTCTCTCAGTGATGATATCTTAGTGCTTGAATCTAAGATGTAAGCGCGTATATTATAGACTACAACGGTATCTGAGGTTACGAGACCGACCTTGATGAGATTATCTCTTCCCGAAGAAAGGCCACTAACAGCACAGTCTAAAGAAATGAGCTCTGGAAGGAAACATGGAACTAAAAACAAGTTGCAGTACAGACCGTTGCCTCTGGACCTACTGATTCTTCCAGAATCCGTCTTTTATAGCCCAATTACCTGGCTGGCGGTCGCAGGTTCTCTTATATACCGTCTAGTGCGTTCCCGGGCCAACCCTGTCCCCGTGAGCTACGAGCATGGTACCTTCAAAGTGGAAGATGAAGTCGATATGAAGAAACTGTGGAATTCCGGTTTCTTCGGCAAAGGTGTTTACTCGCGATCAGAACCCACATGGTATGGCAGAAACGCGGAACGGATTCTGAATGTGAGCGATTTCAGAGTCACAAATGAGGAGCTCGTCAAGTACCGACGAAAGCTGCGAGATGAGTTCAAATCTGAGCGGAGTCAGTTGGACAGCCTCGAAAATGAGTACAAGCGGGACAACAACACCGTGAAGCTGAAGGAGGTAGAGGCATTGAGACACCAGCTCACGGAAAAGCGCAAGCTGATCAACAGAGCCAAGCCTCCTACAGGTAAGGAGACGAGTGACAGTTCTCTTCGGCCCGAAGACAGAGAGCTGATCATCGACAGCAAAACTATAAGGGACCTCGAGTATCTCGAGTTGATGGGTGTTGAAACGATTTTTCTAATGATAATCGACGCAGTTCGTGTGAAGCGGTTGAACTCAGAGGCTTCGTTCTACTCGCGTGCGGAGATGTTCCAGCAGCTGGTTCTGCAGTTTGGATCTCCCGGTCCAGAAAATAAGTTCATAATTCTTTTTCTGGTATACTACCACTATAAGTCACTGGGATGGTGTGTCAAGTCGGGGTTCAAGTTCTCCTCAGATTTCGTCTTGTACGAACGGGGACCTCCGTTTCATCACTCCCAGTTCGCGGTCACTATCATATCTGAATCAGATCCACGAAAAGACTGGTGTCACTATGGAGCCATCAACAGAGTCGTGGGAACTGTGAAGAAGAAAATGGTTCTGGCCTACGTGACGCTCCCGGACCAAAACGATTTCGCCCAGTGCTGGGACCGCCTCTCTGATGAATCGCTATTTGATTTGCTCAAGCTGTACCGAATTGATGAATATGTATATAGACGTTGGTCGCCTAGCAGAACTAGAGACTAGCTGCTGCGATGAAAACCCCTTGTTAATGCTATGCCTCAAACGAGACCTTTCCAGGCCCTCTCCACCCATTGGCAGTCTCTGACTTCTCCGTTGAAGTCCCCGAGCTCGTCCTTCTCGACTTTAGCTATACAAACGTAGTTCTTCTGGTCTGGTAAAACACATTTCATTTGCGAGTCTGGAAACGGACACGGACATTCCACGCTTGAACTGACACACGCAAACGTCTCCGGACAGAGATATCCATTGCAATCTGAGTTGAGTTGCTTGCTCTGATAGTCAAACTGGCTTGCAGCCTCCTGGTGCTGCTGTTTGTGGCCAAAAAAGTTCTGGAAAAAGTCGGCTCTGCAAAAGGGTACAACGGAAAGCAGAATCAAGACACGCATCTGGATCATCTTGACTGGTTTGTATTCCTCCAAGACAGCGGCTCTCCAAAATGTTCCACCTAAGAACTTCCACGTCATTTAGATCTCAATATGTTTTTCTTCTTCATATTTTTATTTTTTTCAAGGGCTGTGCAAATTGTAACTCAGGGATGTTGAAAGAAAAAGCAAGGCTTTTTTTTGTCACCCTTGCGTGGAAAGAGACACAGTCCAGTGAAAAAGGGACGATCGACGCGGCTCGATATGTCAACGCTATTTTGATACAGGCCGCGTTGAATGCATCGCCGTCATCCCTCGAAGTTTGAGCCGACTGACAACCAACCGGTTTCTCCTGTTGAAATGCCTTATTCAAACAGCCCTGTCTCTTGATTCCCGCGAACCGCCGTCTTCATTCTGGGCAGCACATAACACAAACACTTCATTCTAGCTTTTCCCCGTTCTTATCAAGGTCTTCTAGCTCTATTTTAGCGTCTGCTGGGGTATCCTTCTCCGAGTCATCGAGAACCAGCTCCCTCAGCCTGGCCTTGGCAACCGTCCTGGTTTCATCAAGCATAGCCTTCGACACACTCAATATTGGACCCAGCATTTTAGTATGGTATGCCAAGTATGCTCCGGTAGCCACGAAGATAACAAGCACAAATAGAAACGGATTTCTCAGTACAGCCATGAACTCGTTCCATCCCAAAACCACAACGAGACCATACATAAACAGAGGGATCGATGTAGTGTTGGATATTATGGATCGCTTCGCTTCCACGTAGAGAACCTCCATCTCCCTCACTAACCTATGGGACACATGGTTCTGTTGTCTGTTTGTAAGCAGGTGAGCAAAATTGTGGGAATCAGACAGCTCGTCCTCTTCATATTCATCAGAGTCGCCCCCATGGAAAATGTCTACATCAGGAATGATTTCCTCCCTTGTAGCTGAGAGAACGGCTACGGCAAAGACCGGTAGCAAGCTTAGAGCAGTACTTCGTGCCTGGCTATACTGCAAATCGACTTCAGTGGTACTTTTCCATAGTCTTGGAAGATCCCCTTCGTCATATCTGAACCTGCTCTCAAACACATTTCTGAGAATTCTAGTGACTTCATCTTCTGTGACAAAATCATGAATAACATCTCTAAACTTAGTCCATAGACGTTTTTGAACATCTAGATAAGTTTGAGAGTTCTGGTCCCTGGTGAGCCCAAGGCCAAAATCACAATCTTTACCAGTGGATTTGTAAGGAGCTAAAAGTGCGTGAGCGAGCAATCTGAACTCTTCTAGTACTTGATCCCACATGTCTTCGCTTGGAGAGTGCAGGAGATCGTGAACCTTTTCCCTGAAGCCAGTGTGGAATTTCTTGGTCAGCCTGGAAATCAGCGTGGCCTTTTCTTTCAATTTTAGCTCCTCCGTAAGCTCATCAAGTGATTGATCTACTAACTTAAGCTCACTGGCGTAAGTAAAGGAATCAGCTATCTGATAAATAATGGCCTCCGCAGCGAATCTTTCCTGGGTGCTTCTCTTTGCACGAGTCATTATATCTTGAAACTTGCCGCTGCTTTTTGACCTCTTCTCAGACGCCACTGTGTTGCTGAACTCTGCAAGACAGGTTTTGAGTAAGTTTTGTAATCGAGCCGAGATTACCTCTCTCAACTTCGAATCAACCTTACTCAACAGCAGATTTTTCCTCTCAAGATATACAGAAGGATTATAACGGGAGGCGCTTTCGTCATATAGCATCAATGCATCCGTTCTCAGCTCTTTGAGCCGGTCTGCAAGCTTCTCTGGCGGCACTATGCTAGCGAAATCTGTTTTATCAAACTCCAAGTTGAAATTATCCAAGGTCTGTTCTGAAATCTCGTCACAGCGGAATCTAGCGACAAGAATTTGTTGTGTCGGAAGATCCAAGTCCTTGTTCAAATCTATTTGCTGCCACACTTGATCTGCATAGAGTGCCCATGCGTCAATAGGAACGTTGCGATGGTATTTTGCGTGGAATATCTCATCTTGGGAAGAAAACTGGTCACCCAGCAACTTAATGTCACGGTCAAAGTTTTCAGGCTGGAAATGCTTGTGGGCAATGGAGACAAAACGAAGGTCAAAAAAGTCAGATATCTTGAGCGATTCACAGTCATTAGGCTTGTTGAGATCGTCCCATATTTTGCCAAGATCCGTCTTAAGACTATTTGAGAGATTCTCAAGCGGAGTCATTCCCGTGAAGTCTCTTATCACAAACAGAAGGAGGCATTTCTGTCTACTCGAGTGAAACAATGTCAGGTTCACTTCAAACACGGTTTTCAGAAGCTCCATATTTGCGCCCTGGTACAGTCCGACTTGGTGCTCCCAAACATTGATGATCAACACCTCGGAGGTAGCAAGCGCAAACAGAGCCGATTTCCTCTCAAAGTCTTTGTCGTCGGCTCTTTCTCTGCCATCCACTCCCTCCATATCCAGCACAAATATGTTACCGCTGTTATCTGTCTGTTCGGACCGCGAGGAGGCCACATACTGGGCATGAGACAGCCATATTCCCTTGGTTGTTTGTTGCCGCTTGGTCTCGTCCATCACCTGGAAGTGCGTTCCAAACAACCTGTTGAGCAGCGTGGACTTTCCTGTTGACTGGGACCCAAAGACAGACACAATGTGGTAGCCCAATCCCTTGCTTGAGGCCGTTCCTCGAAACTGATTGATGTACGTGAGCAGCTCTTGATTGAATTGCTTGCTTTCATCGATCAGATGTAGAGAAGGAGCAGACTCCCCATCGCTCTCCTTTTCCAAGGTGTTGACGATAGACATTCTTGTGCACCGGCAGCTGCTCTATACAAACGGTACAGTATGTCCAGCTGGGCGTATTAATCATGCCCTGAGAAGCCAGCAATGATAAACAAATATACTTTCATCTGGCGACTTCTCTATTTACTTATATGATTCTTCCTCCCTGCGAGTAAAAAATATTTCGCTGAATCGGACCCACTGCCAGGAAACCTACCCCGGATTTTCTGAGTGTGTGTGTGTGTGTGTGTGGAATATCCTGCTTAACGGGCCACTGATAACAGCACAGAGGACCCAAAGAAGGGACAGAGCTGTGCTCCACGAAGTCTGGACAGCAAACGTGATCAACAGGGCGCTTTTTCTGTGCTCTCGAAACCATAAAAAAACACTCTGAACGGGCTTCTGTTAGTTAAGCGCTCTGCGTGATCCCGGGAAGCTCAGAATAGGGCATCGCTGGAGAATGAGCTTAGAGGTCCGCACCGTGGACGCCCTTCCGATGGAGCTACTGGAAAAGATCCTGTGGTACCTAGAACCAGGTGACTATCTCTCGTTTTTACTGACCTGCAAACAGATCTACTCAAAATGCCAGCTTACGCTGTTCCGCCTCAAGCCCCTACGTCTTCAATACATTGCGGGACGTCACACCTTCCTGCACAAGAACCCATCGACCACATGGTCGTTTCTGGAGTTTCTCGAGAAGACCCCCAAAGTTTACTCGGAGATCAAGATCATCCAGCTGAAGAACGAGACGTCTATCAAGGGATTCAGTGAACTGTGCCGAAATGAATCATACGGGGCTCGGCAACTCCGACATCAGGATACATCCCAAAGGCTGCTTGATGTACTGAAGGGATTCGAAAACCTGAAGTTCCTCAAGGTTGACATCAGCGACCTGGCGTTCCTGAAAAAACTGCTGGAAAACATACCTGTCCAGCTCAAAGGTCTTTCGATAGACATCAACGTCAGGAGTCCCCGGTACGATAAGAGAAGCGCCGATCTGCCCCTGATCAAGGCTCGCTCGCTGAAGAACATTGTACTCTGCTCAAGCTGCAAACGGCCAATAATCTACGGCCAGATAAGAGCCCGCCACGTGATTGGCATGCCTAAAGAAACACTAACCCAAGAAACGCTCGTATCTGATGCCATCAAAGAGAGGTTCGACACCAGTTCTAGCATCAGCAAACAGCCAAATCTCAGATATCTCGGACTAATGATCTCGGAGCTGATCAACGTCAACATACAAACAGTCAGCACACTGGATTTCAGAGGCGTTGATGCCAACATGGTGTTCACCAACAACAGCTCTCTTATGTATATGCCCAATCTTAGAGCCGTGAAGCTTTGCAACCTGTCTATACCTCGGCTCGACTGGTGGCTTCCAAAACTAGAGCTGCTGAACCTGGATCGACGCTGTATCGTTGCGGCGGATCCGCCGCTCAAGCTGCCGCCTATAGTGGTGGTTTTCAGCAGGCTGTTCGAAGACCAGAGACCAAATGGTCGCACTGAAACTTGCAGAGCACGGTTTTTTGGGGACCCCCAGAATCAGTGGTTCAGCATGGAAGGAGATGCCATGGAGTTCTGGAATAGGTACTACTACAGGAACTGAGCTGTGTTCTTGCAGTCAAGTATCAGGCTCTGCCACCATTTCTACATACATACAGTGATATAGTATGTATTTTCACAGCCTGGAAGCTGAGAAAATTTGAGACAGAGTAGTATAACGTTTTTATGATTCAACGTGTGTATAACATTAGCTAAGGAGGAGAGCTGAATTCGACAACGATGAGCGGAAAGACGGCGCAAGGAAAGCTGGAAAAGTCACTGGAGAGATTCAAGGAGCGGTGAGTTCTGGTCCAGATGAGAAGAAGACCGAAGAAAAAATACTAACAACTCACGAAGAATCGAAAATGGATCCTTCTACGAAGCCCAACAAACCATAAGGGCCATTATCAACCGGTACGTGAACACGAAAAGGTTTGAGCAGGCGACAGAGCTGCTGTATCAGAGCTCTATGATCTTAGTGGAGTTCAAACGGTTCGATGAGGCTGCAGATCTGGTTATCTACCTTGCTGAGATCTTCGAGATGGAAGATAAGCCTGTCGAGGAGTTCAGCAAAACCGAGGTTGGCAAGCTGGTGAATCTGGTCAATTCGTTTCCTGATGGGGATCCCAACCTACTGACCTTGTCGAAAGATCTGTCCAAGTTCTCTTCTAAGAAAACAGGAAACGAGCTGGGATTTGCTGCCCTTAACTTCACTCTGGGCGAGAAGCTCTACTACGGAGAAACTGCAGAGTCTGTTGGTGCAAGCGAGCGTTTCCTCCTCACCTCTGGAGATAACGAGACCAGTCTAAAGCTGCTGGTTGATCTGGAATTCGGCGCCTACTTGAAAGATGCGCAGGTCCACACTTTCGGTTATTACCTTGCGCGACTCGTAGTTCCCTATCTTCTTCTTGAGAACATAAAGTTCGCCTCTGAGTCTGTGGCTCTAATGATCTCGAAGCTGAGAGCTTCAGAAAGGGGATCGGGCTTCGAGTTTGAAACAAATGAAGGCCTCGAACTGCTGGAGCTGGGATCCGATTCGGATCTCAACGATTGTTTCAAGCTGGTCAACTTCCTCCAACTTCTCATTGAAATTGTTCAGCGGTCTAGCCCTGAGAATGCCGATAACTTCAAGCTCTTAGCAGGCCGCTACCAGCAGGCACTTGCAGCGTACGATTTGCTGCCGAAAGTCAACTCTCTGGGTGAGCTTTACTTTGGAGTGACCATCGTCCAGAAACAGAGCAACATGCTACAGGAAATGATGAGTGGTCTTCTGGGAGGCGGAAGAGGATGATTGTTTTATCACTGGTTCGTACGTATCCTAATAATCGTCCTTTTCGGGATGCGCATCCAATAGAACATTGGAATGCTCATCAAACTTTATGCTGGCACAATCCTTGACAATTCTCGAGTCATTGAGGGCCTCCAGAAGTTCTGGCCGGTTGGACTTGAGCAGCTCATGCTTTGCTTCGTCATACGTGCACCATTTTCTGTCTCTGTGATCTTTCTCCGGCCAGTCGTCTGCAAGCTCAACTATCTGCATTTCATATAAGTGGTATTCTGCTCTAGGAATTTTGGCACTATCGATAGTCAAGTCAATATCTTGAAACGCCTTACCTATAGCTTTGGCCTTCATGAACCTATGATCCTCAACGACTGGCAGCTTCCCCAGAATCTTTCCAATGGCTCCTCCTTCTTCCCAGGTCTCTCTTTTAGCAGTCAACTTGAAGTTATCGACTTCATCCTTTTCAACTCCTCCTTTAGGGATAACCCACAGTCCTTTGTGCTTCGTAGAAGATATCATCAGAACTTTGGTATGGTCACTGTTAAGAACAACACATCCTGAGACCAACCGGGCGTATGTCTCCTTATTATAAATCTGGGACTCTCTGCCTTCTCGAGCATGCGTGGTCTTCTCGAATCCATCTTGATGATCTGCGTGTTCGTCTTTATTGCATTCTTCTAGAATCACAAAATGCCTCTCGTCCACAGCGGATTCTCCTGCTGACATCTTGCTCAATTGGGGTTACCCTCTGTACGGGGGAGAAAAGCCTCTTTTGCTACAGCACCTTTCAGTTTCGCTATCATCTTTTTCTTCTCCACAACAATTAGCATTATCGTGCTTTCTTCTCAACTTGCACCGCTGACATATTTTACTGATACACATTCACGTGACCAGCTCACGTGCGAGAGGCACTGCCTGAAAGTTTTCAGATATTGCTCTTGATTCACTCACTACCTGCCTAAAGAGGCAACGCAGGACTGCTCTTTTCAAGAACTATCTATTGGTACAGCAGCGTCTACATATCGTTACACGAGCGTGAAGCTAGTCAAGTCAACTTAATAAGTAACCATTAGAAGCATATATGTCAACTATGTTGTGTAGTACATTAGTAAGAAATGAGGACGATAATGGGAACCATGAATTATCTCAAACGACGAGCTTCTCTCTCAGACTCCATCAAACATAGAATATCGTTTTCTCTGACAGGACCCTATAGTGTAGAGAATGTGCGAGTTAGTATATGAAATCTCGGAGTGACAATCGTAGTAGAACGGTTACATACCTTGACATTTCTGACAATGGTTCTGGAGGTGTCATCGAGGAACTCGACCCTAACCTGGGTGACACCACCTCTTGAACCGGTTCTTCCAAGAACCTTGATGACCTTAGCTAGTGTGACAGGAGTTTTGGAGTCCTAAATGTAATGTTAGTACTGCTGCTGTAGAGTGTATCCTTTATGATCACACGTTCAGGATCGATGGAGAGGGGACTAGATAAGAGAGGCGTTCTCATCAACGTGAGCTTTCCACTCCTACACCAAAAAAACAAAGCACAGACGAGATTACTCTGACTCTGTTTGTGGTGTATTGGGTTGCCGAACGAACGCAAATCCTGGCATTGACTGATCAGGTTGATGGAGACAAAACTCCGGAGTCCCTCTCAAACGAGACACTGGAAAAGGCCATGTTGGTGATTCTGAGTGCTGGAGCTTGTTACATACCATTTTGTATTAATCTGTTCTATAATATCTGACTTTAGCTGTTACACTGAGTACTGTATTCTTCTGGCACGAAGTTGTTTAACTAGAACTTGAGCTTTCTGATGCTCCAAAGTGAAAATTTTTTGGAGCTTCAAACTCTTTGGTGCGTGTGTGACTTAAAAACAGTGCTAAACCGGGTAACTAACAAGGAGAACTGGGGACGATCGACGCAAACGTGGCCTAAAGTTTTTTGTAGCAGGTGATAAAACTTATCGCGTATGCATATTAGGTTTGCTTAGGTACTGAGTGATTGCGGGTGAGGAAGAGAGCAGAGCCCGAGCGACTGTACACATTCAACTGACCACACAGAGCACAGAATGGCGTCGGTGGTGAAGCAGCTTATTGTGTTTGGAGGGAATGGGTTTTTGGGTACGTCTGGAGAGAGGGAGGAGCTGATGAGCATATCTGGGGCAGTTACTAATGTTATTTGAGACAGGGAGAAGAATATGTCAAGCTGGGCTTCAGAAGGGGTACAAGGTGACGTCTGTCAGCACGTCTGGGTCAACTCCGAGGGGACTGAGTTCCGGAGACAGGGAATGGGTGCAGGAGGTGGAGTGGGCAAAAGGAGACATTTTCCGGCCTGAAACATACAAGGATCGGTTAGCGGGGGCCAGCGCAGTTGTTCACTCTTTGGGCATTTTGCTGGAGAACCAGAACTACAAGAAGGTTGTGAACTCGAACGACGACCTGTTCAGCGAGATCCAGTCGTTTTTTCAGACCGCCAACCCCATGAAGAAGAACGTTTTCAGCACATATGAGAAGATGAACACCGAGAGTGCTCTGGTTCTCGGGGAGACGTTAGTGGAGGTGAACAAGAATAAGCCCGCGTATGTGTACATATCAGCGGACCGCGGGTTTCCTGGGATTCCTGCTGGATATATCGACTCCAAACGAAAAGCAGAGTACGAGCTGTATCAGCTGCAGCCTGCGATTCGGCCCATTTTGGTGAGGCCTGGGTTCATGTACGATGCGCAGTCCTCCGAGAGAAACATGCGCTCTTTTTTGAAGTCGGGACTTCAGCTTCTCGGCACGGCAAACAGTGCTGTTTTGGGGAACGCTCTGGACGGGCTGATACGGCCGCCTGTTTCGACCCAGCTGGTGGCCGGCTGCTGCATTGAGCGGATCGAGGACCCGGGTTTCCACGGGCCTGTTCTCTTGGACGAGATGGTGTCTCGAGGCGAGCAGACGCCTCGCTAGTACGCTGTGCTGTATCAAAGCCAGATAATAATTTGTAGATAGAGATTTGCACACTCCGCAAAAAAAATAAATAGTAGCAACAGTAGGTTGGCGCAATACCGCTATCTCCCGTGCTTGTTGGAGGCCATCTGAGAAGCAGTCCAGGAGCTCTGAACAGGCTGAGCGAGTCTCGAAGACCATGTCAGGGGAACCGCTGCTTTTTGGGAGCTCGAATAGGAAAAATAGCAGATACTCTGCTGTCGAAGAGGAGGTGGATCCTTTGTATGAAGGAGACATCAACTATACTGTTGATTCTCCAGGGGAGGACTCGCCCGAGCCGTACGTGTCGAAGCCGGGGTCCACAGTGTCGCTGCCATCGCCCAACGGGATGTTCCACTTCAATACAGACAAGTCGCGGACGGGACGGGCGACGTCATTCAGCGGCACATACAACGAGAGTCCATTAGAGGGCAGTAGGAGGTTTCCTGGGTCCGCGGGAGAACATGTTTATAGGAGCTCGATCAGCATCAACAACCCTTCCCACCTGGACAGAAGGCTGAGCTCGTTGCTGAACCTGGACGAGCTGAATCGCAGAGTGCATTCGCTCAGGGACATGAGGCCCCTGGAGCTGATTGGGTCTGCTAAACGATTATGTGACTGGCGTAAGTTCTACGTGAGCGAGAAGGACATGAAGCAGATCAAAAACAGGGCAGTCGTGGAGTTCTACAGACACCAAAACACGCTTCTGGAGAGGTACTCGGACGTTGACAAACTGCTGGACTCAGGGATCCACATGTCCATGCTGGAGAGGTACGACTCAAGCTACCAGGATAGCGAAACTGAGGATGAGAGAATCAGACTGATGAGCAAGCCGCCCGCCAATATTGACCTCGAAGGAGGAAGAGTGCTCGGATACAGTGCGGATGAAAGCAACGCCATTGTTGACCTCGCTATCAGAGTGAACTTCGCCGTTAATGTGCTGCTGTTACTGGCCAAGTCGTTTGTGGTCTACAGCACGTGGTCGATGTCGATCATCGCCTCGCTTGTGGACTCTGTGCTGGATTTCGTTTCAACACTGGTGATATTGTACTCCAACAAGTATGCCTCTTCGAGCTCCGATGACTTCCCGATTGGCCGCAGAAGGCTCGAGCCTTTAGGAGTGCTTGTTTTCTCTGTTATCATTGTTATCTCGTTTCTGCAGGTGCTTGAGGGGTCTGTTAAGAATCTCTTCTCTGGGAACCACGAGATAGCCTCTCTGGGTACGACCTCGGTGTTTATCATGGTCTTCACGATCCTAGTCAAAGTGGCATGCTTCATATGGTGCAGAAATGTATCGAACTCATCTGTCCAGGCTCTGGCCGAGGATGCTAAAACCGACGTGGTGTTCAACTTCTTTTCCATTGTGTTTCCCATTCTCGGTTTGCTGATGTCCTGGTGGTGGGTCGACTCTTTGGGAGCCATGCTACTATGCTTCTACGTGATATTCCAGTGGTGTGCTATTGCCCTGGAACATATAAGCAACTTGACGGGATCCAATGCTTCCCGGGAAGACTGCCAGGAGATCCTCTACCTGATTCTACGATTCAGTGACAACATCAACGGCATCAAGAACTTCAGAACATACCACGTGGGAGACCTGATCAATGTCGAGGTGGACATAATCATTGTGAATCCTACTCTCCAGCTCAAAGATGGCCACGATCTCGGTGAATCGCTGCAGTACGCCATTGAGACTCTGCCGTTTGTGGAGCGCTGTTTTGTTCATCTTGACTACAGAGAACGCAACTATCTGGGGCATTTGAGGTGAGTATTCCTGTTCAGTTGATGTGTGTGTTCTCAAGATACAGTTCAAAACAGGAGAACTGGAAGTTTCCGGTCGATGTACAATAATAGCCGGAAACGTCTATTCTCTCTAATGGCGACTGTATTCTGCACTATACATTCTTATGGAATTAGGGCTGGCTAACCCGCAGCGGGGGATGAACGTTTTCGATCCCCCTTTTTCTCCCCCCCCCCCCCCCCCCC